>CM052258.1:3512010-3948821 GCA_028455795.1 Lasioglossum marginatum | reverse complement strand
AGGAGGACCAGGAGGACCAGGAGGACCAGGAGGACCAGGGAGGACCTTTCGCACATCTTAGTTCTACTCAGATTTCTCGGGTCTGCTCAATATAGCTGAATAATGCAACGTATCGATTGGCCGGTCCATCATTGTGATAGCATCCAGCATTGTCCAACATCTCTAATACCCCTAATCGCATGATCCCCAGTCTCTAATACATGCCACTACAAAGCGTGGCAACGGATCAATTTGTTTGAGTACTCTGCTTGCAGATTATTCGCAGATACTAAGTTCTATTTTAAGACATCTGCAATCTATAATTCCGAAATCAACGTAAAAATAATGCGCACAGTTGTCAAACGTAGTAGATAAATGAATCATTCGTTCCAAAGTTTACTGCGTCAGGTAACGAGTAATCAATTCAGGTTTCCATGAATTCGTTAATTTAAACATCGCATTTACTGTTAATGCAGCTCGGCAATCGAGATCCGTGTCAAACATCCCTGATACGATCGTTATTAATTAATGGCTTGATTGTGCGATCAACGCAACGGTTTAAACAGATCATTCATTTATACGGGTGGTTTAGATGAAACATGTCGCTACTCGCACATGTGACTGTGGATTTCGATTGAAATTCGAGTAGGGGGCGGTGTGTATCGAATTAGGGGCAGTTTATGTCATCGTTTTCCTCCATTCACAGTTCTTTTTAGGGTATTAAGTATGAATTCTTATCTTGAAAGCTGTCTGTAATACAGTTTTGAAAATTTTCCATTTTGTTCTTAGATGATCGACCTTCTTAAATATGTTTTCAGTGTATTCCTAAATGAATACGATTTATTGTAATTAAGAAAGCGTGCAATTTTTGGAAAAAAATCTCAAGTTTCTATTCAACAAGAGAGATGTTTATCTTGCCATTTAAAAATGGGAATCTGCACTGACATTTTAATAATTAATTATCATTGAACCAAACCTGAATAATTTCATTCACGATTGCCGAATTATCGGTATTTTCAAACGAACTAATTGTATAGGGAATAATATGAGCAGCGTGTATTATGCACGTGCTGTTGTGCGGACCGAAATCGTATTGCATAATGGGTTCTCGCGTATTTTACCGTGCACATTAAATTC
This sequence comes from Lasioglossum marginatum, assembly GCA_028455795.1. Lineage (NCBI taxonomy): Eukaryota > Metazoa > Arthropoda > Insecta > Hymenoptera > Halictidae > Lasioglossum > Lasioglossum marginatum. Next base: position 3,947,705 of record CM052258.1, on the reverse strand, counting down.
ATTCAAATTATTCATGAGATAATGCATTTCACGGAATGAAAAATGAACGAGAAATCCAACCGATTCCCGCGTGACGGAGAAAAGCGAAACTGGTTTGATTAGCGTGTTGACTTGATGAAGTCTATTCGCAAACGAAAGATCATGCCATTACAAGAGAGCCTCGCGGGACAGCTCTCTCTGCCTCTGGAATCGTCTCTTTCAACCGGCACTGTCTCGGCTTTAATTTCCCAACGAAATTAGACGGCGAACCGCAGGAAGTTACCCAAAGCAATATGGCGCCGGTCTCATTATCAATCGGCCGATACCGGACAAGTATCTGCCATCTATGGGAAAAGCTGTGCAAACCAGGTGAGTCTCCACCTGCGAAAGCGTGGATTACGTTGCACAAGAAACTTTTCTCCGCCGATTGGCTCGCGCCAGAAACTACGCCATTTCTACTACACCTCCGCCATTGTCGAACCGCTATTATGGTTGCTCGCTAGCGAATAGTATAAAAAGGAAATTGTCGAAATGTACGATTGGATATACGATAATCTTGTTAATCGATGTGTTAAAATATTCCAGGAACATGTAGCGCGAGAAACAAGTTTGTAAAGAATTGATCATTTGTCATGTTTAAAGACCTATTTTAAAATTAAACATTTGCATTAATTGCACGATACAGGAGCTATACGTTTTCTTCTTTAAAGAATTTTATTATATTTATTGATTATTGTGTTTTGAATTTCTTCAAAGCAAGTATAAAAAGCAGTTTGAAATAAAAACACGGTACAGAACTTCGAGATCTCGAAGACAGAGGCACTTTATCGGGTTTTTGGGGCTCCGTTGTCAACAGGGAGGGCGCCTAGGGGGTTGTTTCTGATCTGAGGATTAGACTGCGGGAGTGGAGGATTTCCCAGGTCCCTGGGAAGGTCTCCCACTTTCTTCCAAGCGGCAAATTACCTCCCATCGGCGAGAAATATCGCCGAATCGACGAAAAGCGAAGACCAAGGTCCGCGAATCTGCCAGTCAGACTTTCCACCCCTCTGAGGAATTTATGCCACAGACAAATAACTGTGACTTGTCTCTCTCCCTATGTCCCGTTTCCTCTGTTCGTCTCCGTCCGGTCCTCTATCTTTTTCTCTTGAAAACCAGTGCCCAATTCGACAATATTCACGTTTTGCCGCGTGAAATTTTGCATTCGTTCGATATGCATTTCTTTTCTATGAACGCTGCAATATTGCATGCGCGTGATGGCCAGTGCGATGCATTCGGATGCACACGCGTGTCGCATTCCCTTTTCCTGATTTATCTCTCCAAGCACGCCGCCCACCCGGAACAATAAGAGCAATATTCAGAACGGGTTTCTTTCTTGCTTTGCTGCGGGTCTTGACCCGAAGACAGTGCTATACCTGGATGAACACAGGGCCCCATACCCGGGGCTGGGACCCATGCAAATTGTCGACTGCCTGAAGAAATTTTTGTTTTGAAAAGAAATTTCTATTTTATACTAGTACGAGGCGCCAGTAAAAAAAATTGCCGTTATTCAATACAGTTTTAATATTCAACTGTGGTATGAGAAAACAAGTTCAATTCAATGCGCACAATATAAAAAAGACTACATAGTTACAATTTTTCTTAGTTCACGCGTCAACTAGCTTCGTTTGGAAGAAGAAGGTGATATGAAATAGAACTTTGATGTCCACGGTTCCTGACATTTCATTCCAGCGTGGAAATGAGGCTTTAAGTCCCAGACAGATGCCTCGAGCACCAAGAAACAAACTTATCTCGAGTATGGCAAGGGAGAAGCATTTTCCTGGTTTCCCACGCTCGACGGAATCCATCGAAGTCGTCGTGACATGGATCTCGATCAATCCGCTGCAGCCGGACGAGCAATATCCTTTTTTGCCACCGAAATCGATCACACAAGTTACAGCATGCAGAATTGCTCGATTGGAACTGGACATTGTTCGGAAACTCTCCGCAAAGTTACGAACAGTGTTCGAATAGTACAAATTATTAGAATCTATCCACAAAATATATATTTAATTGTCCATATAGTGAGAATTATATTTCGACACTGCCAAAAATATTTCGCAGTCAGAAGAATTTAGTTTCAATGATGTTGCGAAGATTACCTCCGTACTCCGTATCCCTTCAATTTCCGGGACGGTGTAGATAAATCACTGGCCGGTTCCGGCGAGTTCCAACGAGTTTGGCGAAGTCCTGCGATCTATGGTTTTCAAATTCTGCGATTTCCAGTCACGCGCGAATAATAATCGAGCTGTAATCGACGCGGAAACCAGCCGGCGCGCACGAAGCACGCAAACTTATGAGTCCGAGCCAGGATGGATAAAATACACGAGACTATTCTTCGGCCAATTTTTCTACCACACTTTATAGTGTGGTAACAATTTCACAGATTTCCATTTCGCCACGATAAACAATGCAACAGGATTGGCAAACTAGAGCAGTTTGCACACTTTTCGTAATTGCGGTGGTTGATCAGTGGAGTTTATATGCATTTATGAGAAAGAAAAAACAGAATAATGTTAAAATACTCTCACACTATCTTCAATTTATTAATCCCATTACAAAAGGGAATGAATTTACCATTTTTATTTTGCACAAAAATCTGCAGTTCGGTTCCGCGAATCGTCAACAGTATAATTATTATCGAAGAGGACCATTCACGAGTGTTAAACAACTGCTCGAGTGGATTCAAGCACTGTCACCAGCGCAATTATCAAAATCATCAAAATCATTCGCTCTTTATGACTCGATGATGGAGATTCAATGTTGAAGGGTCGTCGTCCAGATGGTTTCTCTTTCTCTGAGAGCGACGCGACGTAACGTCGGAGGATCAGTGGTTTGGTGGTTCCGAATGGTTTACGAGGCACTCGGTCGTATTGCCGCGCGTAATCTCGCGGCTCGCGAAGAGAAAGAGAAAGAGAAAGAGAAAGAGAAAAAGAAGAAGAGCGGACGTTGATTTAGCGGATCTCGTTCCTCGGCGGTAGAAGAAAGTCTGACACGACGGTGGTTTAGAGGCGACATTAACCCACTTAATCCACCGGGAACCGTCGCGATGTACGGCCGTAAAAATCTGTTACACGTAATCAGCCGGTGCCGTTAATCCTCGGACCTCTCTTTAACGACAGCCACCGTAACTTACAACTCAATTGCGGACCGCATCATTCACGCCCAGAAATTAATTGCTCGAACGCTTTCGAACTCCGAAATTAATTTTTTATGCCCGAGAAAATCAATTTCACTACACTTTGCCGGGCGGACATTATAAATTAAACAACGTTTTAGACATCGAAATTAATTTCACTACTTTAACAGGTGGGCATCGATATTGAAAAAAAAAAATAATTTTTTATAGGAAGGACATAAAAGTCAATTTTTCTTCCAGGGATTGAAATTCATCAATTCTGGATTATTTTTCAATGTTTTCGTAACGAAGGAGAAGTTGGGGAAAGAATGGGGAAAGAACAATGGCTAATCTACGAGCGGCATCGATTGTTCGATTAAAGCCAGCTTCCGATGAATGATGGAGACCGACGCGCGACGTTGTCCGCGATGCCGTGGATAATGCCACGAACAAACAATAAAAATTGATTCGACGATGGGACGCGAATGGAGCGCGCGTCAGGGCCCCATGCAAATTGGATCGCCTAATTGCAGCAAGCGCTCGTTAGCGCCGCGAACACTTTCAACGTTTAGATTGGAACGCCAGAAGTATTTGAACAGCGATTTAGCTCTGCGCATGCGGCGAGGTGTTGGCAAATTGTTCGAATCGAAAGATGGTTTACGCTAGATGATTATATTAATTTCCGAGCGCGATCATTTTGACAAAGGAAGTCGCGAGAGGAAGTTCGTTAATGCTATTAGTGATATTAATTCGAAATCAAATGGAAATGTAAAACAGGACTGGGAAACGAGCTTAATAATGGCACGAATTAATTCGTGGCCTCTACTCTCGTCGGTTCATTGTTCTTTTAGGAACAACAAAATATAGTAAAATATTGAAATATAATCAAAGTTTCAATTGGTTATTGGTAATTGACTATTTTTTTGTGGATTCTCTACGAGTTCCCTGCTGTTTTCTTCCCAACGATTGTCCACTGCGCGGAATCGCCTCCCACGCATTGAAGCAAGAAGCTGCTCGAAATAATGCCGAAAATATCGCGAGACGGATCCGACAAGATCTAGCGATCTAAATATACATATAATCTACCGCGGACCATGTGTCCCTTTCCTGTTCGTCCGCCTCCATTCAGTCTTGTTTTACCAAATTAACCTCGAACCCAGTGAATCAATTGTCGGAAGAGCCTTCTCCCTGCACTTGACCCGTCGCGACTCGTCGTGGAGATATTTTCTGAAGGGGTTACACGATCTCTCACTCTTCAGAAATCGGGTTTTAGATTATTCTTGAAGTGGATAACAATTTTTGTAGTGCTTCTTAGTTTCTAAACTTGAGCTAGGTCCACCAAAAGCTGAGTAAAATTTATTTCGAAGAAACATTTCTACTCTCAATATTTCTATTGTAGATTATTTGTTTTTGAATGATGCAGCCAGCAATTGTTCATGATAAAACAATACGAATGGAGGAGGACACGTGCGATGTGCATGTGAAACACATAAAAGTTTACCAGAGGGAACGTGTATGCGATATGCATGAAAACAGAATGGAATGTAAATCAAAAACTGTATAAAAATAGTGGAGGTGCGTAGGTAAAATCGGTATGAGCGTGTAACGTTGAAAGCTGTGCGAAATATGCATGGAAAATGAAAATGTAACGGAAAAAAAATATTTGAAACTGATTGAAAAATATCATCACATTTTGTGCACATTTGTTTATAATTAACCCTCGTGGCAGAAAATCGTCTGCAGCGCACGCGTCTTTCCTGCTCGAAAATTGCCTTCCCACGTAACGAGGGGTCAATGGTCGACGTTTGATCTCAATCCCCGATGAGAAGGATCCTACGTTCTCATCAGATTTTTCGCAGCAACGAGCACTCTCCCTCTCTCTCTCTCTCTCTCTCTCTCTCTCTCCCTCTCTCCGTCTGTGTACCACCCCCTGTTAAAGCTGTTGTCGTCGCCGACGCTCGGATAGTCGACTGAACTTAAATAACAAGCTCTCCTACGTTTCATTTTCCCATCCCACCGGCCCGGATACTTTTCACCGTACATTTATCCTTTCATTTAGATGGAAATTTCACTTTCGAGCAACGGCTGTCGGTGACACCACCCTCCCCAGCTTTTCGGCGTCCTCCTCTATAGAATTTCCATTATGTCAACGGATATCCGTCTCTCCGCTCTTCGACTCTCAGTCATTTATGTACGGAGTCGCTATAAAAATAACACTCGGGTCGTTGCACTATAATCTACGATATTACTGTCGGATCATGATCATTACTCTTTCACGTTTAATAAATACTAACCGTTCAGAGGAAAAATTTAGATGAAGTTAATTGTTGTCTTTATCCGATGATGAACTCGCACCATTTCACTTAATTTTAATTTCAACAAGTTACCAAAGTTTACGCTAACTATCTGGTCCCAGAGGTACCATCGTCGCACGAACGGTGAACAACGTGTTCTTCGTAATTGTTCGCGAGTTCATTGAACTGCAAAAGTCCGAGAATGCAATAACGTATATTCCCGACGAAGCTTTTGCATCGGATTCGAAACAGTCGACGAGAGTTCGCTTTCTATTGAATCTCGTTTCCGGAGGTAGCAAACTTCTCGCGCGATTACGGTCGTCTTTCGAGACCAGGATAGTGGTGCGTAAGGGTGGAACGTGAGAGAAGCGGGGGTGGAGGGTCGCAAAGGTGCTATCCGGAACTCCCCGTTCACCAATACTTGTCGCGAGTTCTTTGCGAGCGATCAGCGTTACGTGCGAGCCCGGCTTAATCCCGACCTCTCGGGATGTCTTCTCCTTTGTCGGTTCGCGAACGACGGGAACGATTCTGATAAGAGGAATACGTATTGCGACCTAACTCTACGAATCCCGCTCAATTTTTACTGCTGATTTCCCTTCCCGCGTAACTGGCTGGGAATTTTTCCTGGGAAATTCTTTAGCGCACTCCCAGATCTGTAGATTCAATTGTTCCCAGCGCCTGGTCACAGGATGTCCCAAAAATGTACTTCCTTGAAAGGCGTTATTCCTGAGACCATTCGAAGTCAATTTTTACAGGAATCTAAAGTACAAGGAATGTTAAGAATGAACCGTCATGCTCTCACGAATGCAATTAAATCGTCAGAATCATTTGGACGTTGGGATGGCTTGGCAAGATTTCCAACTGGAAAATGACCATCTGAAGAAGCTGAAGTCGCGCGCAGGATGTTTATAATGCAAACATATCGCACAATAATATTTGCCTTCGACGCGGAAGCAACGCATTCCTCTCTCTCCCCCTCGCATTTTCCAATGTTATGCGTAAACAGACATCTTCCCAATAAAAAAAAGAATAAGAATTCTTGTAGGAAAGTCATGCGTACAATAAATCTTCGATCTGAATATAATTCGTTCTATTAATGTTCATGTTAATGTTAATGCATTCACAACTTCCAGAATACATTAAGTAAAAATTATAGTTCCAGTAATTTTTCTCGGATGAGAAAACAATTGCCAGATCAGTTTAACAGCTCGGATCGACCGTTCTCCACCAGCCATGGATTGGAGTATATTATGACAGCCGTTAGGGGGACAGAGATGGAAATCAAGCTCTGCTCCGACGATTTCCGTTTCTCCCCTTTTCACAGCCGTGGCACTGTATTTCATAAATTCAATCTCGCCCTCGATATTTCCTGTCCGCGAGAGGATTTTCCCGGCCGCCGAGGATCCTTTCAGCTTCACTCGAGGATACCAGTCTCCTTGCAATCGCGTGACTCTCGTCGAACGTCCGTTCGACGCATAGAAAAATCCTGGTGAATTCTGACGTGCTGCAGGAAAAGTACGGCAGGTCCTTCCCAAAACAATAAAAGCGGACAGAAGAGTTCCAAATTGTATTAAATTTAACAATGTCTCCCCCTCCACCCATGTCTCACTTAACCAAAAGAGAATTAAATCTCACCACATTTCAAACGTCTTTAAAAGAGTTTGAATCCCATGGGAGATTTTATGGGAACAGAGACCGTTAATTGGATATTTTCTGCGACTGGGATCTCCTCGAATGAATTTCTGCGGTATTCGTCGAGGTGAGATCCATTCAAGGATCTTCTCCCTTCCTCAGATCCTGGAAGCACTTCATCAACGCGTGAAAGCTTATTTCGTCGCGAACTCCCCACAAATCGTTCTTCCCGCGCGAATTCGGACGAATTTTCGCGAAGTAGACACCTCTGGTATTAATTTTTTGCAAGCTATAAGTCTTTGACACTGCCGTACACAGTTGCTCGTATTTATTGGAACCGCTTTCAAACTGAAAATATCAGATTTCACTAAAACTAAAAGCGTTCGCATGAAATGTTGATGGAATATAAATCGATTGGAAATTTTCATAACAGCCTCCATTTTAATTTATAGGTCGAAGTGGAATCGGAATTATTCTGTGTATTACTTCCCGTCGGGAATAAATAAATAAGCACACATAGATATGTCGTTGGCTCCTTCAAGGGTTAATAAACGAACAATCGATATTGTTAAGCATCGAAAACACTTGGTTCACTGAATGCAATATCGGCGTTTAAATGCAATGGAATACGTCTGCATCCAGCCATTCGACTTTATTAAGGACATCTTCCGCGCAGGCAACCGCTCGAATTTAATTAAAAACACAGGGATGAATTTACCATTCCCACAAACGAAAGCATCGTGTTCGCCTTAAGCTACGTCCGCTAATTATACCCGGACGAATTACTGAAATATACGGTTACAAATATTTGATACGTTTATTTCAATATTTACTGCTTGATTGCAGATAATTGGTATTTAAAGAGGCTTCCCAAACGAAACTCTGTATCGTTAAATATTATCGGAAATCGGAAACCAATACAAAAATTATAAACGTTGTAACTGTGCTTTTAAAAAATGATTTAAAGTAACGAAATGATTAAGAGGAACACACTCCTCGGAAAAAATTGTTAAAAACTGTACATGTATTAAAAAAATGTACAATGGGAAAATTTCATTTTAGAAAACGTATTTTCCGACAATCAAACGTCCCAGCGGTTAATTGACTATAACACGCTCCATTGGAAGTTTGATAGAAGAGGGTTCAGAGCTCAGAAACGAGGTCGTCGCGCGTCGCCTCGATTGCGGTGATAACGTAATTTCCATGCGAGTCCGCCCCTAAGTCGAAACAACCCCATGGAGCATCGCTGTTTATCTCAGAGGATTGGGAATTTTTTGCTCTGCCGAGATATCAAACGTCGACAATTTCTCTGTGTTCCCAGTCCCTGGAGTTTCTTCATCCTGTGCTCCGTCAATAGATGCTGGAAACAGCTAACATTCGCATGCGAATCGAGCAAGCAAATCGAAAACAACGACGTTTTTTCTTGGAACATCCCTCGACCGAGACTTCAAAAGTTCGACGTGAATTCTGTCGAATCTGTCTGACCAATGCTCGCTGTTTCTACTTTACCAGATTAGTGCACGATGTACCTGACGATTGAACATGTATGAATATCTTTGAGAGCGAATATAAAAAATAAAGCAAGAACTGTTTCATTTAATGGAACCTTCACACTTTGTCTCCTTCGCCTCTTCAAGTTTGAGCTTGAATGAGAAAATCAAGTACGAACCACAATTTAGTCAAAGACCTATCTCGCTTGAGATTTCCCCGCAACATTCAGAAGAGGCCATAGTTCTCGAGGAGTATCATCCACTTTCGGTGAACTCTCTCGTATTAGAGACAGGATTTCATTTCGTTCCCCTCGGAGACTGATAACGCCCTGTCGCGTCTTATTTTACAACCTTTTAGTATTTTATTGCGTTGCTGACGACGCGCCTAGGTCCTGCAGAAGATTGAAGGGTCGCGCATGACGTCGGTCTATTGTTCCGCGAACCAGAGCATCTTTTCCCTTCGTCCCTTCCTCGTCCAAGAGCACCCTTTCCCTTTACCTTTCCACGCCTCTGTTACCCACTTTGTGTCTTATCCGCAGGAAGTACTCCAGTCACCGCGTCTTACTCAACGATTTTCCTCTTTTCCGTTCCTATCCCGCGAAAAAAAGTTCTTTGAAGAAAAAATTCTCTCCTCTTCCAGGAGACGAGAATCGATTTTATCTGCACGAGAATTTTCTAAGCTTCTTTGAAAGAATATGTGGAAGTTTTTCAGACAGAGCTCAGCGAGCTGCATTCTAAGCTGAGATTCAAAGTTTTGAAAATTGTTCAGGCCGGGAGGACTGTGGATCTTTATGTAAATTTTTATCTGTCCAGGTTGCTTTAAGAAAAATTGACCAAGCAGATATTTCTCTCGTCTACTGGAAAATTATTAGTCGCAAATATTTTTACCGATCTTAGCGGAGTAACTGTTTTGCGAAGCATTTGCTACGGAAGCATGAAAGTTATGTGTTTATTGTTAAAGTTATGAAATACTGGAGCGCGTGCAATGTGGAATGGAGGAAATATTAAAAGAGTTTCGGCACATTGTTGTTTCATCTTTAACTTGTTAAACTTATTACTGGAAAAAGTTCTTGCTTCCTTTACTAATTTTATAAATCCGTAGTAATTGCACGAACGCTCTAGTTTTTTCAAAATATGACAGCACAATAGAACTCGTTATTTGAAATTGATTGACCTGATGAACTGTTAGCGTTCAGGGGATTGAAATCACGCAGACCACCATGCGAATTCGTTTTAACGAGGTGATACACACGCAGAGTACGCCCCATTGTATCGGTATATTTTTCCACGAGAAAAGAACATAATTCCATTGCAGCTCGCCGCACCGGATCGAATTAAAAGCTGCGAGATTCCGTCGCGACGTGCTCCATCGATTTTAGTCGTTACTTTCTTCTCAAACAGTGACGCATTTCATAAATCATCTGCTGATTTTAATCATTTGCGATGAAATGCATTTACGAACATTTTGGGTTACAAATATGTTGATACAAATAGTCTGGTTTCAATTTGACGCATTTCTTATCGAAGAAAAATTGTAGAGATAGGCCTGCGCATGATTGTTTTGAATATGTCTGCAGTTCGATTCACATCCACTAATTATTACGATTGCAAGCCATTCAACTCGATCATATAATAGTTCATTCGATCGTGTTTGTGCAAAAACTGTACGGCTTTTGTTAACTTCGACACGCGTGTTCGACTTGTATAGCAGCGCGGTTGTTATAACATCTCGGCAAACAGACCACGCAATGCGTACCGAGTGCGATCGAATTTTCAATAAACCTTGATCCATTGTACGTGATATTTCGTTTGATTCACTTCTATAGGTCGAACGAATCTCGCGATTGTACGCAGAATGTTGAAGCATGTGTGGACACATCTGGTTAACGACGTGGGCTCAGAAGAGCTGATTGGATGGGACATAATTCAGCATCACGTCACAGAGATTTCAACTCTGCGATCCTAATCCGCTTAAGCATCAGACTATATTTGTTTTAAATTGTTGCAATTAATACATGACTTTCTAAATTCGTTCATCCCGTTCCTTTGAAAGATAGGATTATACTCTCGGTTTTTAATCGTTATTTCTACGATTGTTAGTAATAATTACGGATTTTACAAAATATTTTTAAATGTCTACAACTTTGAAAATCGAGTTGATCAGAGATTGATACTCGTAGAACAACATTGAAAGCTTTCGCGCTCGCGAAACGATAATGATTTCCCCAGCGGGTTTCTCTGGGAGCAGAAACGATCTTTTCCTGGAAAATCCAGGCTCGAGAGATCGAGAGAGCGAATCGATTCCGTATCGGTGTAGGGCATGCGATCGCGAAAACGATCGAGAAGGTCAGTCGACGATCGAAAAAGCACCAGGTGTGGCGTAAATCGGTGGCCAGGCGATTCCCGCGAGTGCAATAAATTACGGACAGGATTCCTCGCGATTTCTTTCCCGGCCGCGCGTAACGTTGCCGATCGTCGCGCGAAGAAAAACACGCGGGAATTTTATTAGAGAGACACACCGTGAGACACCCGAGGGATCGAGATCCCGCAGAAACGCCGCAATCTCGACGATCATAAATCTCCCGGCTCGAAGAAAAAATCGATTTGCCGGCATCGAACGATCGAGGCCGACAGATAGATCTTCGGGAGATCGAGGATATTATTTTCTTCGCCTAATCATCGACTCCTCCGGACTTATCGATCATCTCTTCTTGATCGGTTCATCTTAAAAATATGAATACTGCTTTCTCCTTCGATAAATGTTATCTCGATCAGTCTACTAACATCTAAAGTTAAATCTTTACAGTTTCTGCGCTCACCTCATCCATAACACTCCGAAAAATTAAAAGCACATTATTTCGATGGCCGTATTAATTCGATCAGCTACCATAACCGGTCGAACAGGTCTCTCTCGACATTTGTTCGCCGACACCTAGCATAAATCCCACCACCCTCGTCGTGAGGTTCAAAAAAGAAATGATTGAACATCGTCCGAGCATGCTTATCCACTCTGTACGATAGAGGACAGAAGAGAAAGAAATCCTGCTGCGGTCGCAAAACCCACCGCCTCGAGAACTGCCTCCCTTTTCCGCTTGTTCACGATCGCAGATCGATCGTCAGCCTTGCTATAATAAATCCTCTCCGATGTCGGTAGTACATGAAAAAGAAACGGCAGCAGAGGGGTGGAAAAAATAGCGAACATCGAGTGGAAGATTAACAGGAATCATATTTCTTGACGAAAACTCTTTTCTGCTGACTACAACATCCTCGAAGAGCACAATATCGCGTCACATCCCTTCGGATTTTCCGCCCGCGTTCAAAGTAAAGATTGATAATCCCGGCCTCGGTCGAACAGTGGAAAATCCGACTCGCAGTCCGTGCGACTCCTGCGAGTTCTGCGGGGCGAACTTTCCGCGAAACAGCAGCGCCGCGACTCTATCAAAAGTTTCGAGACCTCGGCGATGTTATTAAATTCCACGATACTCCGAATCTCATTAGACGGGAGAGAGAGAATGAGAGAGAGAGGGGCTGGATAAACGGCGGCAGACCGAGCCCCGAAATCGTCCGGATACGGAGCACCTCGACGGAAAGAGAATACGTAATATACAGGGGGTTGTGGATACGTTCCCGCTTGTGCCGGGACCGGATCACTATAATTCCCGGCGAACCCCGATCGATCGATGCGCCGCGACGTGTAATTCTAACAGGACCCCTGATATACGGGGGCCACTTTTCACCCGAGGACAGTCTGGAATTTTCAAGATTACAGCATCTCTTATTTCCCGGCGCCAGACTCGAAAAAACCTTGGCGAGATTCATGTCTCTGTAAATTATATATTATTCAATCTAAACAGAGGTTGTAGGGGTTTTCCCGGACGTAGAATTTTATTCTGGCATTACTCATTTGTTGGATGAGAAACTCTTTATAAAACTACCCTTACAGAATTATCCGAGGACTGGAGTAATAGATATTTAATATTCCGCGCACCACCCAAGTACTCGAATAACCGCTACACCTTTTATTACCTTGGTTATTCGCGGTGTTCCGATTTTCAACGTGCCACGACGTGTTTAAATTAAACCTTTAGCCAAGTTCACCTTTCCTGATATTTCATTATAACTTTTTCCATCATTCCGAGAAGGGTGGCGAATGTCGCGAATTTCTGCGGAGAAAGTCTCCCGACAAAATCGGCTGGTTTTGAGAACGTTCGAACATCGTGCGAGGGAATTGTCGAGCAGCAAGATAATGTACGGACACAATATTAATCGATGATTGATCAAAGACTCTGCTAACGATGCTCGTTGGAAGCTTACGGTCATGTTCGGGGATCATGATACTCGTGCGTGATCTTGTCGCGTTCTAATGAGTCGTGCGACGACCATCGACACCTCGTGTCTCGATTACGATCGCATCGATTCCCTGTTCGACGCGTCCTTTACAAGTTCGTCTTGCCGAGCACGAACCTTTTCTACTTGATCCTCCGGGCGTCGAAATTCAGAACAATGGGCCATTAGCAGGACCGTGGTCTGTCTCTCGGAGACCCTGGCCAATTTTTTAATGACTCCGACGATGACCAACCCTCTTCGTTGATTTTTCAATTATCTATTTCATTTTTCTCGGGAGCTTCACACTTGTCTTACGAGCTCTACATTTCTTCTACAATTTTCTTGGAGCCTCCACACTTCTCTATAATTCTTTCGAATGTTCGGTTCTGCAATTTGTTCGTGGTCTCTACGTTTCAGTAGCTCCCACAAACGAAAGGTATTAATTAAAAGTAAAAGGCACACTCGTTTCCAGACAGTTCTTTAGAAAGGAAGTTGTTTTATATAGCGAACAAAGCTTTCAATTTAGATTTATCCGCGATAAAATAAGATTTTAGAAAATACACCATCAGCAGCGTCGCGTCGCCCGGCCCCCACGAGCCAAGGATCAGTGCGCATCACGATTCCTCGTAAACCGGAATCTCTTGTAGCTCAGGTAGCATACTCGTGGGTTTATTGGAAATTTTATGGAGAATTTTGAATGTTAATGATTTGTCTCGGTGCTGGTTATGAAATTTTCGGGGCAAGGTCGTTCGCTCGCGTACTGTTCGAACGAAGCGTTACGATTTTTATGAATATTGACGTTTTCTGTGTTAGCTTTATCTCGTATGAGTAACTTATGAAGTTGTTTTGTAAATTTTTAAAAATACTGTTAATAAATCCATGTCAGAGATAATAAACCGGTATTTCTAAATATTTTTGTACGCAAAATTTGCTGTATCTAGCCATTTTTGTTTGACGCGTATTCAGCTCTTATCGGACACACGTGTTTGTCAAAACGTCAGCAACGAGGTTCTCTAATTATTTGGTGCGCGCACCGTGGCGATCAATCGATTCGTGTTAAACGATTTACCGAATTTTACCATAATTCGACGAATGTCCAAAACGTGCACGGGTCACCGGCGTTCCCGAACGATGTATCGAACAAATGGGATGGAATGGTGGAAGGCGCATTAACTGTTCCTTGAATCGATGATTCGTGAGGACAGCGAAGGATTACAAGCAAACTCATATGTCACTCCAGAGCTACCTATAAATAAACAATCTCCCGAACGTTATTTGCGCAATTTGCTTCACGGAAAAATCAAAAATTGAAAACGTGACACTGTTTACCAACTTGATCGCCTCGTAAAAGCTATAATTATTCGATAGACTAATAACTGAATTTAAATGACCATCAAACAGTGTTTTAATTGCTCAATAAAAATTGTTTCTGTTACATACGCTGGACAGTTTTTATTGATTTTTATTGGTCATTAGACAGTAGATCTTTAGGCGGGATAAAAATTTTCCAAGTCGATTAGCAAGAACGGAAATATATTTCCCCACGTAGAAAGAGTAGGTTAACAAAAGTAGACAAGACAACAAAAGTAACAAAGAGATAAAAATTACTGCAGCAGAAATTGAACAGAAAATAGGAACGGGAGAGTGATAACTGAAAGCCAGATGATATAATTCTTAAGGGTGACGGAGAATCGTTGGGAAAATTTATATTTTGTATTTTAGTGAAGCAGATATTAATTGAATTGAGCGCGATATTTACGCGGCTGTCTTAAATATTCTCAAATGAGAAACAGAGAATGAAGAGACAGAGAGAAAAAGAAGCTCGCGACTCGGCACATAAAATTAGACCCCTAGTCGCGGCATCAAAAATGATACGAACGTTATGCATTGCGGACGAGAAAGTGTGTCCTGTCGAGTGAGGAATGAGTAGGGGTTATTGGTAATTTCCCGTGGACATCGTTATTCGATCCTTGGTCGATTATCGGCCAAGTCGGTTTCGCAATAAAAACGGGAAAATGAAAAATATTCTCGCGGCCTCGACCACGTGTCCGGTGGCTGAATAATTGCGCTGCTATCGGCGAAAACGATAAGCGGATACAACCGGGCGGGATCGTTTTTCTGGCAACCATAATGGACTCGTTTTTTATCGTTTCCCCGGCTGAGTAATCGTCGCGCGTCGCGTCGGTCTTCGTGGCGAATCAAAAAATGGTTGCCGCGATTTTTGGAACGCGAGGAACTTCATCCGAAATTCGATCCGGTGGAAATTGCGTGGCCAAGTAATTTATCAGCTATGTAATACATCTATTTTTCACTAACATTTTTGCTCGCGAATACAATAAAGACTTGGAGCTTTTGTCGGTTGTCCGGGGCGAATATTTCTGGTACAATGATTTTTAAAAAATCTGAAAACAAACGGATAAAGTGATTTGAAATAAAAGAAAAATCCCTGTGTATTTTCCTTGACGAGTACGTTTCGGTTGATAAATAAATAAATACGAGCGAACAGGCTCAGCGTCAGCGCAGTCGAGCGATGCAATCGCGGCAGCTGATAAGGTATAGTGGTATACCATAGCAGCCGCGGGGGTGGATGTACATAGCCAGACAAACGAGGCAGCTATTATTCTTGCTGCAGCAAACCCTCTTTTAGTTGACCGACACAGGGGATCTTGGGAAGTTCATTCTCTCCGCGCAACCGTAAACAACTCCATCGCAAGTTTCTTCCATCTCCAGGATCATCGGGATATCCCGGATACGCAATCTGAACCCGTAAAAACGTTCCCTGTCCGATGTTTCCGCGGTTTTAATGCGCCACGGCCTAGCTTTATTAGGATGGTTTTGCGACCGTCGCCATCGCGATAGATAGATATCAAGGGAACCGTATCTTTTTCACGGCCAGGCGAGCACCGATCCTCCTACGGCTTCCTTTTTTCTCGTGCTTCCCCGATGTATTCATTGCTTTATTTACGTGGAGGGCATTCTTCGGCAAGCACAGGGCCGCACCGTCCTCGTCGAAAACCCTCAACGAGCTCCAAACATTTTTTACTAAGTGTTCAAACTCTGCAAGTCTTTTTATGAGCTTCTACAGTTTTTTGGAGAGCTCCGCGATTTTTCTCTACGGAATTTAAAATATTGTTACGCTCTCTATAATTGGATCGTACGCTTAACAATTTTCTGGTGGCATTCAAAATTGCTTTACCATCGCAGAATAAAGGCGACCCATCGATTTGTACATCCCTGAGAGAGCGTGCAGACAGGTTCGAGACTGGTCCCGTGTAATAATCTCAACCCTGTAATTTCTTTCTTGAAATTCACGCTTATGTTTATCGAACCATATCGAATTCCATTATCTGTTTCGCGAGAGGAGCAACATTATTGTCGAATTAATCCGCATGCTCTGCCGATAATTTTGCCGGACGGGACCTGTAAGCCTTTATGACAGATGTTTACGGGAAAATTCGGCTTGCTGTTAGCTCGGGAACAATGGGGCCGGGCCAACAATACACTTACCGAACTGTGTGTTTGGAGTTTCATTTAATTAAGAAACTTTTCGGTGTACATCATCGCGTGCGTGTAACTTCCTTAACTCGCTAACGTTTGCCCAGCAACTTAACCATGCACAGCCAGGAACACGTTGTTTTCGGAATTTTACAATCGAACCGGGGCTGGTCGATTATCGCTCCTGCCATCGCATTCTCGATCAACAGATTGCCAATCGATACGCAGTGCTATCAAAGTTGCTGTTAAATTTGAATAATCACAAAATGTGCAAACACGAGAAGAAATAACAATTACAAATATCGTAAGACATCATTCGTTTGCAGTCTCAACAATGTTTGGTAGAATCGACGACTTTCTCCGCGGACTGTAGATATTAAATAAATAATTAAACGTGTTGCGTTCACAGAATCAATTACAATAATGTCATCATAACTCATTGCTACATACGTGCGCATGTTTGCGAACAAACAGAAGTATTAACTTTGTAATTTAGTTTTTCCATATCGCCTTCCAGGTATTTCAAGCAATAAACAAATGCAAATCGAGACAGGCAAGAGGTCGTCCGATACGCAATGAAACGTGCCACTTGTTCGCCATGTTAACAACTAATTGCCGGATAATATACGACACCGAGACACGCGAAACTGTTCAGGATACCGCTCCGGCGTGCCCTCGAATTTGAATATCTCCGTGGATATCGTAAGTCTCATAAATGTTTACACGAGCGCCTATAGCTGGGTTCCCGGAACATCGGCTTCGGTGAATAATTAGAACAGCGCGACTTCCATGGTGCGCACAACAAGGAACCATGCCGTTCAATTAACAACTTTGAAACCGTTGTGCGAGCTTAACTAGGACTTTACTTGGAGACTTCCAGTGAATTTTGAAGTCATCATTCGTTTCCACGTCCGTGAGTTCTTCTCCTTCACTGTATTATTTAAAAAACATTGTACAACATTTTTCTAGCTCGCACAGTTCCAAAGCTATTCGCTCATGCTGCCGCAAAATCAATGGCCGATCGAGGGAAATATCGATTTTGCGAAGGCTCCCGAATCACGTTACACGCTCGTGCGTCTTGAAAAACGAGCAAAACGAGAGTCGAATCTCCGAGAAGCAGAGGTAAAGAGAGATCAACGATCTCCGGTGGATTTACGTCGATCCGTTCGCGGCGGAGATCGCGTCACGAAGAAGGAACGGAGCGATTCCAGATCGCGTCGGATGATCCCGGTTAATTAAAGCTCGTGTCGTTGATCCGACGATTGATTCAGCGCTGGCCGGTGGAAAACGGAGCGGGAAAAACAGCCGCGGCACTTGTACACCGCGATTTACGATCTTGTTCGGGACCCTGTCGCGATTTACGCCCCATTCTGCCAACAAAAGACAGTGTCCGGTATTTTATTATCACCCTTCCGCGCCGTGAATCACGTCGTTTTTATGGGTTGCAGATTCCTCTGTCCCTCGATGCTCCCAGACAGACTCGGTAACAAGTCTTCGGGCACTTGTTCCCTATTTCGTGCCAATAAAGTTTCATGATTTTATATTCACAGATTCTTCTCCGACTGGAACTGATAAAATAATTCGAGATGAAAGATTTCTTGTTTTGATTGAATTTATGTCCAGGATTAGTCAACACATGTTCCCTCCCAGCAAGCAGTGATGTATACTCGGACAATTCGATTTGGCCCGATCGCTTCGGATTCCTCCGATATTTCTGTCCCGCTGGTAAAATCATTATCTCGAAAATGGCTGGTGCCTAACCGGGGGGGAATGTACGTATCCCGGGGTTCGTGGACCATATTTCTCCCGGACTCTATTCCCGGCGAACTTTCGAAAGAGCTGGGCGCACGTCCGAATATTAAATTTCGTGGACAACATGTCGCGGCCGGTCGCCTAGCCAAAACACGGGGCGTGGAAACTGTCGTTGACGGCAGATCGAATTAAATCGGGCGCCTGTCTGGTGTCTATGGTAATTCGTCAGCAACGGACGATGACGTTTGCTCACCTGTTCCTTTTCTACTTCGTCCCCGTCCACAAACCGGCGACACGTGTCTTGCACGCGCTCGAAAAATCATGCGCCTGATGTTTGCCACTGAACGACGTACCTGTCTCACAATCCAATCAATTGTGTGGAGAAGAAGAGGGAGACGTGCTCTTCATTCATCCCATGAGGCTTCCTATACTCTACGATGAAGATCAGTTTTGCTTAATTAACCCTTTGCACTCGGAGCTATTTTAACTCGACAATTAAACATTTCTTCCGACCTAGAATAATATTCCATTCTGTATGATTTCTTTTTACTTTTATAGATATGAAATTAATGTAATACCTCATACAATACTTAAATGTTCAGTAATTGTTTAGATACCAACATATTTAATCGTGTAAATTATATTTTGAATAGAATACATACATTTATAACATACATTTTGCCTTCCGCCCGTTATGTTTCTTTCTCACCACACACGTTTTAATGGAATTACAATTTTATTTCTTAATTTAATTTTAATTAGGGAATAGTTAAGGACAAATTCTAATGACTGTAGCCGGGAAGAAAATACGGCAAGGGGTTAATGGTATTTCGTTGCCCCAGTGTCGCGAGCGAAATGTATGCGCCGAAAACGACTATAACGTTCTATTCGGGAAACATGTGTATACGAGTGTCCAGGAGTATTAGCACTGGAGCTGTTGCAAACCGGCTCCATTAATTGCCGGACAAACAGTGGATGGACAAATTAGCGTTCTGCGACACCGATCGCCGAACCTCGCGCAGCTGCATAACCGGAAGTCGAACCGTTTCCGTGGACCAGGTTACTTCCCAGTTCCCATTAACGCGTTTGTAATGCGAATCCGATGGTGCAACAGCATCGATTCACAAACCGAGCCCAGCATTTGGGTAATTTCGGCTTTAGTAGTTCCATGCTCGAAATTGTGGGGTTCCTCCGTTTGAAGTCCGCTGTTTCAATATGCACAATTCACCGATTTTTTGGTATACAGTTGCTTCGATTTTGATCTTGAGCAGTTTAGAAACTGTTATTTAACAATATGTTTAATAGTGTCAAGCAAATCAATAAAAAAAAATACTTGACTGGAACGAGAACTATAAGTACATACTCCATTCACTTTCGCTCAGATTCCAGCGGACATTCTAATTTTATTTTATAGGCGCCCTACGGTTTTTCATTGTGGACGCAACGACGCGTTCTATTAATAGGCGAAGAGTGTTTCGTCGAATAGCTTGCATCATCTTCATGATTTTAGAATGTCTCTGTAAATAAAGATCGAAATCGGAAGCATTCAATCCGCCCGTGTCGTTACTATCAAAAGCTTATGGAGTCGTAACGTGAAAAATCGATTTTTAATGTCCCTTTTTCATTCGATCAAGAACGCCTGGAGGGTTGAGGGTTACTCAACCGCGAGGAGAAGGAATCGTAATTCGGAAGAAGTCTGTGGGGATCCTGAACAATCAATTATCTCCAACTTCTGCAGAATTCCAGCTTTTCTAAATATCTGTGGCGGCTAATAAACAGGGATCAAAATAAATCATTTTCTAGCTTCTACCACATTCGGAAGTTCTTTCTGCTCTTTCAAGAAATATTTACTCAAAACGGATTAATTTACTGGTTCGAACGCGGACAGTTTGCCGCGATGTTGAAACATGTGTATTTTCGAAGCAAAGCAAATATATCGTTCGATTTTGACACGAGGGAAAATTGGTTTTCGATGGTCCGAGTGTCGCAAAATCGAAGCACAGCATCGTTTGTCTTCTGATGGATGTGTAATGAAACAAAGCCAAACGGGAGCTACGGAGAACGCGGCTGCGACGTTATCACGGTTTTCCATTATGCTCTGTCCAGAAAACACCATAAATACGCCTTTCCAGGGAGCCGCCTTCTAAACTTTCTTTTGTCGGCAGCCACTCCCGAACCGCTGTCACAATAAAGCAAAGGGACCTGCGTGGGCGTACGTTTGACGCGGAAATGTTTTCCCAGGAAATGCCAATAGCATTCTCTATCCTCTCTCACGGCTGAACAAATCGGACCGAGAGCTATCGGCTAACTTCATCGACTTAAGTGATTGGAAGTATTAATAATAGTCGTACCGTTTCTACACACTGCACTAATTCTTGCCTTTACATTCGAACGATCTCAAATTAGCTCTCCGAGTGTCTACAAATAGCAAATGGAATCGTTTATTTTACTAGTCGTAGAACCTGATTTTAGTGCAAAATTCAGTGCAGAAATGAAAATAATTGAAGAACTAACGAACTAGTGAAGAACTTGACAGAGCTTTGCACGAACAGTAAGTAGAAACAGCCAGCAATAGACAGACACTCGCACGCAATTCGTAGGCTGGCGCTTTTTCGATTTCGATATTCGCCTACCTCGAATCTCCATACGATAAAATTGCTATTCTACTGTATTTCCCACTCCCTTGTTTCCATATAGAGTGCCCTTTCCTTCATGACGGAATATCCACTGTCGCCTCTGTACATTCCGCGTCGAATCAAAATCGAACGTGACTCAAGCATTGAAATTCGCAAGATGTTGTCGCGGGGAATCGTGATCTATTAATCATTGCTCGATGTGCCATCATCACGACGTAAATCAATATTAACGTAGTCCTCGTACGTACACGGTACATAATTAATCAGGCTATCGGTTGGTTCCCGCCGGCAATACATAAGTAATAATTACAGTTCTACAAGAATCAACAGTGACGCTCGCACATAACCTGCTAATTACACTGGAAAACATTATTAATTTCTGTTCCCATCCCGCGTCTACCGTTTCCAATGGAAGTTGTTTAAGCTTACTATTATATTTGCTTTAGCTTATTGTACTCGCCTGAGCCTACGTTTGTTGACACATTATGGCTTTTCGTTGCCGCGGCATTCCGATCACTGACAAATGAAATTCTGATTTTTCTCATACATTTTTAAATCATACAAAAATCATGTTTTTCAATAGTTTCGTTACGTGAAAGAGTAACTTAACTTCTAATGTTAAAACCATGATTTTGCTGGAACTAACTTGAGACTGAGCACGCTGACCAAAAAACAACTTTAAAAATAATTGTTTAAAAATAGGATTACTATCTTGCAACACAAAGCAAGACAAACATCCTCCTCAATCTTTCAAATAATCAATCCCCGATCCAAGAGCCGTCCAAGCGGATCTCAGGACAGCTGATTAGGGTTCTCCCCTAGCGTGACAATAATGAATAGGTCAATTTTCTGAGCTTACCTCATAGAAGTAGAATGGGTCGATCGCTTTGGTGGAGTTGGCATCGGGCAGCGTGTCATTGGAGTACTCAAGTGTGCTGCTCTGAACGGTTCCATCGAGCTCGATTTCGTTCCGATCTGCAGTGATTCCCAGTTCCCCGTGTTGTTCGTCGGACATGTCGCTCTCTTCTCTCTCACGGTCACTGTTCTGGCGACAGGGTCGCAGGATTCAGGTTTCCGCTGGCTCCTTCGAGTAATTCATCGTCTCGAGCCGAAACCACCTGACCGGCTAAGCGTCCGACGACTTCATGTTCTCTATCTTTCCCGCGACGATTTTTCGAGACTGACCGATCGATTCCCACCAGTCTCTCCAGAATTTCCGGTTACGATCGATCCGCTGGCATCCTCGTAACACCTCGACGGCCAAAGACTGGCCCCCACCCGTGTATCTAGATGAAGACACCGGGTCGACATTAGCAATTTCATTAGAGATCAAAGGATTCGGTAACTGCGAGCACCAGGGATTCAATGGCGGACTACTCGCCGATGCGAACGTGAACTACTGCAGATCCCTCGGACTAACTTCTCTCGCTGATACATGTTCTACCTATCCGATTGCTTCTTCCACTATTTTACACGTCCGAGCTTGCGGAGCCGCTTTGGGGTGTTGTGAGAATTTGATTTTGATGAAAGTGGAAATTCTAGGCAGTGTTTGTTGGGGCCCATCAAGAGAAATGAGGGAAAATGGGAGGAATGATGTGTTTTCAGTCATCCTCCAATTTCTCACTGTTTTACTGTATTACTTGATTTACGATTATATTTTTGAAGGCATAGTATATATGATAAAGAATTATTATTATTAATTAATGAATGGTTATCCCAGAGAGAGAGGGAGAGGTCTGGATTTATTTGTTTCAAAAAACGATGATGGAACACGAATATAGTATATCAATAAAAATAAAAAGAATGCACACAACAATGTAACTTTCTCCCGGAAAGGCCACGGGCCTTCATCGAGAGAGTCGAGAATTTTGTTTGTCTCGGTCACGAACTCATCGGATTAATAAAGCACAATGTTTGCGATGCGGAAGAATCCAGAGATGCCATTGGCCAAGCTCTACGGCTGAGGAGGAGGTAACTATTTCGCCAATGATCCCGGTCGAGGATAAGGCAGAGTCCTCGAAGGATCACTGGCTCGATCCAACAACGACGAGGATGCAAACAATGGAACGCAAAAGCTGCGGTAATTCCATCGACAGAGTACCAAAGGGGTAGGGATGCAGCGATTTACACGCGTTACTATTTCATTCCACTTCGAGAATTTACAAATTGCCTTCAAGGAAAGTTCGGAAGCAGTACAACGCTGAAAAACAAATAACATTTAGATTCCTGCGGAAGATATGAAGCGCAACTTTCCAGCAAAGCGTCCGCATAAATTAGTATTAAAATTCTACCTCTACTCCGGGAATTTATAAATCATCTTGAAAGAACTTTCGAAGCCGAAGAACAACGAGATGCGAACGACGTGTAAAACCGAGTGAAAAAAATCGGCGCAACTTTTGCAGACAAGGATCGCTATAAAACACTGTAAAAAGCGCGTGCACGGTAACGTTTTCGTGAGACAGTTTCTTCTACACGTCGTCGGTGCCTTCATTTTTATCGGTCCGCTCGAAACCGGGGCCGTCGTATACGAATAATTACGCTTTCATAATCCAGGAAGATTTATAGAATCGTTCCGGGGCAGAATTTTAAGCATCGTGAAGACCATAAATTCGACCGGGCTCTACCATGGTCCTCCATTTTATTCTCCTTTTCGCTCGTCTGCGACTAATGCAGAAGAGGAAGAAGAAGAAGAGGCTCGTCCGAATCGTTTCTCCGTTTCCTTGGCGGCGGTAATTTATTTATTTATTTACGCTTATCAACGAGCGAGTTCCTCGAGCCTGTCGTTAATGACACGCTGGATAAGATACAAGAGCGGGACCGATAAAATTCGCTTTAATGCTCACCGGAACTCGTTTTTTAATGACGTACAGATGCAGGACGGGTGCAATGATTGCACTGCAATCAGATCGGTTGGGTATGAGTTACGAAGCACGCGCCCGAACCTCGATCTCGTATTCGATTACAATGTATCCTGTTTCGCATCGTTATTTATTTATGGACCGCGAATCCTTCCGTGCAGACGATTACTAAATAAAATTGCCCCGAAAACGTGACGCGAACGAACGGCTAATTAGGATTCGCATCTTCAAAGATGTTCTGCATTTAATTGCAACTTGATGACGTGGATTTTTTATGGACCTATAGCACTCTCTTCTATGCGAATGTAGTGCTAGATTTGTTTGAATGCTGTGATTATCAACGAAGCTAGACATTTCAATTCAGTGGGATTTTTGCCCTCTCTGAAGTGAAATAGAGCCTCCGATGCTCTATCGATTCCAATATTCGGAAATTGCGCCATAAAAATCCTGCGTAGAGATCCGCGCACGCAAAAGATTTCTCGGTGCAAATTTCGCGAAAATGAATCGCATGAATTTTCCAGGATTTTTATCGGTGCTGGTTCAGCAATCGATGCACTAACGGTAATCCGATTTCGCGTATTCGACGCTGGCCAATTGATTTCAGTTAGGAGCTCGCTAAATTAGCGGCGCTGCGATGCTCCATTAAAAAAAAATACATGTCCAATTTTTGTCGATTTAAAATATTATTTAGTAATTAATTAATTATCAAATCGTCGACAGCAAGTATCAGGTGCATAAATTAATCCGCGAATTTGTTGATTATTTGCAAAGCATCCGTAATACATTTTATTGTCGAAAATAATTCCCAGCATTATGGCAATTATGGCAATATTTCTTCTATAAATCGTGACCCACAAGTGGTCAGCAGCGAATGCAGACGCTTGAAAATCAGAATTTCAGGAATAGAGGAACCTGTTCCGGTTGGAATAACGTTTCCAACGGTACGTGGGAGCATTTCGTTATAGCTGCCATTTATTCCTCCGAGTGACCCTTGTGCAAATCCGGGGACCTTCACAGAAAGTGGACTTCTGACGAATTTATTCCGTAACGAATGAAAAGCAATGCAAAATCACACTATTAGAAATAAAGCATTGCGGATACGCGAGGTAGAAAACTATAATGATATTCGGTTGAACAGTTGGTTCCTTTGTGGAAAACTCCATAACTGGCAAACGATTGATCCTTTGTAGAATGCACAGAGGAAAACAAGTTTTTCTGCGATCAGTGCAATAGATAAGAATTTTCTGTATCGATAAGAAACAGGAGCCAATTAATTTATTTCTCATAATACTATGTTTATGGATACCAGTCAAAATGGCGGATTCTAATATTTTTAATGTACAGTTATTGAAATTGTAAAAATGCACCCATGAGGCATTATTTAACAGACTTTTTCAGTTAATTGCCAGTTGCTCGTACAATAAGGAAGAAAAGTGAACAGGTCGCCAAATGAACGAGCCCAAAATGGAATAACGAAGACAAACGCAACCATTACTGTAACACCAATTACGAAAGGAGCTTTCTTTCTAGTCTTCATTAGCAAATGGTTTCCGCATGTTGCAATTATTTACTCGCACTGCATCAGATTTCGCAATGCAAATGATAATAATGTTCACAGTTTCCCCGTTCTTTGTGAAAACAGTCGAAGAACAGTGATCTTCAAAAATTCATTTAGATCTGTTAGTTTATCTTCAAAGAGTGCAACAAGTGCGATGATGAATACATTAAAATCGAACGACTGTCATGGAATCGTCTGTAGAATGATGTAAAAGAGAACCCAGCGAAAATTGTTGGCAGCGACTGTGACAAACACGATTTATCACCGAAATTTTAACCACGCGAATGCTATGTAATTGTATCCATGGAAAATTTGATTATGCAGACCCGACAAAGAGTTGATCGGATTTTCTGATCAGGTGAACGCGAACATTTCGAAACGCAATTCGTTTGAAAAATAGCTTTGAGTAATTTCTAGAATAGTTTTGATTCGATGTTACGTAGTATAGCAATCATGGAATTTGATAGAGAGGCTCGAATTGCAAGAATTTAAATGGTTTCGCTGCTTAACTCTTGTTTCATCTGGAAATTAGCTAATTTCATTGCTTGCCGCGTTGGCTGTGGAATCATCGCACCGAAAAATTGCATAAAGTAGAGATAATGTTATGAGAATGAAAAGTAAAATACGGTACGTTTGACAAAGTTCATTTTGTTATACGTGACCGAAAATTGATGGAACTCGGAAAGGAAAAGTGATCTACCTGAAAGAAGCATTTTAATGTCCTCTGTCTCTTTGTTTCAGGTCCGTGATTCGAGTTTAAGAGACCCATCGGTTTTGCGTTACGAAACGGTCGCCGCAATAATGGCGCACGTGGATTCTCACCGGAAGCTAATGTCTATGTATGTTATGTTTCCTAAAAGCGAACAACACAAACACGCGGAAACCGCAAATGTACTCCAAATAGTGGATATGGAATGGGGCGACAAGATTTTGCAAAACGAAAATTGCTGTATCAGAGGATTTCGTATTCATCAGAATCGATGTTCCATTAGACACTATAGTGATACTTCAGACTCACAGAGGACCATCGGATCACTTGCATAGCCAGATTGGTTGCACAAAGTTAATCAAAAAGAAGTCGCCTCTATACCCAGTAATTTTCTGGTTGCACCGTATGCGCGCAATTTGACTAGACAAACTATAAAAAACCAGGTACGTGACTATCAAAGCTTGAACGGTGAAACAAAATTAAATATACACACGTGTCACGGTGTGTCCTTGAAGAAGGTTCATAGAAAATTTGTGACCCCTGCGCGAACAATTTCTTTTTCCACTGAAGCGTTATTAGTGGCTCGGATAGCGTACGTACAATTTTGGGAATGATTTTCTGAAATAAATGAGTTTCACGAATGTTTATTCTGCATAAAAATCCGCAGTCTTGTAATAATAATAATAATATTGACCTCAGTTTATGTGACTGGCTCTTTGATAAACAGTAAAAATAATAGATAAGACAACGAGTATGTACGCGAGCGAAAGAAATACAAGAAAATTGTGCACGAGGTACAGTAGAATTTTATTTAATCCTCGATGCAACAAGATTGTTAGCAGAGCAAAGAATGTTCTGTTCCAACCAACAGTATATTCAATTAACTTGAAAAAATCTGCAGTCCAGCATACGAGAGAAAGAAATACAAGCAAATTAACAGGAAACTCAAGCTGTATGAACTGTAAGAAAATTCAGGACGTAGGTGGACAGAATTTTTATTTAATGCTCGATTCAACAAGCCTTAATACTGGACATAAAATTTCCTGTTTCGTCCGACAGTAAGTCAAATACACGACTCTCCATAAAAAGCTGCCTGCGTTCTAGGGAAACATGTCAAGAAATACAAGGAAATTGATGGCGAAGCTTATAAATTCTTAGATAATCCGAAACAACAAAATTTTCTCTTAATTCTAAATTTAACAAGATTTTTCTTGAACCACCACAAATTTCCATAGAAAAGTCTACAATGTTTTGTCGAATTTTTCACAATTTTGATTTTTACTTTGTATGAAACGTTTAGCGAAGAATTACAGGCACTTTTCGATAACATATTTTCTTCGAATTTTCCCAGTTTGAGAACAATTCTGAATTCCGTCGCGGTTACCTGAGGGCACGTCGAATGCATGCGAGAAATTGTGTTTCGGAATTCTTTCCGCGTTCTCCGGTAGCAGAGCGTCGTTTTCCCGACAGCAGCGAGTTTAGCGAATTGTAGGTGATCTTTCGAAGGAACAAGCACTGCCGAGACAGAACGATAGCGATGGCACACACGATCGGTTTCACTGGACAACACAATGCGATGATCCTACTGTTTTCGATCCCGTGACCCGCAACAGGTTACGTTCTTTCACCCCGAGGTCTCGATTTCGAGAGACCCTCCATCTCCCGCGTGGCAGATTAAGCTGGATCGATAACGATTGAAACGGCTCGGAAAAATTGATTCTGGCAAGAGCACGGTCCTACAGAACGAAAATGCGAGTTTTCCTGACGGGAGGATTCGTGAAAGAGTTGAGAAAAAATCGGATATTCCTTTTGGATGCCGATATACGTGGAAGATTTTATAAAGCTCGATTTATAAAACACTTTGATATATTTTTATTGGGATTCGCTGGTGGCTAGACTGTGGATCTTGGTATTCGAAAGTAGATTGTGAAAATGTTTGGAAAAAATTTTTTCTCAAAAATTGCAGTCATACAGGAGCATCTTGAAAAATTGAAAGAACAACCATGTGGTTACAGCAACACAAAAGTCACTCTGAAATGAACAATGAAAAATCAACCGAGTCAAACCGAAAATTGCAGGAACATGTACCATGTACCAGTCCTCATCTGCTCTCTGCATGTTCGACCTCTGTCAACAGGTGAACTATGAATATCCATGTATTTACATTCTATCACACAGAGTCACAGCTCCCTGAAATTCTATACAAAGTTCCATTTTAACTGGCGGAATTATTCGACGGTATTTCAATAAACAACGACTCATTGCAAATTCACCGCTCGATCGAATGCAAGGACTATGCAGACTACAAAGACTGTAGGGATTACAAGGACTGTCAGAACAATCGAAATAATTACAGGCCATGTCGATGACAGGGAACTGCCCCTGAAGTGTAATTTCACTACCAAAAAAACTTTCCAAAATATTTGTTTTCAGACGGACGGAACGGACCCAGTGATCTCTCTCTTTTTCATTAAAAGCTTAGGATAAAAAGGAGAAAATGTAAAGGGAAAAATGGGAGCAAATAACGAACACAGGTGCCTCAATTTATGGTCCGTACCAGCGAGAACGATTTTCGAGGAACAGCAACGACGGTTTTTCCAGGTTCGAGGATCCTCGAGCCGCTTTCAACATCGGCACATGTTTTCGGTATCCTTTATACGATGTCGCAGTTTGTCTCTTCCGTTTGGTTATTTGGTAAATACTGATACGAATATCGTTGGCTAGGGATGTCTCAAGGTAAACTCGGGTTAAGGGTTGCGGGATGAGAACAAACGAGAACGTACTTGCTCGTACGACGCGCCGAACGCGACTACCGAGCCGACAAACTCCCGGCGACGGCGACTCCTACGAGCACCGACACTTACGATGACGTGCGTGTGCAGGAGTTTGCCCCGTCTCTACGCATGTGCGAACGTCCTGGCAAAACGTGGGCGAGACCAGACCACTCGCCGCCACTCGCAAAAACTGAACAGGTGCGCGATCGCTTTCCCGCGTTTCCGTCAGAACACCCCCTCTTTTGTTTCCATCACCTTTGCCTCGCCAAACTTCTGGTCCTGTTTTCGGCAATTTTATATGGGTCTGTGGTGTCCGACATCATGAACTCCATCATTTTTTAAATTGGCCCTCAGACCCCAGTTTGTGAGCATCCCACAATTTTCTTAAGTGGACCCGAGAAGTCTTTTATGCCCACACAATTTTTTTAATGGACCCCCGAAGTTTTTCATGGTGTTGCATTTGCTGCAAGTGCCCGAAAATTTTTTAATGCCTCCACAATCATTTCTAATGTCAATGTAACATGCTCTTGAAGATGCTCTTCGCGCAAAAAGCCGCCCGTAATTAACAGGACAAACCGGAGTCGGTTAATAGCCGGGAGATCGAATGATGTTCCCGCGGGTCGCATTTAGGGCACGTGAGACTCGTTTGAATTTCGTGGCGCGCGCCTCTAGTGTGCCGCCGCTTATTAGAACGCCCGCATATCGGTTTGCAATCGATGATAAAACAGTTAGGCGTACCTTGTGGTCCCGGTGCAATTGATATTCGTCGGTCGTCCTCGGCGAACGCTCATTAATTTCGCTTATAAACCCACTTACGGGACTCGCTTGTGTGGTTCTCCGCTTCACCTCTCTCTCTCCCTTTCTCTTTTCTTTCTCGTTTCGTTCGACTTCTTCTCCTCTTTCTTTTTTTAATGAGACGTCTGAAATTTTTTGGGAACCGTGTTCATCTGGCAGGCGTACAAAGTCACGCGAGAATAAAGTTCAGCGCTGACGCAAATTGAAACCGTTTGTTCTATTGTCAGGCAATTTACTGGTTCTGTGCGCTGCAGAACGCGCGGACGTCGACTTGTCACTTGGACCGTTTCCTATGAACCACGTCGTCCACGATATTGCAACCATACAACTACCAGTTATTTGTGCAAATGCTCCGTGAATGGTTGAGTTACTCTTGATTCACATCAACACCACTTAGACAAATCTGCATCAATTTTTTTCCACATATTTTCAATGATATTTTATCCAGATCCATTGGTCTTCTCAAATACGCAACTTTACCACTTTGATTTTTACGAACTCTTGCACAATGATAGCGTATAGTTCTTTTTATCAAAAACTTCGCTGTATATTTCTTAAATATCGCTAATAATACAATCCTGACGGTTCTATTCTTACTCTAAATTCAATAAAGTATTTTTTATTCGCATGTACAACGAACTGTTATCTGGAATTCCGTAGAAATGTTCCACGATTTGTGCACAGGGTCAAATTTTTTGAAGAGTGCACAGAAGTCAAGGAAGATTCAGGTCGCTAAGTAATTGCATTCTAATACTTCACATACTCTCTCGTGGAAATTTGCATCGTTTTGAATCGTGCACACAAGTGAAAACGGATAAGGCTCGTTAAAATTGTATTCTAACTTCTTCGCTTCCGTCAAAGGAAAAAGGTAACTGGACAGGATTTAAGTTGATGGAGCCGTCTAGTGAATTTTAATACAGCCTTTTGGCCATTATGTTCATTTCCTTCGCGCCAATCCCTGGGAAGATTTTGTTCCCCTCCTCGTCGAGCATGTTGTCGTAATCTTCGGTGATGACCTCCTCGAATCCGCATCGTGCTGCAAGCTTCTGCGAGATCGGTGAAGTGAACGCTGTCGCTGTCACTTCTATGTTGTACTCGCGACCGATGTCGTCTCTGTAACAAATAGTAAGATTAATTCCAATTGTCGGGTAAACGTTGATCATGTTGTAACGTCTTCGATGCTGCAACGTGATACATATCGATGTTCCGACATAATCTTTTTAATTGGTCCAAGCGGACAAATTGGTGAAAAGTCGATTTTCGCCCGTTGCGACAACCGGATTACACCCGGCAGCTAAACGCGGCACGTGGACGCCTCGGGTGTTTCATTCGTTAATGGAATGTACTCCGACATTTCTTTTCTTATCCTCGAGAAAGGCTCTCTCCTCTTATCCCTAACTGGCAGGCTTTCACAGCACCCGAACAATGGAATCCGTCGCGACGATTCAGAGCTTATCTCTATTTGATGAATCCCAATTGAAGCTGGAGTGTCACTCTTCGTACATGAGAGAATAGAAAACGAATCCGAGGAAAAACGTCTGAACGATTAACGCTAGAGTGTTCGATTCTGTGCCTGATTTTGTTAGTCGTGCCAATTGGTGGTTCTCGCAATGATTATGTATAGTTATGAGATGCTGTAATATATTTATTTTTATTCAACAAGGATCAATTTGATTGTTTTACTCACCTGGCGCTGAGAATGTGCCCACCCAGGGCAGCTCCTCTATAAGATGGATGCACAGATAGGCCAATGGCTCCCATGTATCTGTCCACGCCATACTTTTCGTAAATGTTTGCTTTTTTTAGCAGGTCTTCAATGGTTACTAGTAGCTGCTGCGCCTTTTTCGACTGCAAATAATACGGATACGTTGTAAACGATCAGTCGAAAATATTTTTGATGAGCGTAACAATGATTAGACAGTAGCATGATAGATTCCAACCTTGACAATACTTTCTCGATCGAAATCTTCACCCTGGAGGCTTAACATAAGCATGTTCAATCCTGCAAGGATCGGCTTGCCGCCATTTGGGTCCTCGACGAAGGCTCCCACGGCCAAACCATGCTTCAACGTTTCTCTCCACAGATTTCGGAAGAACTCAACGAAATTTGGATCCTCGATTCCATCTACAAAATCACTCGGTAAGCAATTATAATTATATTGAAATATATGAATGTTCTAATTTTCTAAACAGTGTCCAAGGATTGACAGTCCACTGCAGTGGTTGCAGTTTTCTGGATTCCCTATCTCCCTAGCGTGGAAAAGTGTAGTTCGAGTGTGTAGAGTTCGATAATCGCTGGTTGCGAGATGCGTAATCACAGCGTTATCTGGCGAATTACATTCGAGGAGGACGGCGCAATGTAATCTTGTAATATGAGTTAGAAAATGAGAAGCACGCGAACAGAGAGCTTCTGTGTGAGTTTGTCAACGTTGAACGTCACTGGCACTATCGTGTAATGTTGCCGATAAGCATGATGTAATGTGTACTGCCAAATTTCTCATTCCCGAGCGATAAAAATTTTCTTCACTCTATTTTCTAATAACACAGTCTACCTATTTGAAACTTGCAAAATTTAATTTTCTTTCATTTGAGATTTCAAAATGAATCTTGCGCTACTGCTTCTTATCAAATAAGAATTCAACAGGCACGATTTACTGTCCTTAATTTTGGCGAATGAAGCCGTTGATAGAACGCGAGTATGATAGAAGATCTCAAAATGTCGGACACAGACATCCATATATTGTTCTCCTTCTGGTCAATTAAGTGACTCGAAGCTCTCCAAAACATATAATTACAGCATAAATACTGCCGCGGCTCGGTCCCATTTGTCATGGTATCATCTTACAAATTACAGTGCCATGAAGGAACACATACACGACCTTATTCTCCCAATGTAACATTTTTCATGTCGGCACCTACTGTCGAATCTATCAAAATGCTTATACCTCAAGGTAAAATCTTTTTTCAAGACGTGATTATTCGCAATTATCGCGCAACATACTAGTAGCGAAAATTAGCGGAAAGAAAATTATAGAAAGTTTTTCAGGAAAAGTTCCACGACACTAAACATCAATAAGACCATCTCGCAGACTGCTCGGACATTGCATGATTGTACAATGACGTCAGCAATTGAACCATCACCTCCAATTATTTTAATTTATCACTGGATAAACTATTCTGCTCTTTCAAAAGGTCTACCATAGCAACAAATCGCGTTGCACTCATTTGCATTAACCAATAACGCTAATCGACGAATCGATGACGTTTTGCTATCTCGCCATCAATTAACACTTTATCTCCCGGAAATTTATTAATAGCCTTCTGAATGACCACGTCAAAAAGAAGTTTCGAAATCTCTTGAACACTCATCCCAAAAATAATGATCGTTACTCGGTGTAATCATGATTCACGATTGAAATTACTGAAAAATTTACTATAATGTTAGTTGGAAACATAAATATGTAATTCAAGTGCAATGCATTATCGTCTTAATGATTCATTATATTACCAATTAGCTAGCAAACAAATGACAACTTATCAGTGCAAATAAGTGCGAACACATAATCGATTAAGTCATAATTGGTATTTGCTTCAAGAAAAAAAATTCTAAATATGTACCTAAACGAGACTCTCATTCTAACAATTTCTTTTGGATAATTACTATTGCCTTTCTCAATCAGGTGATTTAATTAGCCCTCATCCAGGCGACCAAAATGTATAGATAATATTAAACCTTCCAGTAACATCTCCGCAGGAACACAAAGAAAACTATTGGAAACCACATAGCAAAGTTGTCTAAGTTGCGCAGTTGGCGCAAGGGTTAAGGGTTAATGCAATTCGGTGCAAACATGAAATCGCGCAAGTCATCAAGCAGAATGTTGAACAACACTCACTCCAGCATTTACATATGGGTTCGTCGGCGATGAAATAAGTGCACATGTGTTCGATGACCTCTTCGTACCTGTCCTCAGGTATTTCTTGAATTGTGAACTTGACAGGGGGCCCTTGTCTACCTTTGATCGCAGCCTCGACGATCTTCCAAACCTTGGTCTGCCCAGGAGGCTTCAAAGGGAACGTAACTTGCGGCTTCTTCTTCCCTTGATCTTCTGCCATGGTGTTCTCGATGATGAAAAGAGGTCAGGAGTAATTAGCCCGAGTTATAGTGGTGGTCCTCAACGACGACAGTAAATAGAGATTCTCGCACAGTGTGTCGCCGGCTACTTTGATGGAGCCTTGTAGTCGAATGACGAGCGAGTTGATAAACGCGCTCGGTTATCTTGCGCGATACACGCCACTGATTGTCCTGCTCGCTCCAATTTGATGACACCGCCGCCCCCCATGAGGTTCTAGACTCAACGCGCTTCCTCTGACCGATTTTTCCTCGTTCTCGTCGACGACGTGAGAAAACGCGCGATTCTCCATCGCTGGTGCTAACTAACGCTATTTGTACTCGGACAAACTACTTGATAGATTGAACCAGGGAAGTGAAGTATACTTCGACGCGTATTTTCGTAGCGAGCTCCTTATTAGCCACCGCTTCACGGCAGACTGACTGTCATTCCAAGCGCAAACACTTGGTTATGCTTATTTATTTGGCTCCAGACACTTTCCTCGGCGCCCGATCGTGTTTGGGAGAAGTGAAGACATTATTCTGTTTGATCAAGTTTGAAGGTTGTTTGCAGTACCATAATATATATATATGTAACAGTGTCGGGTATAACTGAGAGAAGTAAGAACGACGTCTAGTCTTCGCAATTTATTTGTACCTTCTCTGAAGATGAAAGTTTTTAATTCTATTTTTTATTGCAAAGAAAATTTGTTCTTTGACGGTTTTCTCAATTACCACAGGATATCCAGCACCGTCGAATATTACCGATGACGTAGAAGCGAAATTCGATTTTCGTAATTTGCATTTCATTACTCTCATCTTATCTCAAGACGAACGGTTTTAATTCTTTTAATTGCAAAGGAATTACTTCTCATTATCTTCATTTAATCTGAAGACAAACGGCTTTAATTCTTCAAATTGCAGCGGAAAATCCATTTCTTCATGTTTGAAGATATGTATTTTCGAGTACCGGAGTATCTTGTATAGTGATCGTGGTTGGGAAAAGGAATGGAGAGAGAGAGAGAGAGATCAATAGTGTCTTCATCTAATCATTCTAATCTATAATCGATAAGAAACAATCTGCGATCTGCGTTCCATTAAAAACGACTATTTCACATTGCTTTATAAAAATATTCTATAAATCTCAATAATTATAGATTGAAAAATTTGGAACCCGTCAGTTTAACACAATTATAGTGTTAAGGAAAGACAAGGAAGTCGTGAGTGACAGAAATTCTGGGTTGTAAAATATTTTATCTCCCGTGTGACACGATATCGCATTGCGCACTTACGAAAGGCACTTGGGCGCCATTGAAATAGTTATCTAGATTATCGTGACACTCGGGAAAAACAATTGTATTTATAAAAACATTCTCTTTTTATTAGTCCACGCACGTTTCTTGTTATTTACATTATACGTCGAAATGTAACCATACAGATTTATTATATCCTATAATAAATTCGTTTACCTATTTCTCAACAAAATCCGTGTTGAAGTCGTAATCATCGGGAGCGGAAAGATTGAACCCTTCTAGTTGTCCCGATAGTTGCACAGCTACTTTTTCTGTAACAAAAGGAGCCCAAAAATTATATTTTGTGCTTCCAAAAAATATATTTTTCATTTAAACACGCACCTCGTCTAGCCTTCTCCTTCTTTTCTTTTTTGAAGGCCATTTTGCACAATTTATTCAACTTCTGGTTGCCTTCGATCTCGAGCAGAGGGTCGGTTTTCTTTTTCCTAGTATCATTAGCGTGCTTCTTCGCGTTATCTAACTTCTTCTTCAGCTTCTTTTGTATTTTAACTTGCTGAAAAAATTTAGACACATAAGGACACATAAGGACGACACCTGTTTACTAGTCAACATCAGATCACGGCACAGTTTTCGGATTCAACGAGCAACATTTATTTTTTTGATAAGGAAAATATGTTTGGTGGGCATACTTCTTCTTTCTGCTTTTCTATTTCCATCGCAGAGACTACTGGCCCAGTGCTTTCGATCAATAGAGGATCAAGCTTTGAGTTTTTAACAGATTGTTCTTCGAATGTGTCCAACATCATTTTTTCCTCTGCCGCGAAATTCTCGATTTCGAATTCCTTGCTGATTTGACTGACGATCTCCGCTGATACGTGACAAGCCGGTTGCTCAGGTGGTACAGTATAATATCTTCAGAAAACAAATTCAAATCATTTCTTCCAATTTATATCCGTCATTGAGAATTTTATTTTATTTAATACCATAGTTCATACTCACCTAATTTTTCCAGAGTTCCAATCCTCGAGGACACTACGAGCAGCAACCATGGTGTCCGGTACTCCTCCCTTTTTAAACTTCCCCATCCTAGTCGCTTTTAATGCGAAAAATTCGTCAGGCGTCGTAAATTCCGGTATGTCATACATTTCAATAATTTGCGGCTTGGAGACCCTCTTTAAAATTGCAGTTGCAGGTGTGTGTGGATCTTTCAGTGATTGTATCTTCACTGCGTTTTTAAGAGCAACCGAGTCATCCGAATTTTCTCCTTGGCTAGCAAAAACTATACCCGGAGAGTCTAGCAATTTTATTTTGGAGTCCAACTGCACCGCTTGCATAGCTTTCGTGACCCCTATAACATTAAAAATAAATTGGAAATGTTCATACTACTTTGTTTGTCATTTACGTATAAAAACTACAATATAAATGTCGTGTTTAATTGATAAAATGAACATACCAGGTGTGTTTCCTACGCTACAAGCTCTACTGCGCTTTAAAGAATTGATCACACTGGATTTTCCAACGTTCGGAAGCCCGACGACCCCTACTCTAATACTGGTTTTTACATTGCCAACGTTTCTGCAATAATTCGCGAGCAGGGACAGGAGAAGCTCCGCTCCGAAACACGTGCCGCCT
This sequence comes from Lasioglossum marginatum, assembly GCA_028455795.1. NCBI lineage: Eukaryota > Metazoa > Arthropoda > Insecta > Hymenoptera > Halictidae > Lasioglossum > Lasioglossum marginatum. Next base: position 3,911,260 of record CM052258.1, on the reverse strand, counting down.
TGTATCATGTTCTCCGTCTTTTTGCCTAATTTTCTTCTGCCCAGTCTTTTTGCCTGAGCTTGTGTGGACGCTTTAAATGCTATGGCCGGTAGACTACCTCGCAAATATTTCAACCATTGATCTAAATTCTCCCTGGGCACTAAATCTGCTTTATTTAGGACAATGACTAATCTTTTGTTCCCCTTTGCTGATTGCACTGCTTCTTCCACCTGCAGAAAATACAAGTTAATTAATAGATTTTTAATGACTCTATTATAAAATCTTTAAGAATTTATCTCTGACTTTTAGAGGATTGTTGGATCATTATTGGATTTTATTATGAATTTCATTTTACCTCCTTGCACCTAGTCCCCAGAGGATCCCTGGCGTCGACAACTTCAAGAATAACATCAGCCGCATCTACGACCTTCTTGAACTCCTTGTAATAGGCTTTCAGAGAGTTTTCCTCTTTGTCCAAAGCAGCCTTTATCTTCTCGTGAACGCTATCGACTTCCATCTCTTGGTGTTCTGCTTGTTTGCTCTCTGCAGCGGATACCAAGCCTTGCAGACCTCCTTTAGCCAGCTCTTGGCGCTTTTTTCCACGAGCAGCTTCACGCTGCTTCTGTTTTTCTTCCTCGTGCTGCTTTTTCATGGCCTCCACTTCTTTCAGAATGTCTTCTTTAAAGGGACATTGGTTTGGAACTTCCATCATCTTCTTCTTCTCTGCGGAATTGGAAAGAATATTTTTATATTTATATTATTTTAGATCAGACGCATCTTTCAATATTTTTACTTCAACAGCAGTGAATAATTAATAGTCGTCTAAAAATCAAGTACATGCTAAAGATTTTTTTAAAAGCATTAATATGAACGTGTAATGCTTACTTTTCGGATGCTTTTTAGCTTCCTTCCGCAGCTTCCGGTTGTGTTCGCGAACTTTCTTCTCGATTTTGTATCTTTTTCGAGCTGGCATACGCTTGCTCTGTTTTTCTGTAACAAACAAAATATTAAATTGATTAAAAAATATGTGCAAATAAAAACGGAGTAAATATAACCGAGTAAACATAACCTCGCATAGTTGTATCACGTGAAAAAGTTCAATTCATGCGAGAGAATCGTTGAACTTACTTAAACAAAACTTCGCCATTGTATCAAGGCTCTTCCACTAACTATTAATAGTTATAAAACACGTTTATAATTACGTTATCACAATAACAAGCTCCACTAGAATGTATCACATGCGACATAAGCGTGGCCACAAGGAAAAGTTAGGTTAAGAACCGGTCTCGAGCGCACTCTTCGGATAAACGCGAGAACATGCAGGAAGCACGTGACTGCAATTTGAACTGGTGCGAGGGAACCACAGACGAAAAATAAAATAGCCTCATGACAGCATCGACGAGTTAACAGTATATGTAGAGACATAGGGTGCGCTGTCAAAAATTGTCAGTCTTCGAGAATTTCTTGAGCGCCTTTCACCTTTCGCTTCCTTTTAGAATATATTCCTGCAGAAATTGACGAAGTTTGAAGGACTACACTCTACTCTAATAGCGAGTGATAGCACTTTGTGAAATTTTATTTGGCCCGGTCTTTCTAAATCTGTTCGTGAGTGGGTATCGAAACGTACATTTGCATAAAAATTGATAGACCAGCAACTAGTAATTAATGCAGCTTTGCAGTCCGCTCGATACAACCTTTCTCGTCCGTAATCGTGAAAGGCCTGCATTCTTACGTCGGAACGGATGCATGGAAACACCGTCCATTAAATTCGGCGTAAGAACAATCGTTACCATGAAAGTAACACCGTGAGAATAGGCGTGGAGAAATTGTATCATTTGCTCAATGAAAATCCGCGAAACACGGCGATTTCACGGAGCGAAATAATTTATGTGAATTTCCATTCCGACCTTAACTACCATCGTCTCATCTCCGTGCTGCTAAACAACCACTTTTTTTACCGGGACAGAATGAAAGTGTGAGAATGCTCTTACAAGCATGTACCTTTCACTGTCTTCCAACGAAATTTCAGCTAGGTCACGAAAAGAATGGGATCTCCGCAGGTGACGTCAGCACCTGCTTTTATGCCGCAATCGAAATCCTTATCAATGCTGTGCATTCAGCAATTCACAAAAGATGGACTCGATCGCCTGGAACATATTCAATTTCATTTTATCGATTCTTCGCATCTAATTAAACCGAAGCCAAACAAATTCGATGATTTAGTATATTAAATTAATGCCAATTAGCTTCACGCTTGTGTAGACTCTCGTACAACACGATCCAAATATCGTTTAGAAAAATTATAATATAGTAATGTTCTTTTTAATGTAACAAAGTCATTTAGGGATGAAATCAATTTTTATTTTATTTCTGCTTCCCGCAATCATTGCGGAACATTTTTATTTTGCATAAAGATCCACAATCTAAATATAACCAATGAGTATGCTGTTCGAAACTGCGAAATTTGTTGCAATGTAGATGAAGGAAGGCTTGCAATTTGAATAGTTTCGCGCACAATGCACCCGTTTCGATTCCCTCGCAGCTGCAGCTGCAGGGGTCTCGGTGGTGGGGGTATGCGCGTCGCGGGCGGCGGGCGTCGTGCACCGCCGCCGGTAGACGGCGTGCGTCGGACCAGTTCATTCCTGTAATGGCCGCCGTCTGGCGTTGTCGGTGACTCGGTCCGTTTCGCATTCTCGCGAGAGCAAACCCTGGATCGTTAATTTCCATCGTCTCCAAACAAAAAGCGTACAGTGCGTAGGAACCCTGGTGCAACGAGGATAGGTGTCGGTGATCCGTTGTGCACAGTGAAACATTGGTGGCTGGAGAAGAATCTCAGTGTAACAGCGGCTTACTTGTGTGTTCGAGACGATCGAAAATTCAAACGGTCTATTCGCGGTGGTGTTTTGCCACTGTTTACTCGTCCCGTTCCAATCCCGCGGAAGCTACAGAGTCTTTGAAGGGTTAAAGAGTCTAGCGAAGCTCAAGGGAAGATCGTTGACGGGTACGTGGGATGCGAGCTGTAGGGGATCTTTCAGAGATCAGATCGAGGATCTCCGTTCCGAGACAGTAAACAAAAGTGACAGCGTGCGCGGACGCCCAGCTCTCGGTCATGCCTCCCGTCCTAGGCCAGCCTGTCGACAGTGTTTGACGTGTTGTTCTCGTCGACTGTGGTCCGAATTCCCTCGGACCTGGTTCAAGGTCTTCTAAAACCATCCAAACGTCCACGCTGCCAGCTAGCCTCCCAGTAAGTTACACGACGCACTCCCGATCGAACGTGTTGTTGCTCCTCTCTGGAGGAGCATCCGCACTGACAACTGACGTCAACCGCGCTTTTCGATGCCGGCAACTACCCCTCAAATCAGCATTCACAATATGTACATATCTGTGGTTGTCAGAAAGAACGCCGCATTTCACTTTTGAGATATTGCCCTTTAAGGGGGTAGACTCGTTTTTCCACCCTTTTCGCAAGGGTGCGGGATGCGCTTTCTCATTTCTGGATAATGCAAAGATAGAGTTTTTCAATAGTCAAAAGTGCTAGATAAAAGATCACTCTAGACCGTAATCACTAGATTGCGGATGTTTATGCAATTTTTAATTTTTGCAAGCCAAGAAAGCGGGAACAAATAAAATCTTATTTTCAATGGTGGCAGCCTTTATCGATCCGAAATAAGTAAAAATCGTATTAAATTCTGTGGAATTTTATATTCTAACATTTTAAAAAAATTTTTTTTAAATAATTGAATAAGAAACGTATATAATAATAGAATAATAAACGAATATAGCTGTACAGCTATTTTTCCTAAAGCACGTATTACGATAGGAGCCGCGCAAAGTCTAAATAATATAATCTAGCTTGTCATTTTTACCACGTTTTTATAAGGGAACATGCACCTGTTATTTTTAAGACTCGGTAGGTTTAGCGTTAATCTCGATACTCGATTTACAGTTGCGCGAGGATAAAATTCAACATTTTTAACTTTTCTACATGCGCCTATAAATTTATGCATGTACATGCAGAGCATTCATTTGATTTTTATTGATTTATTTACTGTTTCAATGGCATTGAGTTCTCTTTTGTTCTTAGAACTGTTGTAAACAGAATAAAGACAGCATTAGTCTTGTTTACAAATAGTATTGTTTATGTTGCATTATATATTTTGTTGCGTCTGATACGTAAGATTTGTACAACGCGTGTTGTATTATTTACGGAATGGAGACAAACAAGAATGATTAGAAAGTAATTAAAAAGAAAATTTTGTTAAACGCATAGGTCTGAATGAAAATTAAAATTAATATTAACATAAGACCAGTCGTGTCTATTAATATCGTGTTGGCAAAAAGTTCATCGTCCTCAAATTGACATAAAATTTCACGCTCCAGTTTTTCCAACAGCTCGAGGTACATTCAGCGATAGTTGCAGACAATACCACAAATTGCATTCTTGTCTAATTGTTCATATCTCGGATTCGAGAATTATAATGCATCGAGCAAAAGACAGTATGGTTGTCGGGGAAACAGAGCCGTGCGAACAACCACGCGAACGTGAACAACAAGGGGACACGTAACTATAGATTCGGTACGTGTCTTCGATATTGTTTTTCCGTGTGCGAGGCTCGCGTCGGTGCATCGAACTTTCTATCGCGGTTTTCGTGTTTCCACGTACAGTGCACCGATGTAGACTGCACCATTCGAGGAAGCGCTTTGCATTCTTGCGCATTATTGTTTCACGCCTCGGTTGTTACCCGTGGCCGGTTGTCAGCTCGAGGGTTGCGTTTCTAGCTTAAACGCGGAGAGAGCCTCTCTTCTCGCCTTCTCGTTTCGAGGTGGCAGTGATCGAACGAAACACGGTTTGTTGTGGCTAGGATCTCTGACTCGCGACAGTTGTTTTGCTCCCGGTTTTATAAACGTGGGATCGTTAGAGCGCAGAGTGCTCCCTGACTCGCCAAGTGGCCGCGATTACGGGCACTCGGTAATGTTGACCTGTCAGAACTGGGACACGATTCTTAATCGTGATATTTAACCGGGGCCTTTCTCGCCCCGCGAAAAAACTTGCTCATTTTTCGCCTTTTTGCACGATACAACCCTCTGTAACCACATTTCCCCGAGTCTAAATAAAGGATGTACATCAACTTCTGGATGTTGTATGAACTTCCATTAAAGAATAATTAAAAACAATATTGTTTTATTATCGGCTACAGGGTTGAAATTTACTTGGCCGTTTCAGTTCATTATTTTGTTCAACAGCTAGAACGGTAATCGTGATTTGGGGTTTCTGCACGGCAATTTTATTCCATAATTGATATCTTCATCAATTATTTAATAGATTTATTTATCTCTGAATCAGTGGCCCGACAATTAAGTAATTAACATTGTTAGAGACTGAAATTAAAATCTCTGTTAAAGGACACGGTCTGATAATTTCAAATAGGCACCCAGTGCAATTACGTGGTCATTCTTTTTTTGTACATTATTTGCTATATCTATACATGTACAGGATGTCGTAGATAATTTCGTAAAAAAGAACCAGGGTAACAAGAAAATTATTTATAATACAGAAGTTTAAAAAAAATGTTGAATGCCTCGATCACAAGAAAAATAAACTCCGAGAGTTTCTCCGATTCTCGTGCACTCGTAATTGCAGTAATTGGAATCTGTATGTAATTAGCAGACGCGTGAACCGAGTCCTATTTAATTATTCGTGCACCTAATGAATATTAAGTTCGATTTAATGAAGCCTCGTTCGAAATAATCTTGTTTTGCGATTTCTACTTTATTTTTGCCTTGGGGACCGGCCCACCCTGCTGCAAATTTTCTGCAAGGTTCATAAATGCCATCACACAGTGGAGCTTTTAGAGGATCAAGATAAGAATAAAATTTGCTTATATTATCACCAATGAAACAAAATGCACCGATGCACCACGCGATAAAAGAAATTTGTTCCCAATCCGTCAAGCCTTTTTCTAAATCAACATTGCAACTTAAGCGCAATTGGAGGCAGAGAATCGTAGTAACAATCACTTGAAAACAGTGTACGGGTGTTGGCTACCCCCGTTCTCGTGATTGCACGGTATAATTCACAACGAATCGCATCTCCGGCGTGTGAAAACGATCATCGCTGATTCTCGCGAAAGAAGTAGCGCTGCTTTGTAAATCAAATCGGCGCGCATCAACCACGCCAACTTGTTCAGGGAACGTGCGCTCGCTCGCGTCGCTGTTATTTAACGAGTCCGTCCGCATTCCTGAGGTTAGGAATTTGGCATATTATTACGCGATACATGCCGCACGCTTAGCGCCAGCATTTCCAATTGTTTGTGCCTCGGTTGCGCCGGAAATGTTTGCAGATTTCCTAAATTGTCCCTCTTCTCCCCGCGAGTTCCAAACCGTCCTAACGATCCTGCTGAATCTGCCAATTTTGATCTTCCTTGGAACTGAATGAAGAATTCTCGAATCTTCTTCATACGCCTTTGAATAAAATATTAGAACCTAGTGTTAATAAGTCGAGGGTAATAAAACAGCACTAGCTGTAACATTCGAATAAAATTTGTACAGTTATATAACAGTATAATGGCTAGAAGGAACCGCAGATCGCCGCACGCGGGATAATTTTATAGAGCAAGGGATTAGGCGCGTTATAAAGTTATTATCTGCGAGAGTGAATTAACTGAATGAATTCGCATTAGTCACGGGTGCTTTGGTCGGTTATATCAGACACCCGGATATTTTTAAATTAAATAGTTAGTAAGTAAACACAGCCGTTGTGTAGCCGCATAAGTCCGAAGTTGTGCGACGTGCACGTACCGGATAGGTCAAAGCGAGCACGGATTAAGTACGGGTCAGGTGTTCGTAGTATATTGACGCCGCAATAAGTAGGATAGATATAGATTAGCTCAATATACTATATTAACGTGGCTTTAATATATATTGGGTGTGGGTTGTATCGGTCGTGTATGAATATGGGTTAGCTCGGTGCACCGTGACGGTGTCGTGCCGCTGGGTTTAATCTGATCCCATAAAACATTTCTCGATTGAAGGGTTTGCCGTAACGAGCCGGACGCGATTAGGCTGTTCCTTAACCCTTTTTTAACGAACCCCCAAATTGAACAATTTAATTATTCACGTAATAAGATAACTTGGTTTGCAATTACTGTAAATCACTTAACAAATCGCCGAGCATTCCCCAACAGAGTCCCACCAACCCATCAAGGCCGCTGCTTGATATTCACGAGGCGCTCTGTTCGCAGATTTCTTCCAGGAAAGCCCGAATTTCGAGGCCGGCAAGAGAAGACGAGGACACCGGTGGCTAAAGCAAGAGATGTGCCAAGAAGTTCAGTTGCTCCGCAAGGTTCCTGCGATGTCCTCATCGTTCCGTTTACCGCAGTGCGTCCTCTAAGCCCCATGTCCCAGTCGACTGTGATTCCGGCTCGTGCTGCCACTGCCAAACAGCTCGGACACCTGGGCCGAGGTTAAATGTGAGCTAAACGATGCCTGACAGTTGCCTCGAGGCTGGAGTCCTCGTAGGAGAACATCCTGCGGCAACCTGGTGTGTCTAAGAGACGACTCTGGGAACTTGGAGAGACTGGGAACCTTCGTGTGATGCAGGGCGTCACTGGGATCCTCCGCCCCAGTTGATCTAACAATGGCGAATATGTTCGGCAAGGTGCCACCTTCAAACACACCGGATCCACCTTGCAAGACCTGCACCAAGTCCGCGGGTGCGACGTGTCTGCCTTGTTTCTCGGCGGAAGAGACACTTGGTGGGACCTGCGAGGAGAAGTCTAAGCCTTGGAGGTCAAAGGACAGCGTCCAGGTGGTCTCCGAGGCGCCGCACCTGCTCGACGAGAGCAAACCTAAACCCTGGAGGTCCAAGGACAACAATAATCCTGCTGGCGTGATCTTCGACGCGCCGTCCATCATGGACAAGAAGCCAAGAAGGGTCAAAGAGATACTCGGATCTTCGAGCGAAGTTACGATCAAAGAAGACAAGCCGAAGGGCTGGAGATCGAAGGAAAACGAGACGTCTTCCCACCTGCTCGAGGATAAATCGATAAGGAGGAGCAAGGAGAGCGTGGCTTCCGAGGGTCCCACGATCGGCGATAAGCCGCACGCCAGCTCCCAGGAGTCCAGTCCCCCTGGGAACTGTGTTCAGCCGTCGACCCCGTTGCCAGAGGTCGCTAGAGCTTCGAAGAGCTGCTCCAAGTTTCCTAGCAAGGAGACAGGCTGTCATGGAAGGAGCCACGTGCTGCTGGCGAAGATCAGCTCATCGACGAGCCCGGCGATCCACAAATGCTCCTCGAATCCTAATTGTCCTAGCTTCGTGAAGTCCACGAGCTGCGCGATGATAAGCTCGACGACGAAGTCGCAGAGGGTGCTGTGCTCGAGAAGTCTGAGCAACTTGAACACTGACATGAGCTCCAGGGAGCCGTCGTCGAAGTTGGCTAAGAAGCAAGGTGGCTCAAGGGAGCTTCAAAGGATCACCATGGTGACCAAAGCTTCCAGATCTTCCAGGCCTGCCGATGAATCTTGCGAAGAGGACGTCGAGTTAACTCGGATCAGTGAATCCTGTCAGAAGAAAGTATATCTCGAGAAGGATAACGTGGCTTCCAGCTGCGAGAGAAGTTGTAGAGAGGACTCCCCGGTGCAGAAAGACTGGAGGTGCAACGGCGACGCGCTGCAGCAGAGCTGCATATCCTGTCTGCCGCAGGATCTGCCTACCGAGTTGCAATTATCGTCGCCTAGGACGTACAAGGACAGAGAAAAGTGCCGCGATCCTTGGAGACCCACCGAGATGGAGAGCAACGTGTGCAACAGTATGAATGTGTGTCCCGGGGACGCTTTTCAGGACACCGGGACCAAGAGGAGGACCGGCGCTTCCTGTCAAGCTCTCAGGCATGCGGTTGCGTCCTTGAATAGATTAGACGACTTCTACATGGAGAAGATTGGAGCTGGATTCTTCTCAGAGGTCTTCAAGGTGAGTTTGTTACTTGATTTTGGTGCTGGTTGGTCATTGACTGCGAATTTTTATGAAAAATCAAAATTGTATGGATTAATTGCAAGATACAGGATCTGCAGCTTTTCTTAATCATTTGAATATAATGCTAATAAATAATGCAGCAGTAACTTCAATTTCTTCGAATGTGTTTACTCGTAATTCGATCCATTCATTTTACCATAAACGCATAAAACCTGCAGTTCCGTCAAGCAATTAGCAATGGTTTCTCCTCGGCGTAGTACTGTTTTTGCTTGTTTCATATTTTCGCTGTTGCTAATACATTATGTATAGGGTTGTTCAGTCGTTCGTCTCGCAATGCCGATTCGCGTTATCGTCGCCAGATTAGCATCGGTGTTAGATTAAATAGGAATGCGTACAGCTTTCTTGGATCGTTGTATTAATTTCATCTAATTACTCGCTGTTTACCAATTTCTTCCCTCTTTCTCTGGAGAGTTTCTCAATTCGATTCCTTCTTCGATTAATACGAAAAATAAACGATTAGATAGGGACGCAATATATTCTTGGATCTTCCAATTAATTTCTGTGTGTCACCTGATTAATCGGTGTGTGCCAGTTATTGCCTTTCTCATCATCGTTTGCTTCTGCAATAGTCTTTACGGTTGATATAGTTCTAAAGACAAGCTCTTGTCAAAATGTACAAAATATTAAAAATATATTGCGCCTACAAATTAGGAGAAATAATAGATAATCTCTTTCAAATACTAAAAGGCCAACAGAATATTGTCCACCCACTCGAAACCTCTCCACAGAAAACACACAAAACATCATCCAATAACAACCGCTATACCGTAAAGAGGACAGACTTTCACTGCTGTTGGAAAAATGCAATTGCTTGGATGAATGCACGTGCATCTTTAATATGATTATAGATCACAAGTGACCCAGAGTTGCTCGGGGTTAAAAGAAAATTGAGAACTGTCGATTAGATCATTTTGTGAATAATAAATATGATTTTAAGCGGCGATTGGATTCGGAAAAATTGAATGGCCAGGTGAATAGGGTGACGAGCGTATCTGCGAACGTTCCCAGTATCATCGTTCCGATAATATAATTCGTGCCGGTTGCAGCCCAACAGCATATAGTATTCTCCGCTGCTCTCTCACTGTTATTACTAGGTCATTGTCCCTGGCAGCTTCTACGGGAGAAATTGGAAGTTGCTAGAGACCTTGTCCTAATAACACGGAGATGCGTTGCGTTCGCTCCCACTCGCATACCATCGCCGTCCAATGAGAACTATACATCGGACCCCTTTCTCATTATGTTTATCCGCACGGAAATTTTATTTTTCAAACCTTGGTCGAACGCAATCTCCTTCAAACATCCTGCAGCAAAAGCAATCTCTATATAATTCCAATCTGTATCGAGTACAATTAAATTCTACCGATCAGCAATTATTATTAGACACTCTGGCAATTACATCGATAATTACATCGATAATTACATCCCTGATGAATTCGAATACAATTAATCCGGGATCACCAGGCGTGCCAACGTTTTTGTCGTCCAGTTGTATTTGATTTTGCAGGGTCGTTACACCGGATCCATTAATATTATCCTAGTTTTACTGCGCCGAAACAATCAAACAGATACTTAAATCGTATTTCATTTTTGATTGCCCCGGGCACCGGGACTATAGCCCGAGCTTTACGAGCCGGCGGATTACATTTTTTCTCTGCAGTGAATCGTAATTCTCGACGATGATTTGGGAACATGCTATAAAGCGCGGACCAGCAGGTGGCATATTTACGTCTCTTTTCTTGGCGGATGTGCTCTTTCTGACGTAACGATGCGCGACTGTGCATGAGAGAGGCGAGGTGGGAGTGGATTATGTATCACGTTCGCTGAAATCACGGTCTTTCTTGTTCCGCGGCTTTATCATCGCGATTCCCAGGGCAAAGAAAAAAAAATACAATCATCTCCTTGGATCTATGTTGGTCAGGGCTGGACGCGCAGCTGGTCGACTTTTTAGGCCTAGCGCGCAAAACGAGCTGCATTTCCCGCAACCGTGCATTTTTATCGCAGAAATTTGCTTATTAACTTCCGCGGATTTAGGAAAATCGCTTTACACAATTTCTTCTGCAATAAGAATCAAGGCCATTCGATAGAATCGTTAACTTGTTTTGCTATTGTTACATTTCACTGCCAAGGCACTATATCGATGCTCAATACAACTTGGGAATTTTTGCAAAATTGGAACACGGAATCGAAAGCTCGACTCCTTGGCTCGAACCCAGCCATTTCCGGGTCGCATGTGACCCACGTCCGACGCATCCTTCACCAAACCAAGCTTATGCAAGCAGCGAAACTCTGCGGAATGCGTTTCAAATGACTACGCGTGAACAGTTGCGCTACATTTCGAGGGAAAAGCCTGCGTAGAAATGCGTAGCGCTCGAACAACGCCACATGCGAGCAGGATTTCTCCTTGGGCGATGCAACGCCAGGTACGATGATGTCCTGGAAGGATGCTATAAGTCACAATTTCCTTCTACTCCGCAATCGCTTCCTCTATTGCGTCTCCGATTTCGTTCTTGCATTCCCTTCCTTTCTTCACGGCGCGCTCTTATCTGTGCATCTTCATCTTTCTTTTCCACCGGCTCTATTCTCTTCTGTTTCCACACTTCTCTTTCCACGGAAGGTCGCACTTTTTCTTGATTCTACGATCTTATTAACCATTGTAGTATTTTATTGCCAACCCCAACACGTGAAAGGAATTGTGTGTGTGAGAAATTCGAATGAATACTTGAATAAGATCGAAAAGTATTCGGACCATCCAACAGTCTTCGCGAGTATCCCAGAGTACATCTGGAGAGGCTCGAAGATTTCATCGCTAGGCCGAAATGGCAACAACTAATAACAACTACGGGCGAGGCACTTTAGAAGACTTTGACCTACGGCACTGATCCTCCAGGGCGGATTTATTTTGGAACGGAACCTCAGTGGAAGCGTCGTCGTCGCTGCAGGCCGCACTCAATTTCCTATTGACCTATTTATATCGCCTCGGAACCGAGATGAGGCGAGAAACCGTCCAAAGCGAGCGGATCGTCAAGGTTCTCGGTTCGATGGCACCGATTCGATCGCACCGGGATAGATCGATCGCAAATTGCCGGCTATAGCGGCTCGTTGCGGAATCGAACGGACTGTTGCAGTCTGCACGTGCAGCGACCCGTGAGCACCCTGCCAAAGGAAGGTACATCCCGGGTCGCCGAAGAATGCATGTGCCCGGCGAAATGAAAGTTGATAAACGCGTGCCGAAAGGTTACTTGGTCGCTCACTTGGCCCTCGGAAAGAGGAGATTAGAGTAGCGCCGTCTATACTCGAAGGACCACCACTGATGCGGACTGTGAGCTGTGCTGGTGGTTCTTTCTCACCTAGGTCTACTGACCGCCCTTTTGGGTCCTCCTTGGGGGTGTCTGGGCCGCTTGTATTTTCCAGATGCTCATTTGCTACCTGAACCTTCAGCACTGGGACTTTACGATACGGCCTGGGAAGCTATTATAAATTGAATGCATAAGTTAAGAAACCTTCTAATTGTGCTTGTTCCTATGCGCCACATGTTGGCTGCAGACCGGTCTACTAAAAAAATGGCAACGGCTCGATGCTAAGAAAGAAATTACTAAAAAAACTTCCAAATGGTCGACTGTACCATACAGTTATTCCTAGGGTCCTTGCCTTAACAGTCCTGATGAGACGATCTTAAATTCATTTTACCACGTTTTTATTAGTTTATTTTCTGCATCCTTCAGATTATTTTAATGAATATTTTCCAATCAACTTCAAGCTTCGAAACTTTCTTCCACATCCTCGTCAGTTTCTGAATGTTTTGGCTCGATCGAGTTAGTTGGATCTCGTTAATGGACTACCAATTTAAAAATGTTTATGGCCTGATATCGAATGGACTGGCCAGATCGATTTGAAAAACCGCGTCGATCGTCATCGAATTTCTAAACTCTCACCGACCGACATAGTATATATTTCGAGTTTCGATCCTCTTCCGATTTCGTCGCCAGGAATTGGTGAACACGAGAACTCGGAGACCTAATTGACAGTGTGTCCCGCGACTCTCCATCCGATTTTTGCAATTTCTTCGATCGACTTTCGTGACTTTCACCCAGCTGGAACTTTCGCGCAAATTGACTCACATCGGTTCTCGCGTAATGACGCTCCAAGGACGCGACCTCGAACATCGACGTTAATTCACGGGAGAGAGAAAAGTATATGTATGTATGTATAGTCGGGCCTACCACTCACTTGAGAAGCATAATTTCGGTTCGGGAAAGAGAGATCTACTCGAGATCGAAACGTACAGACCAGCTGTTCGAACACGATCCGTATCAATAATTGCTATTATTCGCAGCTGCGTGATATAAATTTCCGGGTTACCGCGTCATCTTCTTGCGTGACAGCGAGCGACATATTAAGCGAGCTTTCACCCATTAATTAAATAGCTGATCGATTCCCGATGTGTCGGCGTATTGTAGATAGAGACGAATAAATCGTGAGGCAATCCAAAAGTGTCGAGGAAGTTTTTATTAGCCCCTGTTAAGTGTTAAAGATTGGAAATCATTGGAAGAGATTTTCAAGATTCAAAAATCGGTCAAGGAGAGTCCAAAGAATTGAGAACCGATCGAGCAGCTTCGAATTGGAAATCGCCCAAGAACTGTTTAAAAAATTTTATCGGTGGTTGAAGAGGTTTTAAAAATCGGAAAATTCGAACAACGAACGACGACGTAGGGTCATCCTCTCGATCTTCGAATTAAGTTTCACGGATTCTTGGCACCGACCCGGCGCGACGTCCCACGACTAGTTGGCATTTTGGCCAAGCAATTTCCTTGATGCCTCGGCCGAGGAATTCATCTTCTCAGTTGGGTGTATCTATTACCAGCCGGAGGGAAGAACGGATCTCTTGTAGAGATTTGTCGTTGAATCAATTTTCCGCACATTATTCCATTCCCTGTGAGATCTCTGCGAAATTGCGGATCATATATTACAGACGCTGATCTGCTTGTATCAAGATGCTGACTAGTCAATTCTTATTCTCGAGCCACGGCCAAACATTTTCTTCAATATTACTCCAAACACAAAATGTTCTTTATTGTAACAATCTACATTTTTATCATCGTTCCATTTCCCCCGATTAAATATGAATTTAATCGATCTTCTTCTTCGTTCATAGTTCAATGGATATGTTTCTGATAGTCGAATGCAATTGTATTTATTCGTCAATCAAACATTTTGTTTTGTCTTCGCTCCAATTCACTCAATAAAATCAATTTGAATTGATCTTTTCTTTCATCAAGAGTTCAATGAATATTTTTCTGATGCCTTATTTCATTTATAATTCGTCGTTTTTCTCTCGTGTTGGCTCCATTGCGCCCACTCAAATCAATTGTAATTCATCTTCTTCCCCACTCACAATTCAATGAACATTTTCCTGAATAATTAACTCTCTCAGTCTACAAACAAATCTGGAATGGACCTCGCCGAAATATTCGGTGACAAATGCGGTCTCTGTTAAATAAATTCAATTGTCAACATCAAGATCCCGTCTCGGCGAGATCATGACTCACCGGTTTTCACAGAGATTACGAAACTATACCAGTTGGAATAGTGTCAAGCGCCGGGTGATCGTCGTGCTGTGACCGGTGTCGTAATTAATAAAAGCAGATTGTCGTCGAGAGCATCAATGGCAGAGCATCATCCTCCGATGTCGATTCGTTAGCTCGTCTGCTTGTCGACCGGCCGCTCGGAATTAATTAGGCGACGTGATCCTGGGAACAGGTTGAACGATCATTCTATACTTCTCTGTTTTTCGTGAGGGGTAAAACGAGGGACAGGTACCTCAGGGGGAGAGACGTAAAAGGAAGAACTGTAGCAGGGGACGCTCTTGTCCTTCGCAAACATCCGCGTCGTTAATCATAATCACGTTGCGATGGTGTCTCGACGATGATGCGGCCTCATCGCGATGATGAATCACGACCTGTTCCCTGTGTCTTGATCCTCGTCGCTCCGGAACGTGATTTGTGCTTGGCGTCTGTGTCCTTTAACCCCTTGCTTGATTATTTCGCTGGGTGAAATTAAAATTAATATGCTGGAACGAGGCGACAAATTTTCTTGCGACTGCCTGTTTGCTTCAAACCATATACTTTATTTAAAGAGAAATGAGTTATTATCATTATTTAATGAGTAAGCATTTTGGATTTTCGAAACGTAACTACAAAGGGTGAAATTTTTGGGAGCATTCTTCGACGGCAAAGTGAAATAGCGATCTCGATTTTCTGATGCGAACGGAAAACAATAGACGCCAGTTTTCGCCGCGCAATTGAAAGATATTAAATTTAGCCGTGTGCGTGCGCGTTGGAGCTCTCGAGCCTCTGAATTCTGGTCCCACGATCGAGATCCCTCGCAGTGACTCTCCGAAATTGAACGACAAAACCGACGCGACGCTCCGCGGCGCCGCGACCACAGAAAAAGGAAAAGTGTTGTGAGATCCATGCGGAGGCGGAGAAGAGACGCGAAGACGCGCGCCGGTTCTATTTTTGCGACCCGTTCAACTTCGATCCCTACTCTCCCTAGCGATAAATCCGAAATTTTTAACGGTTCTGCCTCCGAAATTAATTATTTGATTTTAAAAGAGAACCGATCGCGATTGTTTTTATACGACAGTATTTCCGGATGGTCTTTAGATCAGCCTCGAGATAAACTACTCGGCGACACGTTCGTGTCGCAAGATTGCCGCGAAAGTACAGGGTAAACCGAAATTGCGAAACTCTGCGAGGATTCTTGCGCGGCGTCGCGTCAATGATTTAGCAAAATTCCGCAAGCAATTAAACCGTGTTGCGAAGTCCGGCAATTTCGAGGGAAATTCGACGTCGTTCGCACCGCCATCATGGCGACCGGGTTCGATTAAACTCCGAACTGGATCTAAAATTTCTGAGGATAGGGTGGGTGAAACTTTGATCGGTTATTAAAAACTTAAAAGATCCGACCTGAAAAGAAACTTCAGTACACTGCTTCAAAAAATATTCGAGTTTAAATGTCTGAACAGTGAAGTGTTAATTGATTGTGTACGAAGGCCATAAGATATGATTGCGACACTTTTTTATTATTTCACGATAGCGAGAAATAATACGAACTGGTCGTAAAAATGGCGTAAAAGATGATAGTCCTTCGTTTCTTCGGAACGTGCTTATCGTCGAAGTATAATACATTACCCGTATTTTTATTGGCAAAGAGTTACACTGTTTCTCGCTGCCAAACATGATGCATTCGCTGACCTGCGATAACAGAGCTGTGTGACATCACTTTCTTTATTTTGCAAGCTTTATTGTGCTGTTGGATTCTATTGCTTCTCTGATTGTTTACATCGGACAATTTATATACTATGGATTACTTTGCATGACTTCGTCACGTTAATGTTGAAACAAGAAACTTGTCTTTTGTGTTCAATGATCATGTTATACGATCTTAAAAAATGTTTTATATGCACTATATTGCCCAGCTTGCAAAGTTCTTTTTCGCCTCGGAAACTTTTCGAACCGGAGTAGATCTAATCGCGAGTATAGCTCGAATGAGGCGCGTTTTATCAGCTGTTATCAATACGTGTCTCCTTGATGTTCCACACCGCGGTTTTCAGTTGTGAAAATCATTCTCGTACATATTAGGAACGAATGGCTAATAACTTTCAATATTGCATTTTGTTTTGCGTTCGCCGACTCTGTTTGCTTCTTTTTCAAATTATGTCAGCGACGGTAACCCGAATACATGATACAGTCATTTCGCCGTATCTATGTAGCTCGGTTTTTCCTCGCGTCCGAAAGTTTGATTCGTGCCCGCTGCTACTTTCTCTCGTTATCTTTCCTCAAGTGGTCCCAGCGTGAGGACAAGTTACGAGGGATCGCACACAATTTCTCCATACTTTACGTTCCACTCGTGTCATTCATATTGCACTTTCTTCGCATTAAACGCCGTGACTTTATTCGATATTAAACGGGCTGAAAAGCATTCGCACTCTTTGGCCGCGAACGATAAATACAATTTCTGCCGAAAGTCTGGCAACTGCTTCTTAATTTCGAAATTTTGCCTCATTACCGAAACTGTCGGTGAAGCTGTGGAAGTTCCACTTTTACCAATTAATGAGGTCAATCGCAAAAGCCGCAGTTATATTTACCCTGTCTCATGCATGCATTCGATTTTTTTCTGGTTCGTTAAAAAATTTGTAGATACCGGTGAAAACCGTAGGAAAACACAGATTGAAGTTTGGTATTCAAAGCTTTCGCTAAAATTCACCTCTCTTTCCCCATCGTTCGCGAAGTGAATGGAACTCGGTAGCCAATTTCACTCCGGAAAAAATCCGCAGAAATAGGTGAAGGTAGAATGGAAGGAGGAGCAGCGCAAGCTCTAGTAGAATCGCAACGATGCAATTCAGGAGCGCCCGATAGAATCCCATTCACTCGCGCGTTTTCGCGTGGTCCGCTCCTCGTACCTCGAATTAAATGGCCCGCAAGTGTTTTCGTAACCGACTTCGCCTATTGTGCAAATCCGTTGTGTACGTGGGTACTCTCGTTCGTGGATTCCTCGCGTTTTCCCCCTTCCCGTTTCTAAATCGTGGCGCGAGCAAAACGAGAAATTGCCCGAAACACGCGGCCTCTTCTCTCCCCACGGCTTATTTGAATTTTACGCAACGCCTTAATTACCGTCGGAATGTTCCTCGCCGCTAGAACAATCCTTCTTGCGCCTTCCTGATTTCCGTGGAGCCTTATCAAACTCTTTCGATCGACCGGAGACCTCCTTCCGGTTGCGGAAACGCTATTAATTGCGGTTATTCTGTCCCCCAACACTTGCAGCACCGTGCAATTAAAGTGGCTTGGAATTTTTGTTGACCGTTGTTGCACTGTGCACACGAAGAAAAATATTTGAGGGCGAGGAGAAAATTGCATACCTTTTTCACCTGCTCATAAAAATGTATATTTACACGAAGATCCAAAATTTTCATATGAAACAGGACTTTCGCTAAACGTAGAAATGCATGAGTGAATAAAAATTCGGAATAAATGTTTCTTTTTATCAGCAATTGCGGAAGAACTGAGTGCACCGATGTATCGTCGACCCATTGCACTTAATCCCGCGTCGTCAGTGCGATTAACGAGAAAAACTCGACGATTCGAGAGGCGATAACGTCATTATCCGTCTCGATAGCCGCGAAAGAGGCCTCGAAGAAAGACAGAAGCTCGGTTTCCGGCGCAACCTGCCCGGCAATAACGCGGCCTGTCATCAACCGGATCGTTACCGTCAATTTACTGCATTTTCACTGGGCCGCATCCGCGAGCATAAACGCAGGAATCACCAGGACCGATAATAATTGCATTCCAGACGGTGCGCTCGCTCGGGGCTGCGTGATTTATGTCGATAGCGTAACGCGGAAAAAAATGCATATATGTGCTCGTTCGATTTCTTTGTCCCAGTTGCGGTGCCTTATCAGTTGTCACGCGCGACTTAAACAAATGCCCCATGTTTTTTCTTTGCAATTTATTGCTCTCGTTTATCCGCAGAAACAATTTATTCCGTTCGGAAAAAATTCTTGCGGCGAAGATAAACAAGAAAAATTAAATTCCATTAATTTGCAAATGCTGTTAGTGGTAAAAGTATGTATAAGAAAGAAGAATTTTTTAAGATTCATTTAGAGAATTGATAAAACACAGATACTTTCATTTAGTATGCAAGAGTATATTTCTTAAATGCGACGAAACGGAGCAATAAATATGCTTGAGCACAATGCAGAGCTAATTGCTACATCTTGTGCCACAATTTTTGCGTCCGATTGCAACAGAACGGTTGCAACCTTCATTAATTCGTTCCCCAAAGTAGCGGCACAGGTGTTCGCTATCGATAAACCTGACTCGAACGCAACCAAGCAGAAACTTCACGCTGTCGCTAGAATTGCTGTGCACTTTTCGTCGTAATCTATTACAATTCTTCAGACAGACGCAATTTAAAAAAAGGACATAATGATAATTTGTGGTAATCATTTTCCTGCGATAGGCTATAAACGAGCGCCCGTATCGCGTCTAGAAGTCATAGAAGTGGAGTATGAAAAATGTTGATGCACATCCTAATAAAACTTTCTCCCGAGCAGTGGAAGAAGATTAGGAAATTGGCCCGTATGTTAGCCCGCAGATGATACCAACATGATGATGATTTCACCTTCCAGAGAAATAGAAATGATTAGCTATGTATCTGCATTCTCTCACGCGAGCGTTTTATCAAATGGTTCATATCTCTTATCCAGTTTCACTATTTCTGATCTGGACGAGTTGCCGCAAGAATAAAAGTCAAAAGGAAGTTAAAACCGCCGATCCTCTCGCTTTCGATCGCTGGTACGCGTTTAATTGCACCTGACTGCATCTTTCTGGTCAGGCGAATCTTCCTGCTCGATAATTGCACTACGGATCTTCGTGCCGAGTAAAAATTCAATGCACCAATCGCAGGAGATGGGAACGTATTTCAATAATTTTGCATAATGGGATGCAGAACTATTGCGATCATGCAGTGCATCGTTATTGCTTGACATTTGAACCAAAAAAAGTCTGATATTTCCGAACTGTCACTATTTTTATGGCCACCGGTAGTGGTATTGGAATGAAAAAATTGCTGCACGTGCAACACAGTTTTCCTGGGAAAGATAGTCAGTGTTCGCCAATATGTGCACCGACTACAGTTCACTGGCTACATGTGTTTGCGAAAATATTTTTAGGGCGAGCCTTTCTTTGACCAGCCGACTGGACGGTTCGACACGAGAATTTTCGGCTTCGATTAATTGGCGCACCAGCAATTATATATCACCGGGCGTATTAATATCGTTAGACGCGTCATTAAGATCGATTAGCATTACGTCGCCGCGCCGCGCCGCGCGTTCTTAATTACGTGCTTCAAATTCTTAAATACAGATGCTTTACGAGGCAGCTGTACTCGGTATCGAACCGATTCAACGCAAGCAACCACTGCTTCTTCTTTCTCCAGACGATAATTGAAATGATCCCTCGAACGATGTACGCTGTGCAATTATCGTTTTTGCTTCGATAAGTGGACGGAATTGTTCGCCACCGTGCTCGTTTCCTCTTGTATCGCGAGCCAGTACGATTTGATCGACATTTTACAGAGTTTGTGTCGAACGTTCCTCATTCTAAAAATTTGTGGATATAGTTGAAATCTGTATTAAAATACACAATGAAATCTTGTATCAAAAGCTTTCGTAGTTTTCCAGTAAAAAATTCGTGAAGTCACCCTTAATCAATCAATAATTCCCAGATACACTTAAGACCTGTACGGACATACTCGTCGAAGTCTGATACCAAAAGCTCCCACGATTTTCCAGTAAAAAAATGGCAAAGTTGCACAAGATTCCTCGTCGTCCCGACTCCCTGCTTAAGGTATCGCCTCGCGTGCCTCGCTGCGAGACCTTCGTAAGGTCGTGGACGTGTTCTGAGGCGAACGAACGGTCTCTCGGAAGTTGCTCAGCGTCCGCAGTATAGAAACGACGACGACGGCGACCTTGCCTGGCCGCGGCTCAAGAAGTGTCCGTCCGCCTCGGGCATTTCCTTCCTGCGGCGAAATAAAACTGCTCGGAGCAGAGACGAGAAAGCCGGTCACGCCGCGTTGGCCATGGAGTACGAACACTCTCTAATGAGCTTCTGTTACGGCTACCAGTTCCTCGCTCATTTTCGTTCCACGACCGATTCATTACCCCCCCCCCCCCGTCCCGAGACACGTACGCGCACCAGGCTCTCGTTCTATTCCCGATTCGGAGGCGATCGGGAATCCTCTCTCTTTCCGCGGAAACCAATGGAATTCCCCGAACCGTGCAAGCCGATTCTTTCGGGGCAATGTCGATCCGGTTCCCGCTGGCGCCAGCCAGCCCCCGTTTTTTCAAGAAAGAATCAACTTTGAAATTTTTCTACCACAAATCTACGAAAGCTTTCTGAACCAGACTTCGTCGCATACTTTCATCTAGCTTTGACCTGTATCCTCAATTTTTTTTTTAAGAAGATACATCCACTGGAAAATCTCCATCAAGAGCGCAAGACACTTGTTCCGTGCCGGATTCGGGTAGCTGAACACTTAGCAGCAATTAGGAGACCCGAGCGATGGTGGAGATTTATGAACCCGTTCCAGGACTCGTTAAAATCTCGAGTTCAATATCAGAATCTCAGTCGGCCAACGTGCATACGCTCTATTAAGCAATCCGGCCTATTGTTGGCAGCCGTCCGACGGAACAGGGAGATCCGCGGGATACAGGCGCCGATCGTTGCGAAACTATTAAATAATCGGCGGGTGTATCGTTCGCCGGGGGATCGATTCGATCGACGATCGGCCGCGTGTGTTTCTGGGCCAGCAGGAAGACATTCCGTCACTTTCCAATTCCTCGCGGTTACCTTGCTCGAACGACTCGAGGATACCGATCTCCTCCATTGCTGGACGGGCTCTTCCGCCGGTAGTCGAACTAGAACTCCGTCACTTTCGAAATGGCACTAGCATACCGGTTTTATGTGGAATCGCGGTTTCCGAGGAATCCCGTGGAAAGAGAGAGGATTCCCTGCTCACAGCCACAGGGGATCACTGAATATTGTTCGAGTCGGGGCACCGCTAACATTTACGGGCTATAAAGTCTCACTTTTACGCGGAATTCGAGTCAGCTTTATGTAATGTCTCGGAATTTTAGTAAGTCGGAAACTCCTTCAAAGACAGTCTATAGGGGTAACTAGGTTGGAGGGTTGAGGACCAACTAGGATCCAAGGTGCAAAGGTCGCGGGCCGGGGATTTATCGATCGTAAATCGAGCCTGCGATCGACAATCGAGTCCCGCGGCGGAGAAATTTCCCAGGCATGCGTAGTTCGCATCTAGCAACCAGGGTGGAAAAATAATCGGCAATGTAAATGTAAATTAGCGTTCCCGCGGGGGTACATCCCGTCGCGCAACATTCTTGTGCGCGATTCGCGATGTACATCTGTGGCCACTGCAAATTAAAACAACTCCGCAAACGATTTGCATCGTATTATCCTCCTTAATTTCTCTGTCGAGGTTTATTACAGCGCGGCGACGACGCACCGACGCGTTCCTCGCAATAAAACATCAGATCGAAGTGTGTTAACGACTATGCCGAGCTGCCGGTTGATCGATCGCATCCATGCTAATGAGACGCAGGATCGATGAAGAGATTCCTCGAGGATCCTCTCTGATCGATCGTCAGAGAAATTTCCGCGGATCGTGCAGCTGTCGTGAGCGCGAGCACGCGGCTGTCGTAAAATTATTTAGTGAAATCAACGAATACGTTTCCGAGACCCGGTTTGTCAAATTAATTGCGGAATTATTTAGCCGGTACCAGTCCCCAAATGTCACCTAGCCCGCGGACCTCTATTAACGCCGACTTTTCGAGCAAGTTTCGCTCGTTCACCTTTACGTTGCATAATTGATATCGCGAACTGCATTCTCCCAGTGCACCTTCTAAAAGAGAAAAGAATTCGCATTTTCCTGTTGGAAAGGATTCGATTCTCATTTATTTGTTAACTGTAACCGAATGTCGGGAAAAATGCAGTTTTTATAAATCGCGAAAATGGAGATGAATATATTCGCAGATATTTTAGAATGGAGTCGTTGCCTTTTAGAAGCTTCGCTATGAAAGCATGCAGAGGCCGCGAGTGTATGAAATTGTTGGGAAGCTGCGAAGAGGGATCAAAGAGATCTCTCAGCTACATTTTTGAAATACTTTCCGAGAAAGACACATCGCATTTGCTTGCGTTGGAAATATAAATGTACACGGACAGTGTAATGATCGATTGAGACAAATTTTTTGACGAACGTGTAAAGCATGATATAAAAATGGCAGCGTGAAGAGCGGAGAACACGGCCGGCCAATAAGGAAAGAAAATGCTGTCCGAGTCGGACTACTTAAGGCGCTGATATTTCGCCGTATTGCTGGAGATACGCGAACGGTATCAGTTCCGGTGGAAAGCGCGGCGCCCGTTCGAGATCCGAAATGTCCCGTGACAGTCGATTAATCGAGGCGATTCTTTGACCAACGGGCTCTAGGCGGCATTCAAATCGCGTTAAGTTTCTCCGGCGAAGTATGCGAGATCGTCTTGGAAAACCGGTCGCGTTGTGCTTTACGGCTCGCGAATTTCGAGCGACTCCGTCTCGCTTACTTTGACGCGCTCAAACGAAACCGATCTGGAACGGGTTAATCTTGTTCGGCTCCTGCTTCGTTGTCAATGGAGAAACATGGATAATTTTATTCTATCGTCAGAACGGTGGCCCAAAATATTTATTGTACATTTTTCATTCAGATTTTTGCGTATTTCCTTTTATATCGTCGGTCTAATCGATACACGATTTAATCAATGAGTCCTCTCGAAGCAATTTTACGACACAATCGATGCTCTTTTGTCTCCTCGCAGAACGATAACGATATTGGTAATAGATGTTCAATTTCTAGGTATACGCTGAAGAAAACTACACAAGAGTATCAGCGATAATAGATTAAAGCAACAGAGCTACGAGATAACTTGAGTTATCACAGGTATTCTGTGTGATCGGATCGTGACTGGTGAACAGGCGTAAATATTATATGTGATTCGTGTTATCGATAGAGCACCGTTTATTTGGAAAGGATTGATCGGATCTATTATTAAATATTGAAACTAAAAGAATTTATTAATTTTAATTTAATGAAGCAACGAAAACATATGAAAGTGAAGATAGAATATAAAGAATCAGAACAAAGAGATAACACAATAAAAGGAGAACACGTAGGAAATATAAAATGAAAATCATACTGCATTGTATGAAAATGTTCTGTAGAAAATCCGCAGATCGACCGTCAGATACCCGGCGTCATTTTGTACGAATTTCCGCTAAAATGTGAGTGCATATTTTACGGTTAGGTTCGCGATATCGTGCAGCTGCATCTAAGAACGAAAAGAACAAAAGAAATAAGCATACTGACGAGAAAGAGAGTGATTACGCTCTCCTGGCACGGCGCGCAGAATGAGCCGCAGGCAGCGGTTCTTTTAACGATGTTGATTCTACGATGAACTTTTCCTCGAGTCGCAATTAGTCGACACCGGGTCGCGTAATTAGACTCGGATAATTCCGCGGTCTCCTGGTTTATTTGGTCGTTCTATCGAGACAGCCGCGAGGAGGCAAGAGTAACTAACGCGACCGCTTAATTATACATTCGCCGGTGGAAAACGCGTGTCCCCGGGTACTACGCTAAATCATAACGCGATGCAGACATTTCTGTCCGACTATAAATACTTGATTACCGCTGCCAAATCGCGGCTATCTCACTCGATTAACTTTTTCGGGACGACAATGGCGAAGTTATTCGCTAATTTCGAAATCTGAGTCTCTAGCACAACAAAAATCGGTTATCATCACTACAAATTGTAAAAGTATATTGAATAAAAAAAATTAACAGTTTTAAGAATTGCAGTATTCTGTATGCTAAAGGGTCAAAGGTCTAGGCCAACTTCCACAATCCCCCACATTGAGATATTGCGAAACAATGGCGGGAAGGTCGCGGAAAACCGTCCATGAGAGTGATTTCGACTGGCTGGGTAGAAAGCAGATCTATTAAGAGCGATTTACCAATTAAGAGCTCGCCTCGAAGGCCGTGCCTTGTAAGGCTTTACAAGTTCAGAGTTTTCCCCGACTGCAGCTCGCTCGGCGAAAGTTCAAGCGGCGTCCGAGGACCGGAAATCGTAGGGATCGAATGGACTCGCGATGCAACGGGACGAGTTTGCAATGAAACGGTGCGCACCATGCATCGAGGAGGCTCTACAAGGATTTCACTGGACGACCGATTTCCGACCACGACAACGATAAATTCATCTTTCTCGCCTCTCTGTCCGAGCCGCGGCTTTCTCCCGAGTTTCTATATTAATATTTTTGTTGATCACTTTTTCGCAAAAAAGTTTCTCCTCGCGAAATTCGGTCGCGCCTGCTCGGACTGCTTAATCCTCTTTTCTGGGCTCGGTGTCCCCGGGGAATCGCGAATTTACGTCTTCTGGTGCGTCGATTAACCTCTCCGCAACCCCGTACAAGATTTCGCGGAATGTTGCTAATCGCTGGACTGCGGATTTTATTAGAAGAAATACATTTTTATTTTACTCACTCACTCACATTTAAATCACTCACAAGGAACAGAGTCAAATAGCCTGCAACGAGTTTCGTAATAAATCCGGCTGAAACAGGGTAAACTAACGTTTTCCCAGCCCAGACGCCATTTTTCTACAGAACTGTGAGCAGCATAAATTCCGACCCGACGCAAACGACCGGGAAGACTTACGTCGTGTCCTATCTGGAACAAGATGCATCACAGGAACAAAAGTCCGCCAGATTAGCGGAGTAATTTACTCATCGAGCATCACGCGCGATACATCGTAAAACGAGCGCGATGTTAAAGAGTTTAATTAGCGAGATAAACGCGGTGAAAAAAAAACGGAAGAAGAGGTTCGCAATAATAAACTATCTCCCGGAGATAGGCCAAGAGCCGTCAAGTTTACGGGAACGCAGATAACGTGTAGCGGGCGTGAAGATTAATGACGTGTAATAATCGCCTTCTCCAAGGTCGCACAGTAAATTAATGTACCCGCATAAATCCACTAATAGAGAGAGAGGCTCTAAGCTGGTTAGGGTCTGGCAGGTGTGGTTCAAGAGTAGACTCATTAATGATCTACGTTATCGGTATCGGTGTTCAAGGAATTCCATCGTCTATCTACAATACATCTACTCGAACTACGCATTCCGTGACTGTTTCATTAGAGCGATAGGCTCCGACACAGCTAGATAAAGCAAATGATTGCAAAGGCTATCGGCGAATTGCTTGTAGAACAACGGTGAAAACTTCTCGGGAAACCAAGTCGAGAGCTGTTGTACAGCACGGAGCAAAATTTTCTGCATCTATCTACCTTCAATGACTTTATCGTGCGGTTGCAAAATCGCACACATTTTGTCTGATTGATTATTGATTATCGATGAACTTTGAGATTTTTTCCTCTATCCTTCAGGTAGATCTAGAAATTTTTCCATGCAGAAAAATTGCAAATTGAGTCGGCGACGAGCGATGAACGGTAACCGGGTTCGCAGACGGCGCGAAACATAGTTTTCAGATCAGGATAAATGGTGTCGCGTGTGGACTGTGGATGACGTTGCAGTCATCACGTTGATGCGCTTCCGGCAGGCAAAGCGATGTTTGCTCGTCGTTCCCTGCAATCGTTTGAGAGCGGGTAACGAATCGTCTGGCTTGGCAGACTGTGCAAACACCGCCGCGGAATAACGAAGAAGCTCGCGCAGGTGCTCGAGCCTGCGCTCCGGGGCAGAAACCGCGGCATAATTAAAGTCGGTCCACGCACCAATTAAAAATCGCACACGCACACACCGCAAGGGGGGTGGAGGGCACTTTGAAAGTTCAAAGTTTGCGCAGCGACGCGTACTGTGCGGGGGCTTCAGGAAAAGTCAATTGCTGAAACCCCGGTGGTGTGCGCTCGCGCGAACACTTCTCTCGTTAACGAGAAGTAGTGTGTTCTACACTTTTCACAGCGTCGACAACACTTTCGATTATTTTCTAGAAAGAAAAAAAACAGAACGGGCTTTCTTCCATAGACGAGCCGCCACGCGAACGTGGAGAGGCGATCATGGAGCACGAGCGAGCTTACACTCGTTTACTAATTTCTCGATAGTGAACGTCCCTTCGCGTGCAGCAGACTCGGGGAAATGCAGTCAGACTGTGCATTGTGCATCCTTGTGCAAGCGTGGCTGCTGAACCGTTTTCTGCAGGCTGGTTGACTTGGCTGAATTTTGTGTAGTTCTTTCGCGAACTATTAATGATAATCTTTTATTTCTAGTGTTCTAGTATCTATTACATTAGATCCGCTAACCAACCAGCTGAAATGCGACTTGTTCTTGGAACAGTCAAATTTCCAGAAAGTTTCTGTCAATTTGCATACAGGTGTGACCAGTTGCGAAGAATTCGTTAAAACGCGAAGGAAGCCAACTTTCGTTGGCACGCGAGAGGAAGAATCGAATCCGGAGATGAAAAGTGACGGGCTAATTAGGGTGCGGCCGATTCCGTAGGTTCGGAACGGTTCCGGACAGGAACGAGCTCGAGTCCCATTGACAGGGTCACTTTGTCGGGACACTGGCTTTGTCAGAAAGAGAGGAACGAGAAGCGGCCGGCGCGCTAATTGCTCTTCTGATTCAATAAGAGCCGCGAGGAGATCGTCGTCGAGCGTCCCGGCCAGATAAGAATGGAATTATAAATCTACGGAGCAATTAAGGTCGACGAGCCAATTAAAGGGTATACACACTGCGCTTTAAAGAGCACAGCTTTATTCAAAGCGGCGTGCCGCGAACCGAGAAAAAGTGAGAGAAAAGAAGATGAAGTGAGAGAGAGAGAGAGAGACCGGCAAAGGTCAGCTGGCGTCTATTTGTAACCAGCTCGCTGGTAGCTACGTATGAGAAATGACCGATATACCGGGAGCTATTTCTGCGATGCCTTAATCATTCCAATTATCGGACTCTGAATGAAAAATCAGCCGTGGGCGGCGTTAGTCACGCGACTGAGCCTCTTCCTTTCCCGGAAACGCATACTGCAGTTGCTGCAAGCTCCCATGCAACGGGGCCAATAGCGTTCACCCTCGGACAGAGCATTTCTGTTATGTCTCCGTTGAAGATCGAATTCCTCGTGCTTTCTCCTCGCTCCAGAATAACAATGATCTCCATGGCAGACAGGCAAGGACGCAGACGGTGAGAATTATTTAAATGAACCGACTAATTATTTCGGCGCGGTTACTTTCGCTCAACGCGCTTTCTGAAAGACAGTTTCGGGTTCTCGACGCCTGCTTCAGCCGCCGGGTGAAAACTACTTGGCATAGTTTCGTCGTTAGCAAAAAAAAAATACCAAGCGATATTTCGAGGCCCCGCTTTCAGAACGAACACAAAGGTGTCTCGTAATTAACGTCTTCCGACGCGCGTGGACGTCTTCTAGTCTTCTACGAGAAACTCCGCGGAAGATCGGCGGCCCGCCGCTGTCAGTGAAACGCTGTCGCGTGGGAAATTGAAAATATTTTACAGCCGTGACTATAGTTACATAGATCGGCGCTTTACGAGCCACGGACTACTTGGTTATTGAATCCTCTGGAACTGTGCCTGGGTGACCCGGTTTATGGTAAATATTTATGAACAAATACTTTCAGCGTGATTATGACAATAATAAAGAATGAGGAAAAATGGATCATGCCGTCAAACACTTAAATAGTTGAACAAATGACAGAGGTGTTACGGGAAACATCACGGCTGCCAAATTTCGAGCGAATTCCACTGCCCACGTGGGAACGCGGCTTAAGACGAACGTTGCGACAGAGAATACACCTATCTTCGCCTGAAATTCATTCTCGACACAATGTTTGCGAACGGGGAGTGATGAGAGGATAGATGGCAGAGAAGTATCGTTGGCGCGTTAACGAACAGCGAAATGGTTTGAGAATGGCAGTGGGCGATGACATTGTTCAACAACTCAGCGACAACTGTCGCGAATGCCCTAGCTGCGATATTTTTGGAAGTTTATGGATCTGTGACGGCAGAGAGGAAAAACACGGTTGATCAATCATGCTGAGACATCACCTGTTATACCAAGAAATCATCAGTGGTATCTTCGAAATTCTTTTTACACTGGATCTCTAGTGTTTAGCCTACTTAGCAATGATCTCTCCGGGTTTTCCGACCTTGCAAATTCTCGCGGGATGACTCGAGGATCTATCACACTTTGAAGAATCCGCTGCATGCTACTAATTCAGAAATACCGCGACAGATCTCGTGAATGGCGAGAGATTTCTAAACGAATTATCTTTCGACTCAGACTTTGGGATTTTTTGGATCACCTAATGGCTGCCATATCTTCCGAGTTTCTACATTTCATTTTGTTTTAGCACTGAGAGATAGCATAACGCTCCTAACACATTCCACATACAGTTTCCACTCAGACTTCAGCAAAATAAATTATAGATGATTCAAGGATCCCAAGCAGTGAAGTAAATCAGCGACAATGGAAATTGAGAACGGGTTGCAGATTCAATTGCATTTCTAATCAAAAGCGTCTGCAGATTCACACAGGAGATTCGCCTTTAAAAATTTCACGATCGAAGCAGCGCGGATCGTGTTAGATAATAATAGACCGTAACAAAGGCCTCGAGAACGAAAAATCGAGCCTCCAATTTCCTGAAGTAGAGCTGGAAACTCGATAGCCCGGAGGAATCGATCCGTTCCGTTGATCCCACTGGAATTAGAGCCCAATCGTTGAGAAACAGCCGGCGCGGCGCGGCAGGTTTAATTCGATTAAAATCCGGGAAAGAATAAATTATAAGAGAGAAAGAGAGAAATACGTGATCGCCTGAAGCGTAACAAAGAGAAAGAGGACTTTTTTTCGCGCGCGGAGCGTTACACTGTGACAGGAATTCCGGCGGAATCCGAGTTCTTGTTAGCTTCGCTTTCTCCATTCGTGTTTCTTCTATTTTCTTTTTGTTGTTGATCCTCGCGGAACGCTCGATTTGCAAGCGTTCTGTTTACCCGCCGGCTCTCTGCGCCGCGTATTCGTCATCGTCTGGACGCGGCCCAACTAAGCCAGCCACTGCCAAGGAATCCTGGCCAGATTCCGCGCGGATATTCTCGACTTTTTAACCCGCGGAATTTCCATCTCGCGACACGCCGCACTCCTCGTCGTTGTTTTCCTATTTAGCGAGATAGCACAGCTCGAGGAGACTGAAAACACCGAGGAGATTGAGGAGACTGTGGACATTCAGCAGTAGGTGCTAAATCTCGATTGAAGGTGCTATGTTTTAAATTGCACCAAGTCGTTTCTGTCGTAAATACATTAAATCCGCTGTCCGGTCATGATCAACATTAAATATAATACCGCTATGACAGGTTTCCCCTTCTCCTGGCTAGTTGTTTAACGCGAATTTTCCCGATTGGCCTGATTTCCGCGCGAATCCTAAATCTCTAACGGTAAACGGCGTTCGCAGCAACGCGCAGAAATAGAGAATACAAGTTCACGCGCTACGGAAGCACGAACGCGCGAGAATTCGCAAAAGTGCGAGACGACGCGAGAGCTCGTCGTCCCGTTACGCGAGCCACTCGTTCGCGAATTAAAAATGGATACCGCGAGGACGATTTCCAGCAGAGATTCAGCTCCACTCTCCATCCCCTGAATCGATTCGATGATCCGGGGTTTCCTCGAACTATATTTGTCGGTTACGTGTCATTACCGCATCGAATTTCACTGTTTTCGGTTCCTATCTTCCTATATTTAATTACCAAGCTGCGGATCTTCGAAACAGCAGCCACATAAAAATTTCACTCTTAAAGCTTCGCATCTCGGGGACCAACAAATGGACTCGGAAAGCCTCGCAAATAAAACGACAATATTCTGAAACCGTTTCGAAGCTGCGAGAATCAATCCGAAAGGTCTGTCTCGAATAGGAGACATTGTGCAAACGAAACACGCGAAGGGATCGAAGTGTCGTCATTTCAAGTGACAACGCGATTCACCGCAGCGCATTGTACTGCTGTCTTTGTGCCTGGTCTCCGACTCAGCCTGAACAAAAACGATTCATCGACGGCCGCAAATCCTGAATCCTCGTCCGTTTGAATAGCATCGGTTGCGCGCGTCTTGTTTCATTAATAACAGTCCTCGTTATTGTGCGAATCGCGACGGTTGTCTCTCACGCGGCTCTTCAGCTGTGAGAACAACACGACAGAAAGTATATACGTATATATCTTGTCCCGATCAGGATGACGCCCCGCTCCTTGCCGTTCGATGAGAACGCTTAATTACGGAACGATCCTTGTCGAGATCATTTTCTCGTTTGTGCTGGAAACGCGATTTAATCCGGGTAAACCGCCCCTTTGCGATTCTTCTGAACACTCTGCATGATTAATACTGCGATGTTCACATAATTGCTTTCATGGCAATTGCAAAACGGTTCCCGATTTGCGAATAGAATTTAATTATGTGTGGGAATGTAATTTGTTTGCCTGCAAAAGACTCTTGTGAGACATTGCGGAGCAATGGAAGCTATTTTCCCAGCGTACTGATTGGCGCGCCACTCGCCGCGTCACGAAATGGCGCTAGCCGCGACGCTACGGAGCAAACCCGACATTTCTTTCATTTTTCCATTTGCCGCACAAGTAACTTTCAATTTCCGATCACCACCGAGCAACTCTGTCAAAAACAGACGAACCAGTGTAACAGTTAGGCGAGTATCATCGCAACACTCGAGAAAGTGAAGTCCGATCGCAAAAACTGGATCTAGCACGCGTTTCGCGCTGTTATTTTATATCTCTATAACTCCAATTCGTAGTAACCACCAATTAACACCATGTTCGGTCATCGCAGGATGCGATATTGATTTTTCCATAACTTTATTTATTCATTGCTCACGCACTTTCTAATTCCCCTTTTTTGTATATCTAACAAGTTTCACTGATCGTTTATAGGATTATCACGGTGTTCCCCATTTTTATCAATAACCTGGCACACTTGTGTCCACTTGTTGCGCATTTAGAAAATTCAATCCGCGTTTTCGCAGTCCAATCAACGCACGCTTCTTCGAAACTTTCTTCTGCAATTAATCCGTTTAAAATGTTATATGTTCAGAGTCGGATATGCATTGGCGATTTTCGAGCGCAGATTTAGCTGTGTTTCAATTTCGCAATGGTTGGTCATTCAATTATCAAACGTACAGACGATCAAATCTGCATTTTACGCATTTTTGCACGTTACAGTCAGGGTCCGCGAGGCATTTGCAATTTTCAAGTGAAGATTAACCTATATTTCAGTCTTGCAACACTCGGTCATCCACTTACCAGGCCAGTAGAAAATCAAAATTGTATTTACCATCTGTGTGAGGACTTTTTTCGATGTTCAATTAATTGAAAATATCATGTTCAGAGTTCAGGGTTCAGATTAAGCTATATTTCAATCTCGCAACAGCAGATCGTTCACTTACCAGGCCTGTAAAAAATTAAAATTGCATTTTCAACGCGGCAGAATCAGTGCGGTCGCCATTTCTCCAACTTTCTTCGGCATTTAACCGGTTCAAGATGCTATATATAGGGTCCGGGGGCATTAGCGGTTTTCGCGCGCAGATTAAGCTATATTTCAATTTCGCAACAGTTCGCGATAACTGCGGGTCCCATCAGAAACCGCTTAAGCGGTCCACGAGCCCCCCTGCGACGAAACTACGTGTAGCATGGCCGAGCACCGTGGCCAATCGGTAACAAATCGTGCTGAACGTGTGTCCAATCCTTTTTCCAGGTTACACACAAAGTGACGAGTCAGGTGATGGTGTTGAAGATGAACCAGCTGCCGGCGAACAGGCCGAACATGCTCAAGGAGGTTCAGCTGATGAACAAGCTCAGCCATCCGAATATACTGAGGTAAGTCGAACCGAGAATCCGGTCCACTTTTACGCTAGAGAAACTTGAGATGCCGATCTCGAGGAAACGAAGTGCGTGCACCAGCCGAATTTCCTTCTGCGGCCTCGAACCGGGCCTAATTAGCCCTTGTGCTAATTGGCGGCCACCTGGGCAGCCCCCTTGGATCTGTTTTGAAATTTTATTGTGGCTGGAAAGCCGCAAAATTGATTTCGATCAACATTTTCAGCATGGTAGACCTACATGATCCATTTAGGATGTTTTGGTTGTTAATACGAGGGTTAAAAGGGATTGTAAATTGTAATGTAATGGTCCTCGATGCTTTCAGCGTCATGTCGTCGACGCCCATAGTGATGATCTTTTAATTTTTTAAACATTCTTCTGTAGAACGTGCTTGGCTACTTCTTCGTTCGTTTATTTGCGATTGGAAAAGCAATTCCTCTTAATGAAGAGATGAACAGTATTCTTTTCAATTATGAGTTTTCAATTATGAGTCACCGTGTATGACGCATCTTTTAGTCTGGAGCTGATAATTAACGTTTATATTTAACATTGAAGCCACAATCGCTGAAAATGACTATGTAATGCAATTAACTCGTTCGCCCGTCAAAAATGAGAAGACTGGATTTACTTAGATTTTGTGTAATGAATAATTTGACACCTCTCGTT
This sequence comes from Lasioglossum marginatum, assembly GCA_028455795.1. Lineage (NCBI taxonomy): Eukaryota > Metazoa > Arthropoda > Insecta > Hymenoptera > Halictidae > Lasioglossum > Lasioglossum marginatum. The sequence goes on along the minus strand of CM052258.1, from coordinate 3,878,118 downwards.
TGACTAGCAGTGAAAGTTTTAGTATGAAATAAAAGCAATCAACGCTAGATTTGTGAAGACATAAACGATTGGAAACACGGGTACGGATTATTCAAAAGAGTTGATGGCTTTACTATAGATAGTAATTCCGCACCAGATAGCAGAGAGTACTCAGGTGATTAGTTTGTGTAAAAACGAGTAGGGCGACAGCCACTACCCAGTCGAATAAATTGCTCTGTCGCCTTTGAACCTGTAGGAATGTGTTAGTGTTCAATGAAGGAGAGCTGGTATTAGGACGAACTATCCGTTTATTTCTCTCAACCGCCTGCTTGGCTGGCTAGGACAAGACTAGTGTCTCTTGACGTTACAGAAACGCAAGACGAAAAATGCATACTTTTGTCGCCGATAGGTGGGGTTACTTTTTACCCCCACTCTCGTGAACACTTCTCTAAGGAGTGGGAAATTCACGAGATGAGGTGTCGCGAGTTTGACCCTGTAGCGGAATTTCCACGGGCCCAACACCCTCAACGTGGTTTCCGCGTCTTCAGATCCTTTTTTTACCTTAGCGGGGTCCCGTACCATCGACTTGGGCCTTTAGAAATTCGAGGTTTTATGACTCTTTACGAGGGCTATTGAGACTGTCGCTAATAAACCTAATGGCAACCCTAGCAGATGTCTTAATGACTCTACCGGACAGTTTCCTCAAAAATAGCTTCTATTGTCGCGTGAGTCCTAAAATCTCTCCAGCATTTGCACATCACGTTTTAATTTTATTGTATGCAGCTGGCCGCTACAAACCCGTTGTTTCGCGATCGTCCGACAGCCAATGGAATCATAGACAGCTGTGTTATCGGTAATCTGATACGGGTTGATACGGGTGACTATTCTACAATACCCCCATTAGCCATTTCAATTCCATCGGAAGTCCGCGGGCGTCGAAAGTCCGCGAATATTAGCTTGAAGAAACTGGCATTGATCGAACCTCGATGGCTAAATCGATAGGTTAATATCGTAGAGTAATGGGCGAACGGTACTTTCATATTGCGGGCTCGCCTGATCCCCTTTGAGAACTGACATAACAGTTTCTGCCCGGTTAGGGTTGCCAGAGCTTTTGATTCTTTGATCTTCGACCAGCGATCACTGTATGTATTCAGAGAAATCGATCGTTGCAGTAGTTTAAAAATTCTATAAAAATTGCGAAAAGGGTGAAATATAAAATGAACATCTCTCAATTTTTCTCGGTGTACGGAGAACAACTATTAATCGCGAAATCGGCATCAGAACGCGCTGCAGCGGGGGGTTGAAGCACTCCGAGCAATCACACGGTGGTTCCGAAAGAGCGTGTCGGTGGTACAGCGCCGTTTGTCGTCCAAATAATCCGCGCGATTACATCGCGGAATGCCGGCTATAAAAAGCGACACGGGTAACGTGTTCGTCGAGCAAATAAAGGGTGAGGAATAAAGTAGCGGCCGGTGACGGTGGCATCTTGCAAGAATGAGTTTGCGGACAGAAACAGGTTTTGGCGCGCGAGAAAAACAGAGTGCGAGAGAGGAGAGGTAGAGAGAGAAAGAGAGAGAGAGAAGCAACAATCCCGCGCGCGCGCGTCCCTTGAAAACAGAGCGCTTACGGTTGACGTAACTGGTCCGAGCCGGTTCAGCCAGGCTAATGCCAAAAGAGTTCCGCGGTTTGCGAGTTACGAGTTATGACATAATGCAGCGATCGTCGGCTAGACGGGCTCGCTCTCATGCTCCGTCCAGTAGCTTCGAGTCGAGTCGAGTTAAGTTGAGTCGCATCCGAGCGGCGACAACGCATTCCAACGATATAAACGGCTTGGCCCAGATTCTGGCCGAGTGTGCGTGTGTTTATACCGGCGGATCTTATTTCTGGCATTTCTCTCGTTGAAGGCTGCGGAAACCGCGACAGCACGCTCCGCTGACTCAGTGTCTCATTGAAAGAAGCGACCGTCTGTTCACCGACAACCCTTAACCCTTTGTTATCCAAAGGATCCCTTCCTCCTATATTTTTCAAACTTCCTATAACATCATGAAATTTCATTGTATTTTAATTCTAATGTTTTTACTGTTTTAAACCTGTTCATTTTTGTTATAAATGCATGCAATTCGCTGTTTAGTAATAAATCGTGTGTATCATCGTTCGTAAACAGTTTGAGGAAAGTCCAGTCATCGACGATACTAATGCGATTCGGACACCGAAAATGAAAATAAGTAAACGAAGGATCGGTTTCCCAGGAATTTATGATTCCCCCGAAGCAGCCAATGGATTTTGCAACTGTTAGACCTCTTGCCAGGTATGGCCAAGCGGTTTCAGCGAATATGGATGAATGGAAACGGTCGATACACCCGGGGACGGAGGCGGCGGCTGGCGCGATTTACTACAAGCATGATATCTCGCCTAAATCGATATCTCGCTCCCCTCCTCCGTTCGTTTTCCTTGAATTTCGTCCAGGACCGGGAACGTGCTCGCGATTAAATTCGCTCGCCTCTTCGGTTCTTCCAAGGCCCCCGGTTCTTTGAAGGGTTAAATTAGGATGCCGCGGATTTGCGGAATCTTGAGTACTCGAGTGCGCGGGTGGAAGCCTCGATTTAGACCCTACGAGGATTCTATCGATCTGCTGAACTTTCGGCTTCGGTTTTGCTAATTAATGCTTCAACGGGGCCTTCAAACATTTCAGACGTTCGCATCAATTTGTTTCATCCTTGTCCGTCCGTATACAAAATTGTCAGAAATGCAAAACAGTGAAATGTCTAGAGAATTTAAAGGTACTTTTTGTTTATTTTCAATAACGATTTCAAGACAATTCGAAGACGGAAGAAGTTGATGATAGAGCGTGCTCAAGAGTGCTTCGTTCAAGCTTATCTCTCGTATTCCATGTATCGATACCGGGAAGAGTAAAGTCGCCACGATTATGTTTAGTGTTTGCCCAAACATGAAATGTTTCTTATCTCGCGATTGAAAGAAAAAGAAATCTCGTTGATCCGCGTTGTTCCGCTGCAACACCGGCCACGGTTCTGTTGCGATTAAATCAATACTTGTTGTAACTGTTTCGCCGGCGAAGGAACGGCACGGACGGAACCATAACGTAAATTGCCCCGTTACGGGATATTCAACACTATAATTCGACGGAGAAACTATACAATCTTTGTTCTTCCGAAGATATTTAATTTATTCCGAATGTTTTTTCATCCCTTTATGGCACGCTTTACCACCGTAACACAGTTCTAGATTTTTCTTAGTCAAGGTCATTTGAAGATCACAGCGTTGCGAGTCGTTCAATTGATTTTCATCTCGTTTATCGCGCGATAAGAATCAAAATATACGATTTCATTGAATGAATGAATGTGATCTTGATACGGGATGACCTTTAAACAATTTGAGATTGCATGGCTGAATAAAAATTTCGGAAGTCCATATCCTACTGAAAAGTTCGAAATCACCGAAGCGATGACATAAAACCCCCCCCCCCCCCCCCCGATGTCTCGTGCCTTTAACCCACGACTACAGATAAAAATCGCATCGCTCTCTTGTCATCTTGGACAGCGTGATTCGCGAGATCGCGTGCGAATTTCATGCCGTCTCTAGTCACACGATCCGAACAACAGCCGCCGCGATGCGACGCTTCCGATCGTTTGATCTATCTAGTCGGGCCGCGATAAAGTCGAATCGAGCGTTTCCACGGAGATATCGAGATACATACCCTCTGAATCGTCGACGTCCGGCCGTTGTCGCGATAAAGCTCGGTACCGGTCCCGATAACGCTCTTGCGAACTTTTACCAGGCGTTAGATGACGTAACCGCGAATACAAAATACACACGCGCGACTTATCCGCTTGCGGTACTGCTCCGAGCGTGTAGGAGAGAAAAATCAAGCCCATCTCTTTCACCTTTCTTTTATATAATTGTTAATTACCAGGCTGGCGAGCGCCGGACGCTTAATTAATTCCAGGTGAAATTTAATCGGCGCCGCGGTTGCGCGTGTTAAACACGCCTGTTTAACTTCGCGATTAAATCGGATGCATTAGAGGAAGAATGTAGTTAACTTCTTCAGAAAACTGTCTGATACTCGGATGCGCTCTTCGTGGTTGTTTGTTATTACTGATCTGGAACAAAACTGTCTGATGCTAATTTATATACAGAAGATTAGGTTCGAGCTACGCTACTCAAGATGTTTTTTTTTAAATGTTAGAAGACAATCGATTCTGTCAATCAAGCCATCAGTACTGAATATTTTCTTCTATAAAATCATAAATTCCGCAGTCAGTAACTTGAACGGTCTCAGAATTTCCTGGAGATTCTTTGTTGGCTTCAAGACGTTGTAAAATGGAAAAGAGCTCGCTTCGATGAACGAGGATTTGATGATTGATACGGGATTAGGAAACCGATTGAACCGGGCAGTAGATCCTCCATTTTCGAGGTCTCCTTCCAATAAGCCTCGAGTAGTATAAATCAACGATCCCAAATGACCACTCAGATAAGAGGGTGTCCCGGGTGGTAACAAATGAAGACAAGCCGATCGCCAACGCGCCGGCTGCTAATTTGTGGTTATCGCGTCGCGTTAAAGGGTAATAATGGGACAAACGACCCCGAACTTTACCCCATACGCGTCCAGCCACATGCGGAGCTATCTAATCTCCAGGATCGTTGAGTCGAGTCTCTCCTATGGAACGCTGATTCTATCGTTCCTCTCTGAAATGATAAACCTCGCCGCAAGTAACGCGGGCTGACAACGCCAAGATGGATCGCCGGATAAATTGTCTCCGCTCTATTAAAAATGATCGAATACACCGCGATACACCAGTAGAACTTTCTTGCCGGGACTGTGCCCGTGTATGTTTCCACTGGGAAACGCGCGTTGATGTCTCTTAACGCCAGAACGCATCGAAACGACCCAGTTTGTTGGATCTCCATTTCACAACAAAATTGCAGAATTAATTCTCGTGTTGCGAAAGCTGTGGGAGAATTTTAAGGTTGTCGTACAGCAAAAAGTGAATCGCGAAAAGATAGGATAAAATTGATGAAGCCATTAACTAGCTCGAAGTATTAAAATCCTTTTAGAAAATTAATGGAACCGCACTAACGCGTAATTGCATTAGACTATTAGTCCGTAACGAAGGGAATTCAACCAGATGGATTTTGGATTAAAATGTTCAGGGAGTTGTGAAGCGTTGTCAGCGGGCCAAAAGCGAAATCTACGGCTCGTGGCGAAGTCGAGTGATATTAATCCTGCGCGGTGGCGAACGCATGGCCAATTAACCCTAACGAGAGGGAAGCACGGCTCGAGGAAGGCGCCTCGTCTTTAGCGAGTTGAAATTTTCCGGTTGTTCGGCTGCCAAAGAGGATCGAATCGGTCTCTCCCGTTCTCCGAGACGAGAGTCGAAGGTTCGTTAGTGGCACGGGTGTCAATAGAGCACCGTGGCAAATCGATACAAGCTACCATAATCGACTTACCCTCGCGCGGATTCGCGGAAATAAACTCCGACGGTCTGCGGCACTGGCGTTTTCCAGGAGAAACTGATTTATGCGAGTAACGTCGACTAGGCTTTCGTGCAGACTACACTGCAATAATGTTCTTTCCTGCCCTGGTGTCATGTCCATCTTTTCATTCGGTGCTTAATCTGCATTTATTACTAGACGATAGCGTCACAATTTTATGGACGAATTTAAAAAAAAAACTTTCGAGGAAATTTTCATTATGCTGTTAATCTCGCCGTTTTTGACTTCCGTGCTCTGTACACTTATATGTAAATGCACAAAGATCAACGGTGCACCTCTGACCTTCTGCATTTTTTCACCCTCTATTTTTATAAACACTATATTCCTTCCCGAGTTTCCTCGTTTTTATTGTTGGCAAGTTAAATGCTTTCCTTCTCTCTTTTCGCGCTCATACTATTTTGCACACGCTTAATTTTTACTGTTACGGTTCTCCAAGCGTTTCACTTTCTGCCGAGCGCAGTTTACTCAGTTTTCAGCAATAAAGCCACTGCTACTGGCACTGTTAACGTCATCTGCGGATATTACTGCGCTAAAATCTACGAATTAGTCGGTGACCAAGTACGCGTTAGGCTACCAATGCTAATAAGTTTAACGAGAGTCTAAGAACCGGCGATCAGGTTCGTGGAAACGTGTTAAACGTTCAGAAACTCTGCTCCGAGATGTTTTAGAGGAGCTGACCCTTGGACTTCTCGAACAAGCTGACCAGGAATCGCATCTTTTAAACAATAACGCGATTCTGTATATTTTCGATCATCTCGTATCTTTGAAACAATGAGATTCTCACAGTTGTTATGTTTTCACTGTGAGCTCCTAAAATATCAGTTTCATCGGTTTGTTAGTCCAGCCGTTATAATTTCATATATCCCTAAAGACTACAACATACTCGATTTTCAACAAAATTCGAAACACTGATGACGAATGACTTTATACGAAATTCCAATCATTTCAACCCTAGAATAAATCCTAGTGCAAGGGGTTGAATTTCCGGTAAATGGCGAATCCGCGGAAAACGAGTGACGCCGCGCGCACATCCGACAAAGCGAACGTCAATCCTCGGCGCTATTTATAGCCGGTCAATTAAATTCGTTGCGACACGACGAATTCCCCCGGCTGTCTCTCACTGGAAACGATGGTTCGATCCGTGGCAACCACGGTCGCAAAAATATCTTGTCGACTCGCGTGCCGTACATTGTCTATTCCCGCTTTGATTGGCTGGCCAACCGATGCGATGAGAGAACACAATCGTTGACCCGAGAGCGCCGCTGGCGCTTCGTATCCGAGGCTTCTTTTTATTCGTGCCGCTTTTGTTTGATTGTGAGTTTCGCGAGTACACTGTACGGCATTCTAGGTCGAAGACCTTCGTCCTGAGATTGTCCTCGGAGCTCCCACCTCCCCTGGAACACGAAGGTCGTGGGCCTTTATTGTGAAAGATGAGTAACGAGCGAGTACAACATTCGCGATTCGTGCGCGGATTCGCAAGGAGAACCGTCGCCGCGACTTGCTTGGCAATTAAAGCCCCTCAAGAACCTCACCTTTAACGCCTCGCTGAGACGTGTTCGGCACTGAGACTTGTCGAAGGACAGCATTTCGTGGTCGATTGTCCCTGCTTCTGCGAGAGTATTCCCTCTAACACGAAAAGAAAGGGACCGAAACTTCTTCGTGAGTGAATAATGCACAAGTTCAGAAATTGTTGGTAATGCGAGACCCGTTGAAACACGGTATATTGTCTTTTTATCTTCGAAACTTCTATACATGTAGTCTGTGTCCTTCGTTTCCTATCCGCATGGTCGGTTCTTATCATTTTAAGATAAAGAAACATTGTATATGTATACATTTAATCTTGGTCGTATGCAATTATTCTGTACTTACTGAAAGATCTCATAAAGACAATGCCGAATCTCATTACCTTTAATTATTCGCATCGTCAAAATTATCAGGTGATGATTGCCACGAAGTGAATAGGATTACCGTTCCTAGCTAGTTATTAGAGACTTGTGAACGATCATGAGACAAAAGCGAAGTTGGACAGGTTAGGGTCCTTCCCGTGCGCTTACGCAACTTCGTCCAAGCAAGAAGAAGTTCGTCGGGCGTTCTATTATAGCCCGGGGGGCCGCGTAGCGTCTTCCTTGATGCGTAATTATTAACGCTGTCGTTATTATTCTAATTGCCGTTCTCGGCACCAGTTGCGAGAGACTCTTCTTTGCTTTCCTTCTTTGCCCAATCCCAAGATATCCCATTACCGAGTCGAGTCGGTGCACTCGCGTAATTGAGGATAGAGGACTCCGATGCCCTTTCAAGGAATAAATCTTGGAGGCTCGTCTGCTCGCTAACTGCGCGTGCTGAGCGCAACTATTACCAGAATTACCCTATCCCGACGGTTACCGGAGCGGCGCGGCGCCGCGGGTCAAACTTCGGGAGGTTATTCCACTCGCCCTGACGGAACCTACAGGGTGACCTAGCTGTTGCCAGTCTTTTTACTGAAATTACGTGTCAATATACATCAGATAGGTGTCCGCTTGCGTGTCTGATCAGTGCTGACCTATTTCACTTGCCAAATCTACTGTATGCGGATTCAAAGTCAGCTGAAGATTCTTGGAGACAGGTAACAGTTTGCTCGCGTGTCTGGTCGCTGTTGGCTTATTCTACTCGTCAAATATCTGATCAATGCTACTCTATTCTACTTGTCAAGTCTACTGCATGTGGAGTCAACCAACAGCTGATTTTCTTGGAATTGCATAGCCCCCTAAAACCTTGAATCTTTCCACGCAATACTAACAGCCTGGTGCTTTCTTCCAGGTTCATGGGAGTGTGCGTGCACGAGGGTCAACTGCACGCGCTAACGGAGTACATAAACGGCGGCAGTCTGGAGCAGCTGATCATGGCGAGGCACACGCCGTTACCCCACCTGATTAGGATGAACCTGGCGAGGGACGTAGCGAGAGGCATGGCCTATCTGCACAGCCGCGGTCTCTTTCACCGGGACCTCACCTCGAAGAATGTCCTGATCAAGAAAGACGACAGCACGGCGGAAATGACGGCCGTGGTCGGTGATTTCGGTCTCGCCGCGAAGATCCCCGATCCCAGCACCGGGTACAGACTCAGCACCGTCGGCAGCCCCTATTGGATGTCGCCGGAGTGCCTGAAGGGACAATGGTACGACCATAGGTCCGACGTCTTCTCGTTCGGCATCGTCGTCTGCGAGCTGATCGGACGCGTGCCCGCCGATCCCGATGTCCTGCCACGCTCCGACAGCTTCGGCCTCGATTATCTAGCCGTGGCTGAGATCTGCGCGGCCGCAAACCCGCCCACGGACTTCCTGCACTTAGCCTTCAACTGCTGCACGGTGAGTGTTCAATGGAATCCTTGATTGTTGCTCCAGATTGTCACATTATCCTCGCTGACGAGCAAGGAGGGATTAAAAGTACGATTCTCTATGAAAATCTGAACAATATCTGTGGAATACAATTTTTTATACGATGGTTAGTTTTCGAGTAAATTGAACTTGAAGATGGACGCGTTAGGCGCCAATGACAGTGCCTGGGCAGGGCTTAAAGTGTGCGCGCGCTTCGCGTATCTTAGAACTCGATTTCCCTACAGACGGAGCGTTGAGTGAGAAAATTTCGTTCTCCAGTGTTGATTCGTTTTTTCAACTCGTTAGAAGTTCACTTAATGCAAGGTTGTTTACAATTATGAGAATTAATTTTTCTTCTTACGAGTATATGTATATCCGATTTTTCTTCGAACGTGTTTTTCTTGATGAAAATAGAAAAAAGATTGGAATTGGATTCTGAGGTATAGATTGTCAAAGATTCGATTAGCCATTGTTGCGCATAATCAGAAAGGTCCCCGTCTGTTATAGCACTGTTAACCTCTGCCTGATATGGCTTCTCGGGAGCACGGAGACGCAATATTTCGTAGTCGGCCCGTGTAAGCGAATTGTCTCGGTAGCGCACGGTTTGTCAACCGTCGCCTAAAGTAACGGTCGCGATGTTAACTTTTCTGGCAGTGGTACAGAGAGCTGGTATCGGCGACGGCGACGGCGACGCTGGTAGGATCCTAGACGCGTTGCGCCAGAGATTGTGAATAATAAATGGCTCGAAACTGGTGGCCAACAGGAACGTTCGAAGCCACTGAACTTACAATAAGCTTCCAGGATTACGCAACCGCTCGCGAAACGGGAAACAATTTTGTTTTGCGCGTCAAAACGGAACGTTGGCAGCTGTCGGGACGTTAGCAAACAATGTTAGCGAACGAAGCTGACAGTGTTTCAGAATTGTTGCGTAATGGACACTGAAATCTTCTTCCAATTTTACATTCTAGTCTCCTCTTGCTGATCATTCTACTGGGATCATTCCTCTCAAGAAAATTAACCTCTAATTATTCGTAGATATGTTCTCAATTTTTTGCTAGCTAATTGTTCAGGGAATAAAAGAAATAAAAGGAAACAGGTCCCTTTATCTTGCGACTTACTTGACGAAGTGGATACTTTTTGCGAGTACCACGATTTGTTTTATTTTCCGAAGAAAATAGGTTAAACACTCGAGCGTTGGTCGAAAAGGATTCGATCCATCTGCAGTAGCCAAGAACCAGCCCGCAGTCCCGTTTCGTATCGACCCAACTCGCGCTCAGCGACAGCTCGAGTCCCGCTTGCAATCATCCATGCAATTAGTTTTAATTTGGACAGAGACTCGCACCGTTTCTCCCTTTTGCGTCTCGTTTGCTCCAGTTCCTGCCCCGAAAAATCTTTCCGTTTAACGATCTCAAAAAATTAACTTACAAAACTTTCTTGCTGAATTTACAAATTTCTACTGGCATTTATTTCTATATTCTAAAATATTCGAAGATAATTTTATAGAAAAAATTTTATTTTGCATAAAAATGTTATACGGCGTTAGTAAAGAGGATCTGTTGGTTTCAGTACGAGCCGAAGTCGCGGCCAACGTTCCCAGAGATCACGTCGCGCCTGGACAGTATGATCGCGAACGGAGAAGAGGAGTCTAAGAACAACATAGGCAAATGTCCATCGGTGGATCCAACGCTGATGTCCAGCATGGACGAGATCACTCGCGAGGGTCGTCCCGCAAAGCGGAAAACCGCTCGTTTGAGGAGCCAGTCTGCGGATGCGAGGGGTTGCGACAATGCAACACCTTCTGACAAAGCGAGATGCCATTCGGCGAGACGGGTAGCCGAGCTAGCTAGCAGAAGAGATCCTCACTACAAGCCGATGACCGCGAACCCGTTCCACGCGCTCGGTGGCGTCAAGAAGATCCTCGGCGACCTGTTCTCCAGCTGCCTGGAGCTGCCCTCGCTCGAGGACGTCCGGCCCAGCGTCACCGATGGTATCGGCAAGTTCAAGCCCGCGCAGAACGACAGTATCGCCAAGATCTTGAACAGGAAGAAGCCCAGCTCCGAGCCCAGCAGCCCCACCGCCAGAAAGAAGTGGGAGAGAAAGGTAAGGGAGATAGCTACCTTTCGAATCGGAGGTGTTGAAACTAATACGACTAGTCTGACAATATTTGAAATTTTTATTTGAAAAACTATTTTGTGAACCGAACTCTTTAATCATTCTCCTCCAGTCTTCAAGCGCCGTTGATATTAGCTGAGATAACAACGGGAAAATCGGCTTCTTTCCCCAGTTGCGCGTAAAGGAAAGTGGATCGAATTAATGTTTCCACGAGCGTCTCTTGAAGGTCGATCTTTATCAGCCCGGGATCTAATCGTCGATTTATTGTCTTGGTAAAGAGATCTAGATCGTCGGTCGCGATCGTAAAAGCTGCTTCGCACGAGTGTTCGTTATCATTATTGATCGGTAATTGTGTGGATTAGTTGCGGGCGTTAACAATGTACCAAAGGTTGTAGATGGAAATTTTTCCAAGAGTCTCTCTTATACCGCGTGAATGTATGAATAAATCTACGATATTTTAAAAAATTCAGAAAACATTGTTTCCTCCTGTGTTCACTATTTTTACGATCTTACAAAAACGCGTGGAGTATAGTATCCAGTGGGAGCTGCCAAAAGCAACCGGTCGAGAAGCAGACCATAACCGTTTATTGTCCACAGCTTCTGAACAGTTCAAAGACCTTAGAAACAGCGACTACGCCGCGCGATCAACGCTCGCGTTATTAACCCGAAAACTCTCGATCACGCCCTTGAATGCGAAGAGATCGCAAACCTACGAGCCCTCGATCTACCTCTAACCAAGATGCCAGCTGGCATGAGGTAATAGTGGGACTGTTGCCCGGTTCACGGTCAAGGAAGTGACCTCGGCCAGCTAATGCCGGTCGCCGCAAGCGTGGCAGGCGAGTTGCATAACGGGAGAGTCGATAAAACAAAGAACAAAGAAAGGAGCAAACAACAGACCGTTTAACATCCTCTTAGAAATCTTCCCAGTAAAACCGTCCGACCCTTCCGGGGCTCAAAAACCTAACCGTTATCGTTTTACTCCCTTCCCGTATCAGCATTCAAGTAACTTTGTTTTTTATTGAGCAGCATATTTTTCCATGTCTAAGTTTTTATTTTACATGAAGATCCGCAGTCTGTTCATCCAATATCAAAAGTATCTTTTATGATTTTCATGAACGCATAAAATCAGCTGTCTAGTTACAAGACAGTAACTTAGAAAAACACAAAATGCCAGTGGACGGTACCAATCACTTGCCTCTTCGATGTTTCCAGGTGGCAACGAAAGTGGGAGCTGCGAGTTTGTTCAACCATCCTCTTTTCCGAGACGGCTGGGAGCCAAGAAGACGAGGCAGCTGCGAATCAGGGTTCTGGAGCTGCGTCGGTGAAGACCTAAGTCCAGAGCCACCGAACAGACGTCATACTTCGACGCTAAGCAGTTCAGCAGCTAGCAGTCTGTTCCTTCTGGACGATCATCGGACCAGCTCCATCTATACTGATTCTTCCGAAGACATTGCTAGCTTGGGAGGCGGTGATTCCTGCTGGGAGGATCGGCTGAGCGGCATAGGCTCCTCCAGTAAAACCATCTCGAAGATCGTCGAGTACTTCGAGAGGAAACAAGCCGGTAGTCTGAGGCTTGTGGATCATGAAGCTGGCTCCAGTAGCCGGTTGACCCTCCTCAGGGCTAGTCTTGAAGGACCCGTTCCTCTTTGTAGCATCTCGGCTGCTCAGAGACTGGTAGTCTGCGAGGGAGCCGTGCGCAGCAAGCTGCCTCTCTTCGATAAAAAGTGATACGCGACTCGCGGGATCTGTTCCTTTCGATTCTGCGATTCACATGCAGGGATCCTCGAGCTCTAGTTAACGGAGAATTGATATCCCGGGCGATTAGGCTCTTGGAGACAGCGGAATCTGGCTCGATTGCCAAGGAACGCTGGGCTCGGCGAGCTAGCAGTTGTGGACCGACTGAAAGTAACTGGTAACGAAAAACAGGGGCGGCCTCGGCGGACCTGATCGTTTAGGGGATGAAATTATAGATGTTCATTTTGTTGCCACAACCGTAGGAAATTCGCCCTTGCTTTAAGCAGACGATTTTAAAATTTGCTTTATTTTTATCCAAAATATTCTTACATCATTAAATTTACTTATGTTTAATAAATTATTAAAGTTTAATATGGAAATATTCTAGGTCGGTTTGGTTTTCGAGTTAAGATTGTGTCCGAGTGCGAACGCATCTATCAACCAAATTAACCAATGCGAATCTAATGAATCCTCGGGTCAGCCGAGGGCGCGGTCAGCCACGAATTCAGCAGACGCTTCTCTCTAAAATCTAGTAACCTGACTGTGATGTTTTTTGATAATCTACATACATTATTGATCCGTACGACGTAAGCGTCGGTGAAGCCGTCGGCAGGGCTCGTAGGTCCGCAATGCTGCTACCCGTTCGATGCTCCGGCAACGATCTCGTTGCGAGAAACGTGTGCACGATCGAACAGAACTTGTTTCATCGGCGTAAGAAACGAACGTGTCAATAGTATTCCACGGAAGACGACGTGAACGATCGTTCATCAAGGGATCGACGAAAGCAATATAATATAAATACATAGAATTTGATTTGGAGACTGCGGCAACCGGATGCCAGTAGAAAAACACGCTGCTCATGTTCTTACCTTTCGCAGTGCCTCGCAGTTCCTAGTTAGCCACCTCCGTCCTTATCCACGTCGACCGAACATGGAGAACGAGATACGAATTTACTCGATATTATACTTGGACACGAACATCGATGTCTCGCGAGCGAAGGACACTAATCCGTCTTCAACCTGTTCTTGTACAATGCTAGCTTTACAAGTCTCTAACGATTAGACTGCGGACTTCATGCATTTATGACATAAATGGCAAGACGTGATTTAAGATTGTAGAAACATCAAGACAATTTCAGAACGTCCACATATTATATTCAGTTCATTCAATTTGTTAAAGATAAAACGAAATTTTGGTATCGGTGGCTTCTAATCGACGACGAAAATGTTTATTTTGTAGAAATATCATTAGAAACTTGTGTATCATCATTGTACAAAAGCTTGTTAAGGTCAGATTTTTGTGGTTCTTCCCGTCAGTGCTTTGCGTTGCCCTAAATTGGTCCATCCTTGCCTCGTTTTACCCTTCCCCGTCACTAGACTCGGAGAACATTGTCAGAGGTGTTGCTGGTCGAAGCAGACACGCGAGAACTATGACTATGTACAGGAGAATACGGCATTTTTATAGTGAAACCAACGTTGCTCTTATTCGTAGTTAACTAAAAAGGACAGGGAAAATACCATCCCTATTCACCGCGTATACGACTAGCGAATGTGAACAGAATGATCGAGGAGAGGTTCTGTATAGTTTTCCCCTAATGAATATTCATAGTACAAAATGCTGTGCCTTATTAAAACGTCACACGATACCCTCGGTTACCTTGTGTTGAGCTTCGAACCTTTAGACGTCGATAATCATGCAATATCCGGAAAAGGAGTTTGATTTTTAGCTATAAATATTCATCCTGCGGAAAATAGTACAGAACTCTCTTCTGTTGCCGACATCCATCGATCTTGTTCCCTTTTATGCGTACGTCCACCTTTTGTCTCGCATTCGCTTGGAAAATCAGTTGCCATGTTCGAAAATGTATTTTCTTTTTAAGCAGTCAAGACCCGACTGATCGAAAAGCTCATTAATAGACTGCGAATCCCGAAGATGTATAAATTATTTTAGAAGTAATAAATTTTTCTCGATTTTTGTAAATTATTCAGTTGGCCAATAATTCGGTTTTGTATTAGTATTTTATTCAATAATGCAGTCTAAAAATGAAAAGAGACATGAGAACTTTTTGGTCACTGTACTAATTGCCTAAAAAATCTGTGTTTAATAAAGATCCGCAGTCTAGCGATCAATCGTGGAGGCTTTTCGCGTAAGATAAGTTACTGTTCAAGTACTATTCGGTTAATTATCATTTGATTCGTAGACTGGAGGGCAAGAGAACAAAAGCCCAGCATACCAGACCCGTGAGTAATCGTGCTGCCGTCTTCTTTTGTATTAGATCGTCGTGTAAAAATTCGCGAGAGGATTCACGAAAAATCCGCAGGGCCTACGCTGTGCTTAGATGAGAGTTTTTATTACGCTTCTGATCGGGCGATGGATACTTCCGTAGATTAGCCACTCAGGATGCGAGGAAGCAGAACATAGTATATTTTGTTGACAGAGATGACACCGCGTGTCCTGAATATTTTTGTTGACGTAAAATCGGGACGATTGTCCGTTTTTGAGTAAGAGATTGCGAGAGAGAATGAAAACGATGACAGAGAAAAAGAGAGTGAGAGCAAGAGTAAAAATTAAACCGCAAGAGAGAAAGAGAGAGAGCAAATGAAACTGATCTAGTCAGTGTATTATCGTGGCGGCCTTATCTTTTGTATGTCGTAGCGCTAATAACTTAAGTGTTCCAAAAAAAGCGAACGAAGTATGCAAGAGAGAGTGAGAGTGAGAGGCGAACGCTCAGAAATATTGTTTCTGTTGTTGGAGAAGGTGAACGGAACGCGGAATGTACATGGTAAACCATAGTGAGTGCGTGAGTGACTGTGAGTTTCAAATTGTACGATGAAAAGAATCGCGTGTGTCCTTTGATTGCTCGAGCTAACAGGATAATTGGCTGACAGGAAATATTGATGGCTCAAGCTCATGGAAGGTCATCCACACTTCTACACCGAGCTATCAAGCTCTGCCATCTGGTGTTATTTCACTCAATCATGACTGTTTCTCCTTTTTACTTTCTAGACAATTCTGCTTTAATTGTACAACTTTTGGGTGGCTTAAAACATCGTCGTTGTAAATTTTTCCATAGAACCTAAAATCTTTTCTGTCGATCCTAGAAGCTATGTTTAAAGTATTTTAGTTGTGATGGATGGATAATATTCTCCTTGAGTGACCAGTATGTTTCTGAAGAAAATGCTTTAGCCAAACAGAATGAATCCAAAACGAAATACACAATTGCAAAAATGGATTGGACACAGCACAGGGGACACATAGCTTTTTAGTTGCGCGGTGTAACCTTGGTACGGTATTCTCGAAGCAGCTGGTGAAAGACAAGCGCCGGAATCGTCTTCCTAATCCTGATTTTCTTTCGATTTCTGCCTGTTTCATTAGCGAAAGCATCTTCAGTTGTCCTCGCTCTAAACACACAGTATTTTCTCTCTGTAAATTCTAATCTGGTTCAGAGAAAATGGCGATCGAGTTTACAAATAGAAAATACTGTGAACGATTTGATTTGATTACACAACTGAAAGAATACCGTACCAGCGTAGCAGAAGATGTCAAAGGACGCTTTAGGTAGCTACCACTTGGCCGGTCAGCGTGAATCGTTTCGTCGACCCGGCTGCGGGATGAGTCGAACCAAATTTCTACTAGGATTAAATAGGCCACCTTTTTACTTGTCAGAGTTCGTTCACGGGTTCTACTTGATAAGACTGCGTGTTTGTTAAATATGTATGTAAGTAGTAAGTCCCCGAATAGTTCGCAGTCCCTTCTTCCTTGCCTAACGGAATGCACCGTCGACCAGAATCCAACATGTTTTTCCCTCTCTGTTTCGCTCTAGTCGAGTTGATGCACCGGTGACACCAACAAACATTATCTTACATTCTGTCTTGCGTAAACATTGTTAAACACAAAATTCAGTTTTATTTTTCATTGTGGAAGCATCCAAGAGAAAAAGGAAATTCAATTTCAGTTTTTCTTGGAAGATTTTCTAGGAATTGCTGTCAATACTAAAACACTGAGAATAGCTTTGACATATCTATGGTTCATGATTAAGGGCGTTTTAATTAATTTTTCGATATTAATAACATGTTTTACTTGTGGAACAAGAAGACAGCCCTTGGACGTAATTGAATTATTTCTTTTGAGATTGTTGCTTACTAGAAAAATGATTAAGATTTAATGAACCTACTGATTGACTCCCAGTTGGCAAAGTATTGATAGTCTCCTAGTAGGCGAAGCGTGAAGAGACAGAGAAGAGACTCGATGAATTTATCCGCAACAACTTTTATGCACCGCAGTCTTCCCGAGGAAACTACGAACAGTACAATGACGAGCACAGTTCGAGTTAGGGTATCTGTACACGTCCACTACCCTTGCATCGAGTCGACGAGGCAAGAACGATGCGTTCTGCTTCGACGCGTCAATCGGTACCTGAAGAAACCTAGAAGCAAGGATTGCGAATGGGGTTTTATTTTTAATAGTCGCGGACATATCAGGAGTGGGCATATCCTGAAGAAGTTTGTTGCTCGCGAGAGATGATCGTCGAGTGGGTGAAAACACGAGAGAAAGAAATCGGGTAACATAGAAAAAGAGTGGAGAATGTGTTTTGTATGCGAGCGAGAGAGAGAGAGAGAATCGGACTCGTAAGACCGGGAAGGCGCATTTTTCTTCTTAAAGAGGGTTATTTATTTTAAGTAAAAATAGTTATATGAATAGGTACACATTTAGAAAATCCACTTAAATCGTCTCTTCCAATACTTTTGTGGGATTATCGTGTCCGCGTGGCCCGCGAACAGCCACACCTAGCTGTACATATTTATTATGCGAACGAGGGTGGAAACGAACGAAAAACTACAATACTGTTTCAGCGAAACCGATTTTTCCAAGATATTCCCGGGCGTCGTTCTATATACAAAGGAACAAGAAAGGATTTCGCTTTTACGATCGTCCGTTCGAAATAAAAAAAAAGGGAAAAATAAAAAGAGAAGAAACGCGATTAGGGGGATGTATAGACGACGATGACGGTACTGAGGATAATAACAATTGTAATTGCTAAGAATTAATATAACGAACGAGAAGAGAAAGATTTCAGCGAAGCTATATATTATATTATATATTATAAATATATATATTGTAAAAAAATTCCTATATACAAAATAAAGTTAAGGCTCCAATTTTTACCAAACATCCTTCTTCGATTAAGCCATTCAATATCCTCGATGATATACGTCACTCTAACAATTATTCAACGTTATGACAAACAACAACACGGACCCACACGTTCAATTAATCGGATGCAAACTTCAGTATCATCGGCGCTCGATTGTTTAATTAAAAATTATCAATTTTTAGAATACTGTCATCGGTGACTTTTCAAACTCAAGAATATTTGCGAACTGTCAATGAACATGGTATCCAGTAGCATCAAAAAATACAGTGAAACTTTGGAAAATAAAAATCAACCCTCGGAGGACAGTGCCTGTTTCTGCCAATTAACGTCAATTATAATTCATTTTCATCAAGTGATTACGAGCTTGATTCTTCTGGATGTATAATATAATATAAATAACAATTTGTAAACCTCTATCCATCTCCCGAGGGCCAACCGAACAAAAATCACCAACACGTTTCTCCAGTTTAACAGCTTGGCTCGAGCTGACCAACGAAGTTCCAATTCGCAGCAACAATATTCAACAAACAATTCCGCAAATAGAAAAATCAAAAGCCTCAACGCTCTCTTTCAACAGTGTAACGAGGTCTTCCAAGGTCCTCTTCAGGGATCAGAGGTATGTACCTAGTTCTAGGGTCTTTCTTCCTCTCGTACGCGTAGGGAAACACCATACTCTTTCTAGTAGTAGTTCTGATCTCTGCTCTAGTCTCCTGTGGCCTTGGGATCCTCTGAATATTCGAATGCGACAAAGTCGAGGACGAACGACGCTCTGTTACATTATTAGAGACCGTGGCAAACTCCTTGATTTCCGGTTCTGTCAGTGGAATATACTTCTTCTCGGTCTCATTTAATTTAATTGCAGACTCTCTGACGATATCAGGAACCTGGGTTTCGAACTTGTCAAAGATAGTCATCAGAGGGACCTCGTTGCTAGCGTTACCGGGACTCTCGGTAGGTCCTCTGACTTCGTTCTTCACGGTGGTGTTGGGCACCCAGTCATTGTCAGGCTTCGAGCTACCATCCTCAGAACTATCATCGAAGTTGACGGACCAGTTGGGGCTGGTGTCCTCCCAGTTCAAGGACCTGGACATGTTGAATTCCCTGCGAGATTGAACTGAGACTGAACTCAAACTCGAAGATGAACTGCTAGACACCCATTGGTCGGTGCTCGCAGTCTCGGAATCCGTATTATTCGATGTCAGCCTTTCAGGATAGACAGCTTTTACCATTGCTGGGACTTCTATCGATGTATCAGGAGACTCTGAAACAGGTTCTACCTTAGTACCTTCGTTGTCCATGTCGAACTTGGACTCCCCAGACTCTTTGCTCTCCTCTGAAGCAATTTCTCCAAGAGTCAAGTACTTTGGCTCCTCGTAGCGCGACCCGGTCACGAAGCTGGGAGTGTACTGGGAGATCAGAGGCAGTAAAGTCTGTCTAGTGTACCTCTCGACTCGTGCTAATATGCCCGCTATCTTCTCAGGTAAGAATTGCACGGTGAAAGACCTCGTTGTCGACGAAGTCTCCTGAATCTCATCTTTTTGTTGTTCTCGGGGATGCACCTCGTTCCTAGTGTTCTGTCTGGCAGATCTCGGCCTGAGGATAGGCTCGGTGATCTCCGGCAGCTTCAGAGACCTCCCAGTCTCCTTCTTGCTCACCCTCAGCACGGGCTCCCGAATTTCTGGCAAGAATTCCGTCGCGGCATCCACCGAGGAGTCGGCGGGCGGAGCCCTCTGGAAGAAGTTCAGCCCTGAGAACCCTCTTCCTCTCTCAGAGTCCGAGTTCTCCAAGGAATTAGAGTCTCCGTCGCTGGATATATCCGCGATGTTCCACGGATTCGCGCTGCGACGGTTCGTAGGGTCCTCGAAGCTGTTGGGCTTCGAACTCTCCTGTCTTTCGACTATTCGGAGGTTCTGCTCTTTAGTGAACGGTCCTAAACCTTTGGACGCCGACGAAGAAGACGTTCTTTCCTTCGAGAGCAATTCTATGGACTCGTAGTTCTGCTCCTTGGTGAAGGGACCGATCCCACCACCTTGTTTTTCTTGGATAAGGCGATCCAGGATCGCTGACGTAGAATTCTCTGATTCTGAAGGCACGTTGCACTCGCCGGATAACAAAGGAAGGTACACGGGCTTCCCTGATTCTAGGCTCAGCCCTTTCCTGCAAATGGAGAGGGTTTTTCCGAAGCTGTCGATGATGGCTACCTTGTCGATGCTCCAGGACACCAGGCCGGAAGAGATCCAGCCGCTGTAGGCGGTGTACTTGATCTAGATAGTGGATCGAATACATAAAATATCAAAATTGACAATGATGAATAGCTAAAGTATGAGATTGTCTTACTTCGATAGCCTCCAGGTTCGAAATAGCAGGGTGCGGCACGATGATCTTCTGCAGAGTGGAGCCCACCATAAGCTCCTCGTCCTTTTTAGTCATGGCAAAGGAGTCGTTGAAGGATCCATTACCGACCAGAGTGACCTGCAGCTTCCCGTAGGACCTGGTCGGTCGTTCGCTATGGCTATTGTAGACCTTGACCTGATACTGATGCGCGCAGAACGGTTCCTCCTCTCTGGTGACAAGGTATAGCTGTCCTCTAGCAGGAGATTCATCACTGTAATAGCCCATATCTCCGCAGGGTCTGCCTATTCCATTCATCCCGCAGGGGAAACAGTCTCCTTTGATCAGACCATCGTAGCCTCTCTCACAGGGGAACGCTGGGAATCGACATTTTGGACTGACCGAGTCGGTGAACAGTTTGTAAGCTCTTCTGTGGTTGCACAAGGATCTGCCTTCCACTGCGCTTGCTGTAAATAAGAGAAACATTAATGAACAATTTGTACATGGGTTTTGCTGTTCTTCCTAAAATTCTACATCTATCAGAATCGTCTTTTGTTTCTTGAGGTGCGATCTTTGGATCACGCTGCTGACAGGACACCGTTGACCCGCTTTCTTTCGGACAAAGAATTCGATCCACGTTGCGGGCAAGGTAACATTATCCCACGCGTGAAAAGCTTGCGGCGGGCTTTCTAATCCTTCGAATGTGGGACCTTTTACTTCGCAAATGAACGATAACCGTGGGACGAACTATACAGATATAGGTCTCCGATAATGATCCTTAAAAGTACGCTAATCGAATTCAGACTAGATCTAATCGGAAGTTGCAAAAGGCGTACGTCCAAGAAATTTTGTTTTGTACACTACGTTCAATCGCTTCACTAAATTAAAATCAATGCAATTCTTAGTTCCATTGTAGCAATGATTTAACAGTGAACTGTTTTAGCCGAAGCTAGATGAAGCTAGGGAGCGTCGCAGTCAGAATATTAAAGTTTTAGTTGTTTGTATATTTTCGCTACTGTGCCGACAAATTACAGAAACTTTCCACCAGGAAGCAACATAAGTTCAAGTAACAACCCGTAACGTAAGTGCTTACACCAGATGATGTCGGACACGGCCCCTAAAAACAGATTGGAGCATCCAGTCTGCATTCTTCCACCATTAGGATAGAAATCCACGTCGCCCATTGGTTGCCACGAGCCCAGACCACCTAATAACAGTTGTTCGCCATTGCTGTGTATCACATCGACGAAATTAGCGTCCGTTTCGTCGAGCCTGGCTCTAGGATCTTGGGATTCGAAGAGGGGTCCTGCGGGATCCAGTCCTGCAAAATTAATTTCATTTTTTGTTACTTGTGCATCGAATTGCATTTAGACATCATTTCATATTTCCTACAGTTTTTCACTTTTCTGTTGATTTCATATTACAATCTTAAGTTCGAATCTACAAGTTCGAATTTAGAACACCTCTAGCTGACAGCAAAAGCGAATGCTCGAGCACCGGTGAAAAATGAAAATTTGTCAAGGCGAGCTGAACACCCGCGCTCGCTTTTGTTTTTCCCAGCGACCATTGAACATACGAATGCGTCGGCCTGTGGAAACCTAGTCAGTGGAAATAGCTCGTTGTCGATCACGGGAACATATGCTCGTAGAGCAACGGACCGTGGCAACGAAAAAAGTACAAGTTCCCGAGCCTCCGGTCGCTTGCACAATTTTGTTGCCAATAGCAAGATAGCTCCAGCACGTCAACGTACAATGTACAAATAGAATTATATTAATGTCGCACGTGAAATTGCGACACTGATAAAAACTGGGCTGCATCGAAGAATTTTCCCATTACCATTTCCCCACGCATTAGATATGCATAAAACCATCGAGAATACAATTATCGTGTCTGATCATTGCGCACTGATTTTACTTATTTAAATCTGGGACAGACGCAGGCGTTGTGACATTTCCTTTTTTTATTAATCATTGGAACAAAAGAATTTTAGATAATCACGATCACTTGGATCCTGTACACTCGCACGAATGACATGAAAAATGATCGCATGACTCAAGAGGAATTCCAAATAGTACTGGAAATGGGAGATAAGCCCTACATGTTCTCCCGGTTAAGAAAAAGAGGACTAGAAAGATAGGAAAATTCGTCCACGCGTGACCAGCGAAGAAAATGTAGCGAATTGGCGTCGCTTTGTAGGAGTCCTCGTTACAATTTCCAGTGAATGTCTCAGAGAGAGAGAGTAAGACCAATCACAGCGCCCTGCAAGTAATTCCCTACCTTTCGATCGTCTCGGTCCATTTGAATAATTAAAACATAGTGGGATTGATAAGCTTGCATTTCTGCACAGACGATTAACCACAACCGTCATTACTGCCACAGGATTGCTCGAAACCTAATCGTAAATTCCATTCGCTGGGAGATGAAATTAAATTGCCTTTTACTTCGAAGGACAACAAGGTTGCAGCTGTCGTCGGTTTCGCAATTTCAGCGCAATTATTTCACGCGAGAGTACAAATCTGTTAACTCGATACAATTTTAAGGGAAGTGCATAATTATGGTAATGAACAAATCTACGAAATTTTTTAGGTAAATCTTTAGGTAAAAATAAAGGAGACAACTTTCACTTTGACGAATTGAAGTTATGAAAATTTTCATTTCGCAATTTGCCATTAGCAGAGTTGCGAAAGCGGAATAAAAATTCGCGTATTTTCAGTTCTGCAAGATTTATCGCAGGAGAAATCTCAGATTGTTCATTATTGATACACGAGCGAATGCGTTACCTGTGATCCTGGACACGTTTCCCAATTCGGCACCAGCGAATCCAGCGACGTGGGCCCCGAGACTAAAACCGATCAGATGGACCTTCTCCAAAGGCACGTTCAGGCTTCTAATTAGTTTCGCTAGCTGTCTGCCAACCAGCCGAGTGTTGGCAGCTGCTCTTACGTAGTTAGGAACTGCGCTTCCTGGACCCCAGTCGACGCACACTGGAAACAGACGTCGTATAGCGTAATCACGGGGAAATTCGTGTGACGATAATGAGAGGTGATAAAAGTGATGGTTTGATTAAATACGCACCTATATTGCATTCGTGCACGGTCATTAGCGCGGATCTCATCTCGTACACCCAAACATGATCGCAACTGGATCCGAACCCGTGAACGATCACTTTAGTAGGTATATCCGGATCTATGGCACGGTGCGCGTTGTCGTTTATGTCATCAGCAGGAACCTCCATCAGAATCGATCTCGCTTTCCTGCTTCCGTACACTAGAAACCTAATGCACCCATTCATGGCGTTAATTATACTATAATTGGTCTCTTACATGGTCTCTGAACATTTATGCAAGCTTTTTTTCAAAGACATTGCACAATATACATATAATAGGTAATAATAATAGTAATAACCTAGTGCCGACATCTTTGGGCGGCGATGGCAACATTTCCAAATAGCTGAAAGGTCCGGTATCCTCGAAACAGCCGACATCCTCGTAGCAAACCTTCGAGACGTCCCTCTTCGTCCTGTGACTCAATCTCTTGTGCAACGTCCACTCCTTCATCGATTCGACGACCGCGCGTAAAATCTCTGCATCGTTCTTCTCGTCCGCCGATTCATCCAAAGGCGTCGGCCACTCCTGCGCCACTGCGGGATCTCCTGAAAAAATTCATTACAATTTATTTTGCAATCACGTAGAAGCCTCTGCATAGGGTTTGCAATCTCGCGGGATAGATGTGGGATTTATTTCAATCCCACGGGGCCCGCGGCACTAAGGATTTATTTCTTTAATCTAGTAATACATATTTAATAAAGAAGCAAGTTTTACTTAATTAGATCATCATCTCTTTACTCTAAATAGAGAGTCTCATTTTTTAGAGCGCCCCAACTCGGGTCCACGACTGCTCCAAATGACCCCAAAGACAAATGACTCCAAAACCATCAATTTTTCCACTACCAAACTGACGAATCCGTGGCAGCACGCCTGGCGGACCAGATTGATGGATTCGTGCGAACCTTTGGTAACGGTATCCTCGGCTCGTTGCGCTGTCATTAGCATAACGCCTGAATAACAATCTCCTGGAACGTGAGACCATTTTGCCTGGCCCCGGCGCGGCGCTCTTCTAACTATAAAACTTGAGCAAATCTGCTGGCCTAGAGTTTCTCACGGTATCGCGACGAAATACAGAGCTAGAGAAGAGACCGTGGACCAGAAACTCAACCATCGAAACGATCACTGTGGTTCTCGTTCGGGTATCGGGGACGACTAAACCTGTTCGGTTTAGCACCAGGAGATCTGCGGGCAGACAGTGGATAGTCGTGAGAAGGGAAAGTTAGGGGATCGATACTCTGATCGAGCGAGTCGACGGACTCGGCGCTAGAAAATCGCATGATGAGTCGCATGATCGCTTCGGGCACGTGTCGTCGGGCTCGTGGAACAACCGCGGCGTTAACCCTTGGCGTATGAGTTATAACGATTAGAAAATTGATGTCCGTCCAATGTCTATATTTTCTCCAGTGACTAAATGTCGGCGATGGAGAAATGGCATTTTTTCCTCAGTCGAAAGCACTTAATAACAGATTCGATAGATTGAAAATTTATTAATGGACGATCTAATGAACTGTGTCTAAAATCTTCATCACGAGTCCGACTCGACATTATGCGGCTTTGACCCTGTGAACTTGGGTTTGATGGACCTTTGTGGCTTCGGTTAGCATAATCACAGCTTTAACAAATTTGACTGGTTTTTGTACAGCAGAACATTTTTAATTTGCATAAAGATCCGCAATCTACGAGCAAATCCGATTTCTTAGCACAGGTGTTCTCGAGGAAAATCACCGGCACCTGTCGGCGACGTGTTTGCGGGTCGAAGAGTCGCGTCTCCTGAACTTACGACCCAGATTCGTCCGCCGGAAAGAAAACTCGATGGGTCAGGGAATATCGCGTTATCTGGAAGAATGCGTGCCGCGTAGAGGGAGCGAGTTCTCAGTCGAGACCGGAGGGAAACTCGAGGTGTATTCCGTCGTTTGAACAACGAACGCTGCCCTTAATTGGGACCAGTCGATCGGACGCGATCGGGAAGATCGGGACGGTCGCGTGCCACTTTACTTTCCTTTCTCTGGTCATTTCTTTCGGACTCTTACGAAAGGGACCGCTTCATTCGCGATCCACGGACTCTTAGAAAATCAACACAGAAATGGTGAAACGTTCACATTCAACATCTTGGAAATTGTTCAGACATCACCTACACACAATTATCAAAGAAGCATTTGCTAAATACTTATACGAAAGTGCCGCCACCATGTCAACACGCGTAACCTTAATCGATCGATAACAAAGGCTAAATCCTGGAGTGAAGTTGAACGATGACTTCCGTTCCTAATTGATCGTGAATCTACCAGTTCCAGCATTATCAAAGAGATCTACAGGATCGCAGGATAAAGCTTCCAGGAAAATCGGCCGAAGAAAGTCTCCGCAATCGCGGCTCGCGATAAGAAAGAGAAACCGTTTTTGTTGGCCTCGTCAATTACCTTGTTGAAGGCGGCATAATCGTCTGGCGATAGGACGGTAAGCGGACAAGCTGTTTCGCGGATGAACCGATCAGACCAGTACTCGTCTCGAGTGAAATTTGGAAAAAGAAAGCCAGAAGTTGCCGCGCGCATCCGTTAATGGCCAGCTGGATCGGACGAGAGCGGTTCGAGTTCCGCCGGTTTTTGTTCGTCGCGTGGATCCAACACGATCTCGCAAAAACGGTTCTCCTCTGCGGAAGCCAGGGAGAGGCTAGAGGAAAAGGGAAATCGGACGATCTGAAATCTTACACCTGTCGAAAATCATCGAGCGTACCAACTTCGTAGAGAACATACTCGAATTCAGAATATATTGGGTTGAGCCAATTTGTTTTTATTCAAGCAATGAACTTTAATGGAGATATTTTCACTTTTGATTAAAGTTATCCTTTGTCGACTACTGACCAGGAAAGAGCTAGACTCTGTACAGACTGTTTTTAAATTGTTTCTGACAGTAACATAGCGTAAGTAGATTGGATCTGCAGTTCGAGAGCATCGTCAGACAATATGAATAGTGTTAAGGTAGTCCAGAAGCTCCAGTCCTGGGACACGCCATTGGAACCTCCAAAGGTAGCGCGCCACAGGGCCCGGTCCGGTCTGTGTCAAGGCTCAGTCGACGACAAGCGAGCCTGACCGTTTTATGCACCGTCAATGATAATTAGTACGTGGATTACCGAGCCGGTGAATCGAAGACGTCCTACGGATATCTACACGCGTCGATGTTTCGACTGTTCAGCGGTTTCGTTGAGCAAACCTGGCGAAATCTAGCAACTAGTGTTGTGACACGGGAGGACGTCGAGCGAGACGGTTCGGAGGAGTGCCAGGAGCTTCGCGATTTCCCTAAATCGTGTCTGACTATTTCTATGTATCGTTTCCTAATCTGTCTTTGAACGAACTTTACAACTGTAACGTACTGCAATAGTTTTGCTCAGAATTATTACATATAGTGTGACTTTTAAGCATCCTTTTGATACATCACAATTATTCAAAATCCCATCCAAATACTTCCGGTAGATAAATTGTTCTAATTGAGAACGTTCGGTAATCGAAGATTAAATTGCAGCTTCCTCTGCAGGTGCAAATATTTTTTGCGCAACTCCAGCGATCCTCTTTCTCACGAGTCTCTCTCTCTTCTTGTTCCGCAATGAAACTTTTGACCGGCGCGGCGTTTCCAGAAACCAGGCTACGAAATCAGATCGTCCGACAGCGACGCGACAGTTCGTCTGGTACCGTTGAGTTCCATTTAAAAAGTCAGGCAGGAAGTCGCCAGCGCAGTCGCATCGTGAGGAGCATTCGAAGCATTTTTGTATGTACCGTTAAATCCCCGGATCAGTGTGCCTCCTGGTCATTTGTCTGTCTCTCCCGGTGACCGACACACGCGGACCCGTCTAATTGTACTCGCGTTCCGAATCTTCTATCGAACAAAAGGACAAGCGACACCGACCGTTATGCATAATTAACATCGCCGTGGAAACAGAATGACAGTGGAACGGAGCCTAGTGAGCGCCAAATTGAACTGGAACTGCAGTTGTTTGAGCGAGAGACGAGCATCAAACGTTTCCGACTGCTCTGACAGTGCTAATCGCTCGTTACAATGTTGACCGTTCTTTGTTCGAGGTTGAGGACATCTTCGCCATTGTCGGACAAGTTAGGCGGTACAGACATTTTATAGCTGGCAAGCTTTTTTGGATCTTGATGAACCCCTGCTCCGCAATATCGAATCGGAGTCGTGATGGAGATTGCAAACAGAATCTAATAAATTGATATGCTTATTATTTACTGCCAGATTAATTATAGCTCGGAGTTGCCCGACTCACAAACCCTAGAAGTCGATAGTGGTGGAAAGCCCGCAAATACACCACTCTCGATTAGTTACCCAATCCAGGTTCTAAGTAGTTAATCAATCTACTCCAGACCTAGAGCTCAATTTACCGCGACGCATTTTTGCCAGCAACTAACTAGCTACTCGACCCTAACCCAGACAATATCCGGTTTGAAGACGTAGGAGTTAATTCTTGAATTGATCAACGCACTAGCGAAATGAACACTGCCTTCTTGATTAGACGGTTATTTGCAACAATAACGAAACATAAGGGAATTAATTTTCATCCTTTCTCACGCTGAAAATGGGTCGAGCGAATGCTCGCTGCTCGAATGAGGCTCTCGGACAGAATACCGCGTCTTCTCCGATCGATTATCGAACAGAAAAATTCAGAGCCCGACTTATTAGCCACCTCGCAATGATTACGACATTATCTGCGTCCGTACATGCGATATCGCGATAGAAGCGAGCGCGCCGATGCTCCATTATGGTTAATGAAGGTGAAGCAATGTTCTGAAGCGGTTTCGAAAGCTTCGTCCGAGGCGGCCGCAGAATTTATTATGTATACGGCTCGAGACGTTCCTTAAACGCCTTTCTCCGGTTCGACTTTGCTAATTAATCCCGCTGCTTAGATCACAAATGAGTTTCTTCTGTCGGACGACAGGAAACCCTTCGATCGTTGCCCGATCTATCGTTGTAAGAAGATCTAGAAAAAAATGGTTCTACTATTAAATAAAATGTATCATATAGATACAGAGTTGATTGCGTCTTCGATTGCGTTCACCTTGTAAGGCTAATCGGAAACTGAGATCATTTCTATTCCCAAAAAAATTCGTTCTTGACCAGGTCAAAGGTAAGTAGAACGAGCGCCGCGATGAGGATTTGTTACATTTTCCCCTTCGACTCTAAACTCACCGGACACACGTGGTTTTCTATACCTTTTTACACTCTCGATATTATGCAAGTAATCGCCATTACTCGCCAGGAATAGACTGGACACCGGCAAAACAATAAACAAAAACATCGACGCTATCAAACAAGATGCAAAACGGTGCACGGGAATATCGTTACGCAATGCTCGGATCTGTAAATGTCAGTGTGCCACGACTTCACCCAATTCAAGAAGCAAGTATTCTTGATATTCGAGCGAAATAAACGAGTCCCGCGTTGAGGTAACTCGACGATCCAATCGACTCGAGTTGCATCATTGCGATTCCCGTTCAATGTTAACTTGATCGGAGATGAAATCTTGGAAGGAAACGCCTTGTTAATCGGTCCTGTCGCTTCTGGCATTTTGCAATGTTTACAGTCTTTTCCCCATTACGTAAACGCATCTGACAGTTGTCAGGATGAAACTGGGGACAGTCTGTTGCATTGTCAACTATAAAAATATTTGGGACTGTATTTTATGTAAGTGCACGAGGCACAGAAATTTTTGTGGTCATTAAAGTGTGACAATTATAATTATAATTGCTTCAAAACAAGTCTAATTTCGCTAGAAGCGAGTCTATACATATGGTAGTAGCTGGTCTAGAGACCTCAACACGTGGTAAGGACAGCACTGTCGGCCCGGCGCGAAAAAATCGAAAGTGGCAACTACAAAAGTTTTTCGATTTTCGTGTTGTTGCAACAACATATTACAATCGATTTACACCGTGATTTCCCGCTAGAAAGCATTTCGAAAATATAGGAAGCGTTAAAATGTCGGTTTGCTATTTATTTTACCTTCTTCATCTAACTTTCTAAAACTAAAAAATTGCATGCACCGCTGCACTCTGACATTTTTATTTCTGCGCTGGATAAAAACAAGCTTTCAAAAGAGAACCGTTGATAAAAAAGTTGAAAATAGATGACTTAGATCATCGAGAAAATATAGGAGATATTACCATCTCGAGTTTCAATTTATTTTATTCTTCTTACTTGCAGTCTAAGTTCCTAAAATTAAAAAAATTGCAGGCACGAGTAAAACATATTTCAGTTGGCAAACAATGGCGTAAATGAGAAAATAATTGCAAACAGCGGACCAGAAACCAGCACTCGAACTGTTTTAATCTAGGCCCGAGAATAATCACCAGCTCAATTAAAGCATCGGACACGGACAGCTATCGGACCCATCCGCGCGGTTTAATCTACTCGCATAATGGGCCATTCTATTCAACGTGTCCGTGTTTACAAGCGTTCACAGCCGGCAATTTGATGTTTTACGTAATTTATTACGTACAGACAAAAGCAAAGGGAGCCAACTACAAAAACCGAACGACGCAACCCGTTGCGAACACTGCCATTGTACTTTTGTATAGCGAGCATCCTGTGTCCGGATCGTTTCCGGAGTGTTTGAACGAATTTCCAGCAATTCGAGATCACATAGCGCAAGACAACGCGCTGGAAAACAAGAGATTCTCGCGGGAAGAATACCGAGAAGCTGAATGTGGGTCGTGTTGCTTGTGAACACGCCTGAACTTGTTCCCAGGACATGTTTACGATTGCTCTGAGGCTAACAGTAGTTTGCGTAAACTTCAATGCTTTTTTAAAAACTGAGAGTTTGTTCAAAAATGTTGCTTCCTTAGGATTTCTTCGATTTAATTCACTGCGAATGGATTAAATCGAAGACAGATTCTAAACTGTTTGTAGTTAATTTATAGTTGTTCAACAGTCTAAATGATTTTCTAGCAGATTGACCAGCGCAATAAATAGAAAATAAATACTTGAAACATAATCCCACTTCCCGTCGTAAATCCAAAGGGGCTCGTTAACCTAAGCGAACCCAACACTCAGCTCTCAGATCTTAACGAAGCAGGGTCGATCTTCAAAATCGGTTGCTGGCACAGTTTTCAGAGGTGACTGAACCCCAGTAACATAACCTAGCCGTGTTTTATCTAGCGATCGGTGACCCGAGACGTTGCTCGTTCGCAACCCGTTCCACTCGAATCTCTTCGATTCACTTTTCGTGACCTCGATTGGGTAGTCGCGGACAGGCTGGACCATGATCTCGTGTCCCCGAGGCTTTAACCGACTATGAACCGGGCTTTGAGAATGGGAAATGTCGAATGTGATACCGTTATGCTGTTAATCCAGTCGGCTAGTGGATAGTTGTTCGTCTGTGACCTTAAAAAGAGAATTCCTGGACACTGAAACGGACATTGGGCGTGTAACAATTTCAGGTATACTCGTCAAAGTCAGTGTGGTGCACAGATCTCTGAATGGTCTGAAGGTTCAAATTCTTTCCATCGAAGCTATTATCTTTATTCAGAAATGAATTTGATTCTTCGATTTGTAGTTTGTCGATCGTGTATCGATCGGATAAGGAAGGGATCAATGGCAAACACAGTTGACCTCCATCCAGCTTTCCACCGTATCGCGGTAACTTTCAAAAATCTGGTTCGTCGGATGTACCGTGATCGGGGGGAAACGTTTTGCAGAAAAACGCGTAGATCTTGCGGCCAGAGGCGACGCGTTCGAATAGAAAGCAGAACAAGTGTAAATTTCTCGGCGAGAAGCGTTCGGGGAAGGCAGAGGTCTTGTCGTGGTTCCTAGAACGGAAAGCCAGCAGCCCGCGGAAACGCGGAGGAGCTTGGAAGCGAAAAGAAAGTGATTGAACTTTGGCATGGAATTCGATGCTTGGCTTACGGAACCGAAACAGTGCAACAAATTTGGAGGATCATATTTTCATTAGTGTAACGTTGTAGCTAACGAAGGAACAAAAGCAACTCAACAAAGTATCTACTCTACAGCGGTACGCCGTTGCTTTGGTATCTTCGAAGAGCAGTAGTTAATTAATTGCTGGTTTGATTGGTATAAAAATACTGGTGTTTTGCGGTGAACGAGTGGCGGTTTTGCATCCGAGAGGATCCACGCGGAAAGTGGACGCACCACGTGGCGATAGGCCGCAGATGAAAGTTGCCGATCCTCGCGGCTACGCCTTTCTCGTTTCACCGTTCACGGGGATATAATAAATCTCTTTTTCAAGGTCTTCGCTCGTCCCGCCCATGTCTACTTGTAATCAGATCAGCAGATTTGTTAATTCGTTAAGCCGAGCCGCCCCCTCGGGCTGACCCATATTTCCTTCCGCAGAGATGCTGCGCTGATTTCGCTGATGCAGTTCTTGTTCCTCATATATCATCGGATAATGTCCAAATTTATTATTATGTAAACCTATGATCTCGATAAACGAACAGGAAAACTGGACGTAGCGTTTGAGAAAAATTGGCGTACCTCCGAATCCGATAGTATCTACGATGGTTCTACCAGCGTGTTCGGATTCGATAGTATCTCGACAACATTTCCTCGGTAGAGAAGTTACTTAAAAAATTTCTCTTCGCGCTTACTTTGCACTCGATGAATATCCGAGCACTTCCGAGGGAGTGGCTGTTCGGAAAAACGAGTATTGCCTCCTTGATAGCAGAATTTATTCGAATCAAAAATATTGTCGGAACATTTTCGTATCTCGAAGCGAGAAAGATCCTGAGCGAATAGTATGCTAAACAAACAAGTAAATTCAATGATCGAGTCTACCGTTGCGGGACGTGTAATTTTTGCTTAACGAGCTATAGAATTGAATCGCGTGTTCACTGCCAACGTCGATAGTAAATCATGGGAGCAGATGGAGGAAAGCCGGAAATATTTGTCGACGATGAGGCCTATGAGCCGGAACGGCCACGGTCAGAGAAGTCGGTAAGATGGCGGACCTCAGCTCTCACTGACCAGAAGAATTTCTAACCGGAAGACCGCTGGTTTTTCAAGAGGAGGAGACGGCCGAACCGACAAGTGGACAATGCTCTCTGTGGTTCTTTCGCAATTTACGTTGACGCGAGCTATGCCTCGCTTCGAATTCTCCTCGCGTTTTCGCGAAACGTTTCCGGAAGTCTTCCGATCGACGACGTTTCGAACGGTAACTATGCAGAATGGTCGCGAAGAATTGTTGCCAAGTTTTCAATCGAAGGATTTCCGCCAGTCTTTGAAGAAATTCAGATTACCTTAACTCTGTTTTAAAAAAATTGTGCAATTACCAAGAAGCTATCGGAAATAATAATAATAATATCTCGAGCCTGATCTGAAGAACCACGATGAAGAGAATAGAAAGTAACGATCCGAAAAAGGAATAACGGTGTAATAACAAGCCCGGTTGGCGGAGGTGTCACAATTAACTGAGAATAAATAATACTTTCACTGACGAGTCGACATGTGCATTTCGAGTATTCGAATCCCCTGATCGTGCCTATACTCTAAGCGCGCCGAACGAAAAGAGAACTCACTCTCGAAAGCGTAATACTTAAACCGCACCCTTCTCCGACGATTATCGCAGCAGACATCCACTGAAAATTCAGTTTCCATGTCTTTTATTGCTGCACGCCACCTCCGCTACTTTCTCTCTGTTTACTATTGTTTCGTTTTCTGTCGACGCTCCGATTCGCTCGATTAGATTTCTAAAACAATGCATTGGCCTTCATCCGGACTTCAGTCTTGCAATCTTGTTTTAATTTTAGCTAGTTTATTTGCAACGTAGATTCTCTCGATCTTAGTCAACGAAGAAGTCGCTGTCGTTAAGGAAGTTAAAGTGAACATTATGCCCGGTCCTTTTTGTTGCAGAGCAGCTCGAAACAGTCTGAATTCCGCAATCTCCGTGTCCACACACTGGAAATGAATTTCCCAAGACGAATCGCTATACTCTCCGAGAGGATCCGTGACGAGAATGGAAAAAGGAAACGAACGCAGAGCTCGACTCGTGGAGAAAGTACCCGGTAACTTCGACTCTAGAAATCCTCGACCTCAACCTACGCATGGACGCGTTACAAGGTGCCTGCGATTCGTCGATTCCTTCTGCAACCCGATCTCCCTGCTCGAGATATTGTCACTATCGCATTTCCTCCCCCGCGGCCTTTCGCTCGTGCGAAAGTGTGCTAGATCAAGCTGACACCGGGAAACGTCATGATCTTTCATCCCGTCTTTGAAACTCGATGCGTCAGAGGCCCTGTGACGTGGGATCCTCCGAATTCCATTGCTATGACGCAGATTTTTGCCGGTTCCAGACATTCAGAGCAGCGAAAGTCGCTGAATTGTCCCATTTCGTTAGAGGATTTAGTCATTGTGAGAGCCACTCTTCGATCTCAATGATTTTTAATGCAGAGCTGATCATCCTGAGTGAAAGTTTTAGTTTGTGTCGATTATTAGTCATGGTTTGTTAAAAAGTTGCGATCAGTAGAGAATTCCATTAAACTTTGACTCATGAAACAGAGTCTTTGAAAGTTCTCTATATTGTTGGGAATGATGATTTGTGATCGATTATATTGATGTAAAGAACAATATCTGTATATTTATTTTATTCTCTGAACTCGATTAGAAAAATAATTGCGCCCTCTTTTCTCAGATTGCACAATAGCATAGGATGCCTAGCCAGCAAGGTTTGATCTGTTCTGCTCAGGATCACGCAACCATCACGAAACAATCGTTCAGGATCATTACGAACTGTTGTCACGCTGCAATAACTTCGTCTAATACACGGGCAAAATGGGGCACAATTATACACAGTGGGACACGTGAGTGGAATCGCGCCCATTACCTTGTAAGAGTTTCTTTTACGTAAAATTGATACACTACCGCACGTTACACGACCCAGACATCCTGGTTCTCGTGTGGTGAACGCCGACTAAACATAAGTACGTGACAGTCATGATTCTACGTTCAACGTCCAACGATTCGTTCACCTCTTTCTTTCGGACAATTTACGGAACGCAACTTTTTACATTCTTTGTAAATCGACGATTTGTTTCCTTTGACTATTAGGCGCATTTGTGCGAATGCGAAGGGCTGTCAATTGGGTAATTACTGCTGAAAACTCTGAACAGTCATAGTGACTCGATTAGTTTAATAATTTCGCATGAAATCACCTCTGAGTGCTCAGAACATTAAATCCTTCAACTGTTGTAATTCTCGCCTCTCCGAAGAGAGGACCAGCTTTCAAGAAAAACGGAAACGACGCTGCTTCCTTGTCCCAAGCATAAATCCTCAACAGACATTCGGCCCAGAAGATTCCGCGCTAAGAATAACTCAGTCCGAAGGATTCGCGTCAAGAATAATTCAGAATAATCGATCACGCCTGAGAAAATGGCGCGAAATCACGTTCAATTGAATGGTGGCGCGACCGTGACGACGAACGCGATGTCTCACGATTTTTGCACAAGTCTGCAGACAGTGCAATCCGTTGGATCGATCGGAAAGCGTAACTGACGTAACTGCAATCTCATTGTGGGGCGAATAAGAGTGGCATTGATCTCGAAAGAAGCCTCGATGCGGCACAGATTACGTCGAGCCTCTCTCGGAATCGTTGTCGTTCCGTTGTCCGTGTCTTCCCACGTTCCGTGCTCGTTCCCCGCCTAATCGGAATCGGGTTACGCGTTTTCCGCGATACTTCCTATCCGTTTTTCTTCTGTTTCTCTGACCACAGGCCTTTCCAACCGGCTGGCCACGATAACACTCGAATTCGCAGAATGAAACCACCGCGCCGGATGACAAACGAGCCGCAATTATGCCACTCGAAACGGTGGAAAAGGAAAACAGTTCGTTGTACCACGGCGGAACGACAACGTTTCAAAATTACTTTGCACCTTGTACAAGCCTCCGGGTTTACTACGGCAAAGCCTAGGCCACTCTACAGCTTTCTATTTGATCGACAAATCGAGTCTACCGAGGCTAACCACTTTTTTGAGACACGTGCCCGAAGATTCGAAATTGGGACACTGTGATTTTCGGGCACTTTTTGGGGAACAATAATGGAGAAACAATATTACACTGTCGACTAAGCAGCAAAAAGATTGAATTTCTTTCGACCTACTCACATTCTTAAGGGAAGAAAGACATTCCTAAATGGTTCCTGCATGTTACAGTAAATTCACTTTTATTTCGCTATAGACCATTCATCATCAGACTCATTCATCGAAAAGGCAAACAACTCGTCCAAGCGTCGACATCCGCGACTCCAGTAACACAGCAACAAAAGCGCGGGCAATAGAACAATTTTTCATTCACTGTAGCGAAACTGTCCGCTCATGGGTTCGTTGAAAAGTGGTTCGTTAGAAAAGTGGCTCGAGGATGATGATCGGTGATGATTCACGAGGGACATCGCAACAGAGCGTTTTCGGTCACGAAACCGAAGGTGCGGTTTATTTTCTATGCTGGTCGAAAGCGACGAAGAAAAGGTCAGAGTTGTGACGGTATAGTCTGCGAACCTGATTTTCCCGCTTCAACTTGAACGGATTATTGTAGTCCCGGGGACAAAGGCGAGAAACGACAAATTGGATCTATGAGAGATCGTTTCGGATCGCGATCTTCACGGCGTAAAGTCGCGGGAAGCGTCGTTAACGATGAGTTATTACTGGTTTTTGTGTACCACGCGCAACAACCTTCGAAAGTAGGCTGAAGCTGAAAAAGAAAGCGTTCGCGAACGGATCATTTTCATTGTTTTGATATGCAGAGTGGATTCCGCGCGAAGATCGGCCGAATTCATTCCGAGCCAATTAACGGAGGAAATCTGCTCCACATTGTTTTCCGAAATAGTGTGTTTGTACTTTGTCGGACGTGAAGAGAGGTGTTAAATTATGCAGGAACTGTTTACTACGGTTTTTTTGTGGTGTTTGTTTTTTGTAAGGAGTGGTGGGCGATTAACATTTCTCTTCGGGATGAGGAAAGTAACTGGTTACAGTTTCACGGTCACGGACACGACAAAAGCTGACGCACATGCACGCCTCGCGTATCCGCGCGTTACATGAACTGCGTAGAGCAAGTCGAACCGCTTCGATTATTTCATCGACGCTTGTTAATAAACTCCTGGACTTTCCTCCGGGTCTCAGGAACTAGAGACAGTTGATGATTCTTTGATGATGTGAAATTCTATACATAAGAAGACTATCTATCAGATGGGATGAAAGCTTGATTAAACTACAGCTTCTCTGTCTCGACAAAGAACAAGCAATGCTGCCAGTGAACCATGTTCGCAATCTGCAATAGAGAAAGCTCTATCGAGCGAGACAGGAAAAATTTATTTACGAGTTTCGTGCACGCAGCAGACAATTTTTCGGAGCTATCTGCATTAAACTTGCACGATTCGTGCATATAATATCAACGCAGCGACAGACTCGCTTTCACTGACTACAAAATAACGGCTGAACTGTGCACGGAGACATATTCGATTAATGACCGTGAATCCATAGATATATTTCTAAAAAATTATAAACCAAGCAGAAATTTGAACCAAGAAGAAGAAACATGGGGCTAATATCCATTCCAAATCTTTTCCGAAGGTTGGAATAAATTCGGTGAATGTTTTAACAAATTTTTACAGGTATTTTCGACAGAATAAAGTAGAAAGGGACTTCGGTGATCTGACGCCGGTGAAGAAACACGCTTAAAATTTAAGGCGACGCGGCAACGATGACCTCAGCGCCGGATTACACGATTAAATAATTGTCCTCGATTCGTTAACGGTTCATACAACGGAGTTTGTACGAACTGCACGCCCGTGGAATGAACAAGAATGGTGTTCGCGGATCCTCGAAGTAAGCCAAGTAAACAGTTTGCTCCTTTACCCCTGTTTCGTGTGCTATACGCAGAAACGTCTGACTCCGTGTGTTCCAAATACAGCAAGACATTATCTAATTTCCGCAAAGTTAGATTAATCAATCGACCGTTTCGGAGTGGCTGTACAATGCATCGTTACAGTCGTTACTTTCTAAACCCGCAACGCGACGTGATAAAAGTCACTGGTGATCGTTACAGAGAAATACGAACGATGAAAATCTCCAGACCAAAATGACCTACTTGTATTTTTTTATTGTAGAATTAGTCTTGTTTTATTAGACGATTTGTCTTTACGATACATACATTTCTCAAGTAGTTGTAATACGTTGAATACCTGCCATTTTCTGTGGTGAAATATAGTATTGAGATTTCAGTGAAAAGAACAATTTTATGACAAATTTGTTCGTAATAAATCGCTAAAAATGTATAATACTCGGTTTCATATACATAAAGTGAAGAGAACCATTTTTACAGGATAGAAATGTTTTACATCGTAAGAAACGTCTTGATTTCAAATTAAAACAACTTCAAGCCTCATGAATCAATATCTCCATGGTTAATGAACGAATTAGAGTACAATAAGATGAACATACCGTAGAGGCTGATCCATCCGAGTATCCAGAAGCACACCGTCAATTTGCCAATCATCTCACGGTTGGTGGATCAGCCGGCAGGTCGAGTTCCCTGGTTCAAAGCTCCATCGTCCACAAGCACGCCTAATCGAAAATCGCACGTGTCTATCGGTTCTCCTCGAACAACTTCGAAGCACGCGAAAGGTCAGCGTGCTTTCATTCTCCTGTCTGCTTCGCTGCCATGAACGGTAAACAATAGAGGACCGGCAAAAACGTCTGAAGACTGCGAAATGACGATCGATCGGAGCCGGCGTGACTCGCTCGATCCGACTCGACGTTTCCGTCGATTTCTCCTACTGTTTCAACACTCCTCCAACAATCCTCTATCGAACAACAATCTTCCACACCATCTAGCAATCCTCTATCGATCAACAATCTTTCACAGTCCACCGATTCTTCGAGCTTCGCTTCCCTCGCGTTCTTCAACTTCAAAATTGTTCCGGACTTTCGGGATTCCTCGGGGATTCTCGGGGCTTGGGTGGTTAATGGAGACTTCAACGGCGGGAAAGGGCCGAATTCGGAGCGCGAGCGAGTCGAGAACCGTTCAACTTCTCCGCTTTCTCCTTCTAAAGGCTCGAGACACCTGGATCGCGACCAGAAATCGTTGAAGACGAGGCCGTACTATCGTTCACTCTTACGAAGTCCACGAGATTCATCGATCGCAACGATTCCGGACACTCGAATCACATTATCGATCCCTTAAGTTCCAGCACGATCGTTGTTTCCTTCCATGTCGACGCGCTTCTGGAAATCGCTGACGGCGAACAAAAATCGCTTCTAGCGAGGAAAAATCGTTTTCGGAAGTTTGTTCCGGTTATTTTGGTGTATGGAGGAGGTCGTTGCCGATTTTTTTCACGCGAATCCACACGGTTTTCGCGATCGCATTGCCCTGCTGGATCGCTTTCGAGGCGATCGCGAGGCTCTTTTCACGGAGCGGCGCACTCCCCGACAAAACGAGAGGCCTGCTGCGCCAGCAGAAACTAAGAGAGAGTTCGACTCGACCAGTGCTACACCTGCAGCAACACCAGAGCTGCTACCTCGTGGCCTACTATAACAGAACTGACTCCCACCATGGTGGTGTCGAGGCTCTTTTACTTGCCATAAGCGAACGGTGTTTACGCGACGAGACCGGAGACGGTGTCTCGACTTCTGGTCCCTCCTCTGACGCACGTTTCCTTCCACTGTCGATATCATCATTTTGCAGGATGGTACACCGGGATTACCATGGGCATTAAGGGTGGTAGAATCTGTGGGATGCACAGGGATTCCCAGTGATTATGGTAGCACGTAGGAGATTAAGCCTGGAATATTGAACTTCGTTTTAGGTTTATTTTGTGGGAGGCTCCGGTTTCGAGATGGTCGAAATTAAACGTCACAGGCTTATTTCATTATGTTTCGAACCTGTTTCTCTAGAGAACAAAGGCGTCTATGAACAAATTGTGGATGCCAAAGCCGAGATTCATTTCCTTCGAGGAACCATTCTTGAATGGCAATCTTGAAGCCGCAAGCATAAATTATTTTCTTATGAATAATGGACGCGAATATGACTTCTTTTTTTCATGAACCGCAATCTTTTCACAATCTCGCATGCCAAGGTACGAAAAAGTGAAATCTTTGCAAAACGCTTGCGTACGAAACGTGTAAATTGACAGCATGAGGTTGACCAAGTGCTGCAACGCGGAGACAAGCGACGCAACATTGATGCAAGAGTAATTCACAGTAGCAGGATCCATCTATCAGTTTCATAATGCTGTCGCAAAGAATCGGACAGCTCAATCATAAAGTTTTTATTATTTTTGTTTTTCTCGCGCAAACAAATATATGCAATTATATACGCAATTAATTCGCCATGCGTATTGATGCTTCACCGACTAGCTATGGTACAGGACGTTTCAAAAAGGGTAAAACTTCCAAAAGAAACATTATTCCAACCTTCGTCTGTCCTTCATTCCCCCGCCTTAAATACAAATAAAAATTCAGAATTACGGTTTGTAATAATAATACCTCAGTAAAATGTTTTTGTTCATATTCTTTCGGAATCGTTCTCTTGTGGAACATCCTGTACACGGTTGCCCAACGATGAGGCCGCGAAATTTTCCTAGGGTGTCGCAACATGTAGTTTCACCATCATCGAAAGCATCCGAACAATTACAGACGTACGGTGCATTACCAAATATTATATCACTGTACCGACGCCAAATATGGGTACTCCGCTACCGCTACCCGCATTAGAAAAGTATGTAGCTTTCGCGCAACAATAGGCGATCGAGGAAGACTTCCTGTACCCTTTCCGAACTACTATCTGTGCTCTTCCTGTTAGCATTCCGATGATCGCGGCCTATATACTTGGGGA
Source organism: Lasioglossum marginatum (assembly GCA_028455795.1). Taxonomy (NCBI): domain Eukaryota; kingdom Metazoa; phylum Arthropoda; class Insecta; order Hymenoptera; family Halictidae; genus Lasioglossum; species Lasioglossum marginatum. The sequence continues at coordinate 3,838,007 of CM052258.1, read as the reverse complement.
GCACGTGTAGTGGTACGGAGAGCGACAGCTAATTGATTTTGTTGTCAAAATAACACCTGCTCGACGACTCTGTTCAACATCAATTTTTCTTATCGATGTTCAGTAGAAGATTCTTGTAGATTTTTGTGCAATGAACAAACATCTGAAAGTCGTTTTTAAAATTCATTTTAAAGAATCAAATTTTCAACTTCTTGAGAAAGTTCATCCGTGATTATCGAAGAGAAAGGAAGGAAAAACGGAATGCAATAGGCAAACATTTAGAATTTACTCACGTCTCTTGGAGATCAGAATTTTTTGATGGGACACCATCGGTGACCATCGGGTCTTGGATCGCACAATGATAGTGAGAACGTGCGTTTATGGTAGCAACAAACGCCACATGGAACACGTTCGACGCGAAGAAAACTATAACCGTGTGCTTTCACTTTTTCCGCCAATAATCGCGACGCGTGGATGCTCTCCTTAATATCTTTTACGTGGTCCGCGTAATTAATTAGATTGATTTCGAATACGGACGGTAAAAATTGAATTCTTTCCCAAGTTGCACAGGCTGCTATTTATCTTCTTAAATAAATTTTCCCCTCTTCTCTTTAGCAAGTCTGTGGTAGATAAATTTGAACATATTTTCAGAAAATTAATGACAATGTGCAATAGTGGTAGAATTCCATTTATCTTTTATCTTAGAACGCTTGTACTGCACATGCTGATTGAGTCAAATGTCATCAGGCAGAGCAATCGTGTATATATTCTTACGATAGGAAGACACACTCGCTTCAACTGTTTCATTGTATACTACACATACGTAAACAAAATTCGACAGTATTTACAAAATAATTTGGCTATACTTTTATTAAGAAGCATTTAAGCTTACAATAATGTTTCTTGTCCTATTGATGATGTTTTAAATGTGATGAAGAAGTGAAAATGTTGAATGAATGATTAGTTATATAACTTACAGATATCCTCATTCCTTATACAATATGAAACATGGTGCACGGGTCTTCTTTTAATAAAAATACAAAATGAAAGGCTTCCTTTTATAGATTAATTACAAACGACTATAAGATCTCGACGAACCCGTTATGCCCGTTTCATCTTAAAATACTTGGTTTCATCGAAGTCAATCTCTTCCTCCTCTTGAATTACTACTTTACTGATTTGTCTACGAGCTAATATCCTCTCTTGACGGTCTTTCTCGCTGAGAATGTTGACATCAAGAGGAAGCGTGATGATTTGCCTTGGTACATGATAATCTATAATAATGCTGCTGCCATCCGGGCGAACGAGATGTGTAGGATATGTTCTTGTGTACAGTTTCCTATGTTTCTTCGTTACTGCTGCCGACCAGCAATTAAGATTTCTGCGAATAGTTAGGGAAGTTAGCGTTGTTCGGAAAAGCGGAGACACGTTCATTCTGAAATACAAAACAAGTAGCTGTTTACTAACCATTAAAAAGTATTTTACCTTAAAAATTGCTTAACACTTTTACCCTACATAGGACTTTGACTCTAGGTTATGTTTGAAATACAAACTATCGACGTCGAGAAATACAATTCTGATATAACCTCGTTATTATTCATTAACGAACATTGAAAACTGTTGAACATTCACGTGAAATTAGATTGTCTTTTGCAAAATCATAAAACCTTTTACACAAGCAGAACGTACCTCTCTGCTGCTCTCTGCTGAACGACTCGAATAACCTCACACGAAAACAAGTTCTGCCGCAGAACTTCTGCGCAGGTTCGGAGCAGTCACGTGAATGCCGAACGATTGAACGACCTATCGAATCGAATGGTGTTTTGATACTTGTTCAAATTACAAAATTCAAGAAAAGGAAGTTCAAGGAAGTTATATAGTAATCAACTTTGTTGTCGTGCAAGCTGTGTATCTAGTGTGTCAGGCTACGTGACGTTGTAATTTGAATCGGTGAATGCATCAGGACGTTCGGTAAGAGTAAATTGTCATTTGTTCTTGTCTTTGAATGATTGATAGATGGTTCGCTTTTGTTATATAGAATAGATATAAATAAGTCAGTCAATTTTGCACTGTTACGAGTCATGGTTGTTCTGCCATGACTGATGGTTGTTCTTCTTGCAGCTCCCCGTTATTGTTACCAGGTATTTCAATGTATTCTTTGTGATCCCTGCAGAAAGGAATTCTTGGTAATAGTTAGGCAGTATGTAACACTTTTTACTAACTAGTATGGCGGCGGCGATAGAGAATGATCGAGAAAAGATAAAAACGCATAACTTTGTGCGATGCATTTCGCACAGTGCAGTAGAATTAAATAAAAGTCAGTTTAGTTAATGGTGTTAGTAAATGTTACACACACACGCACACGCTGACACAGGCTCACAGAGGAAGGTCACCAAACGGTTCGGAAAATCACGAAACTGTAGGAATGCAACAAAAATTGCATAATACTTATATGTATATGCATGATCTATAAACTCCCACAATTTGATAATTTTGTAATTGGGAATCTTCCCTTGTCAGTTACGCATGCAATACTTGATTTACTGCAACTTACCACACCAGATATTTGTACAAACATTGTTATTATATCACTGAGATATTAGCGTCTCAGTGGAAGGTTTTATATCTTAGAATACACGCACTGTTGAACAGCCGTTAACCTTTTTCTTATCATGCGAGATAAGTCAATTGTACGCATTCAAATGTTCGATTGCTCCGTAGGATCTTATTAAGTCTTTTTGTACGATGTCCCAAGTTGAGCACATTGATTTCTATAACTCGACACAATGAAACAGAATTATTCTGATATTTAAAACGTAATATAAGTAATTCTGGATCATTGTACGCTCAATGATCTGTCCTCTATGATTTCATACACACGGCATGCAGCATCGGTAGCACTTTCTACGCGCTAACTTAAAGTAATGTTCGCTAATTGATTTCTATGAAATTAATGGAGAGAAGTAATGACATTGTAAAAATGCTTTGATAGGGCAAAATGCAGAAAAACACACACAGACAATTTTTATTACAACAATAACATTAATATAAATATATAAATGTAGGATCTTGAACAGTTACAAGGTGTTCAAAATTTTTGGAATGTTTATCGTTATCCGTTAACAAAGACAAATCAAGGGTAATACGTCTACCTGGTGACCTAGAATATAATACCATCACCGGATGCATAATGTTGCATACTGCAATAGTGTGCTTCTATCCCTTAACATTTTTCGATTTTGACATCACAGATACTAAATATATAGGTTTTATTTGCAAGTGTACTTATAATTTGGCTCTGTGACATATTTACATTATTTTCATCGATGATACTATTTAAGCTAACTCTCTAACATAGAAGAAGATGGCGATTTCGCACAAAATATTACTGTTTAAATCATTGAAACATTTGTCAACCTATACTAAAGTCTATACAAAATTTGATTCTTACATGTATATACACCTATTGACCTAAGCTCTGTCTCTTCTTGTATTTGTCCGTAACTAACAACCAACAGAGATTCTAGTCACCCAAAAAATGATAAAAATAATCTCAACGGTGGTTCGTATACGGCAGGATGCAGAAGGGAACACAAACTTCATTACAAGGTCCATTGAAATATTTTAAATACTGAATGCTGAACTCTCACTCCTATCGGAATTTTCAAACAGAAATTTTCCCTACTATAGTATTGATATTTTTGTTCTCGGAATTTGCAACAGAGAATGCAAACCGTCCTTTTTCCCTTCTATCTTGTTTGTGAAGTGTCTCATCACTTGTTCCATTCTTGGTGTCTACACTGTAAGAATTGACGATTTTGCAGGATGTGTGCAATATAAGATAAAGAATGATCTTGAAAAGAAATATTTACAATCCGGCTTCTTTTAGATCAATTATTTCATCGCGGTTAATTTAAAAAAATCTGGATCTCTTTTTATCTCTTACATCAATATTTATCTATAACAGAAGAAGCATGCATGCAAGCATACCTAATTCAATTGCATAACATTGAAAACTTATTAACCATAGTTCGTTTACACAGCAATAAAAAAAGAAATGCATTAGATTGTGCAATGTAAAAACAAACACTGTAAGTACCAAAGTCTACGTAAATTGTTAGCTACAATTCAACGAAATCATTACACAGCGTTAAAGCATGCATTCAGTTAGTTGAAAAAATGATGGATGATGAATAGAAGAGTCAAAAGTATACGTACCGATATAAGACGTAATGTTGAATAATGAAAAATATATCGAATGCAACTGAAAAGAATCCCAGACCGAATTTCGTTGGGTCTCCGAAAATACTTTCCCAATCATCTAACGAAAAAGTTGCCCGTTAGTCGTTCAATCATTTAAGAGATTTTTGTTTTGATAATTACAAGCTGAACTATAATACTATACCATAATTGTACGCATTCAATATCATCTGCAACATCGACAAAATGCCGCCAGTGAAATCTAAGAAAATGTTGCCGATGCTCCAACCGACAGTGGACTTCCGTTTGTAATTATAAAATGCTTGTGGAACATATTTGATCAACGTTATGCACAATTTAACGTAACTACAGTAATAAAGGAAGTCTAGCCACGCTATCGTATTTACGGCAGCCAGTATAATAGAGAGTACTATAAACACAGCGAATACAACGTGGATAATACGTGCGGTGATAGATACTCTTTGATTGCCTCTCTAAAAAGTTTATGGTTTCGTTAGTATGTACTTTGTCTTTAATATTAAAGCGATTCGAATTAGGGCCCTTATTATTGACTTGTACTTGAATATTCAGTTCATTTAGATTCAAATATATCAAGTATCTTTGTAATCTAAATAATCGTAAATTAAAAATATTAGAACGCTTTAAACCTAATGTTAAATATAGTTTTAGATTTAAATTGAGAGCTCTAATTCGAGAAGGCACGTTACTGAAACCACTTCGAATGATTTACCTCGTAGAGAAAGCACTGAATAATAGTTATCACAGTGGCGAATACTGCGTGCAAGGAAAAGAATACATCATTCACTTGTACAGGGTTTAAACCTCTCGGATATCGTCTAAAGTATTCAAGCTGAAAAATGCGACAATTATGGTTTTTCACACACAAATTTCTTCATCCATTCAAATAACTAGGATGTTACATACCTCTATATCGGTTATCCAAAACAGGCTACAATTGAACAGGCCGTACATAATAAAACCAACTAGATTCAACGATAAATAATCGAAATTTAGACCTACGACGCTTTTGCGTTTGTAGTTGCTGTATATTTGCGGATAGAAGCTGATGCTCCATGCTAAAAAGTATATCCATCCCACTACGTTACTTATGTGGTAAATAGTGTCTGATTTTTCTATAGTTACTCTGACAAACGCTTGCGAAATACTGGAAAAATTAGGAGAAAAAAAATTTAACAATTGATAGACCAACATCGTCTAAAATTTTAATCTAAACAACATCTACTAAAATTTAATAATCTTTTGCTTGTGCCCTTACTTTTTTATATCAATATTGTTCAATTGATCTTGAGGAATCAAAATTATTTTGAACAGTGTCATTATTGTTTAATTGTCCGATTAATTCGATTAAATTTCGATTATTCCTGTATCACACTGTGTATGTAAATGCACACGGTTGAACTTTTGGAAACTGCACTGAATCACTAAAAATTTATAAATGAAACAAACTATTACATTTGTCACTAGCAACCACTGCAGCACATTCTAGCCAGAGCAGGAAGTCTGCTCGAAATCTGTGCACAGACTGACTGAAGTTTAAGTTTAAGATCCGATGAACGGTACAGGTCAGGAGGCTATCTCTGCAAATAACTGCCACTGGATGCTAGTGAATGTACCCGCTGATTAAAATCTTCCCGTGACTTAGTCATGAAAGTAAATATTTATGTACACAACCATTGCTCAACCGTGCTAAAACAGGGAAGGGGAAGGGGGAGAGGATGAATTCAGTTAATATTTTCGAATTTGTATCTTTGTTTGTTTTACCCCCTGTGAATCAACATGTAATCTTTATTCGAGACTCCATTCAACTGTTTACTGGACTCTTCCAATTTTCTAGAGTGAATCGAATTGTTGTTTCTTAATTTATTAGATTTGTATACTTACTTCACAACATCTATAGGCGTAATGTTAGCGCTAACAATCGAGTGACCCGCATTTAGACCTTTTACGCTTATTTTCCATTGCGTTTGATTTTCAATGGGAAAACTGGGAGGAGAAACTGAGACTAAATCCGGATGTTGCACATCTAATCTTACAGTTGCATTCTTGGACACAGATTCCCTGTAAAATAAAATGCATTAGCAGTTGCATTCTACCATGAATTGATAAATGATACAGTATGCTTACGTCAGGGAAAATGTTAACGACTCTGTGCTATTCAAATGAACCTTGATATCCTGCTTTGAGACCACCAAGTCTGCCCATGTCTGTCCCGTGACTGAAAAATTAATTATCCTTTAAATACAGGATCAAAGAAACAAAGTAAACAAAAATAATACAAGAACAAACTAAAGTATAGTAACTTACCCAAGAGCACAAAAATCCCGATGCACCGTAATGATGCCATGTCTGCTCTCTTCTGAAACAAACCGATAACAACTTACTTAGTGTCAGGTGTACTCTTAGCTTCTATGCAATAGCTTTGCAATTAATGTAAAATATCAGTCGCACAGCTTCAGTATTCAACGAAGAATTATTAAGAAGAATTTCACATGTTGACATACAAATTTTTGTGTTTAGCAGCTATTCTTAGATTTGATTTGTTTCTGAAGTGGAACAGGTCTATCTGGATAGAAGATCCATCAACTTATGAAGTTTTTGACCTCTCGACACGCGGAAAAAACAAGGAAGACGTACAAAGTGCCGGGCACTTTGCCGGATGCATGCCATTGATACTGGGTGTAGCGTGTGCTTGTCTGAGAGCTGTCATTCGCAACAGATCGATAAGGGAACCGCGGAAACGATAACATCTTCGTCGACGGAAGAAGCGCGACTTCGTTCCCGAAGAGGGAATCTAGCATGGTTTCGGTTAGGTTGAGAGTCAAAAGCGGTTCTCGTGGAAAGACACTGGGAGGAATATCAATCGGAACCTAACCTCAGCAGCACGACGACCTCGACGAGAAGTGCCTCGAGGCGTTGAGAGTGATAAGCACACGCGTTCTCGGAATCTCCGGCATTTTGCGTGGGCTTATCGTTCTTCAACGAGGCTCGGCATTTTCGTCGAACGTATCCGACTGAAATAAAAGGAGCACACCGCGCGGAAAATCGATCGAGCCCACCGCGTCGCGGCCAACACGTAAATAAAAGCCACGCGGTCTCTGTTTATGCGGCTGTTACTGCAACTGGCGGCGTGAAGTGAAAGATGCATCTTCCGCCAGGACCGTAACTTGCGCCCGCACCCTGAAGAGATCTATATATTTTTATTCGAATAAAATCTAGTCGATGTTCAGGAAAAATTTGGTGGAAAGTGCAAGGGGTTGAAACTGACTAGAGTATCTTGAATATCTTGTTTATTCTTGATAATAGGGTGAATATAGAATTTTCTTCAAGGTCACATTTTTCGAAATTTCAAGGTCATTGATGTTTTTTTAATGGAACTGTATATTTTTATTATCGTCAAAAATACATCTGTACATACATAAAATGAATATGTGAATTTAAACTTTGAGAGACCGGTTTTCGACTGACCCATTCCCATTCCAACTTAATAAGTTGTTAGCCTGTCCGGAACCAGTTCTGCTGGAACGGACTGCTTTCGAATTGATTCATGGCAGTTCTGCGTCCTTCAAGAGTTACTGAAACACCCCGACATAAATCGCCGATGAAATTGCTTCAGTGAAAGGGGGAAAAAGTTCCCGGGGAGATTTGCATCTAAATCGCCGATGCAATTAGCGTGTTCCTCGACATACTGCTTAACCGCGTAATGCGCGATGTTTCTTCCCCGGCTATTAATTTTCGTAATGTTTCAGGTGTGTTAGTAGCATTCACCGTTGGAGACGAAGTGTAATACAGCTTCTCAGAATCGCGGGGCTCGACTTTCCTTTAGGAAATCTTGTACCGTCAGAGTTTTCCTTTCCACTATGGCACTATCGTACAATTGTCTCGAAGATGCAAACACTTTCTGTATCGGGGACAGGGACTGATGAAACCGGGGATTTTCCTCCAAATTTTCCGCCCCCTTATCTCGCGATTACTCACTGCTATTCGCATTGACCCGTGCCACGGAAATCGCGCCTATTCATGATTATTTTCCTGCTAGCCAGTTCCTGCTTCCCTCCTGATTATCCGTTTCCACTCTTTTCTTCCATTTCGACTCGATAACGCCTCGGGAAACAATGACGGCGATGAGCTAATCAACGGAATTAGTGCGTTCATTGCCAAACCTATAAAAGCTCCACGACATCGGTTCACGTTACTTTATAAAAATCAGGAATGTCGTGCCACATCGTACTACCAACAGTAATGGCACTTTCAGATACGAACTAACAATAAACATTCGTTATTTCTCTCGGGATTATTTTTTAGAAGATATTTAAGTACAGAACACTCGTTGAGAATCATACTACTAGGCTTGTAGTAACTAATGCGTTAACAATGGTTCCACTGTTAGCAGCGTCCTTTAATTCCAACTTTCCATCCGACATATGTCGTCAGATGCAATTTCGACGCAGCACCGCTGCAATTTTCTCACGCTTTCGATCCCGCACGGTCGACCGGAGAGGTAATTATTATTTCTGGAGGCAGGTTCCTCCGGCCGATCATAATGGTCATTTAGGTGGATCGATTACTCGGTTCGATTACCAGTCCCGGAGTAAAGAGCTGATCGTTGTTAACGAAATTGCGGCGGGCAAAGCGGCGGCAGAGTGCAGCCGTATCATCAAGGCGAAACGCAGTCCGGGCAAAGGGACGCAAAATTTCCATGATAATGTTATGTTAATACGTCGCATTCGGCAACTCGGAATATTCTCTCGTCTCGGGGCAAGTAGGTTCGCGGGTTTCGGTAAAGAGCTGGGTTCGTGCACGCTATATAGATATACATATACATACGTACATATATATGTACGTTTTGAGATAGAATAAATCGAAAGCGAGATGGACGTTCGAGTGCACTCCGCGTCCCAAAGGGGCCTTCGTGAAGCTTACACGGAAACAGCTCTGAAAGTCGATCGGCAGTCTGCTGCCGCTTTTGTTGACGTATACAGGCTTCCTCGCCGCCAATATTTTCCTTTGCGTCATATCCCGGGTCCGAGAACGACGGACCTAATCCTCGAAGATAGCCGAAGACCCGGCCGACCCCCTCCCTTCAGCTTCTCCTTTCCCTTGCTTTCTATCATTTTCAATTCGACCACGATATGGATAAACAAGATCGTTCCCGGACGGACGATCGCCAATATACCTTGAAATTATTCGCCCGAATCCATAGAAACGTACAAAATACGCCTCCTTGCCCTTATCCTCTTCTTTCTTTCACTCCCTACCGCTTTCTTAGACTGGCTGGAAATTTTTGGAACGTTGGGAACATAATTTTCCATTGCCCCAACAGCGATTTCTGACGCTCTTAGGATGGTAGATTGGTTGACGTTGTTGTTGTTATATCTAGGAGCAAACTTTCTTCTGGCTGATAAGGAGAGTCAAACATCTAAATTTTTTAAACGTTGCTTTTATAGTCATTTTGAGACTCGAGCAAATTATTATTGGAACGCATTTTGTGTCTCCCGTTTCCAAAAATCAGGCTAGAAAGCTGTTAGTTGAAGCACAGACAATTTTTCTTTTTATAGGTCGAAGCAGGAACAATGGATTTTCGAAACAATAACCTTTGTCTGGTCGAAGAATGTGTCTCGGGTGCACCAGACCTGTTTCCAACTCATTATCGTCTCTTTTGTCACTTGCAGCAATGGTAGTCGGTATTTTCCGGCAGCTCTCGAATCAAGAAACATTAGATCACATGAAAATGTGAAATGTAAGTCCGAGTTCTTTTATATTCTTTCACTGTCACCCTCCCTCTCGCTTTTCTACTTATTTGCAAGAACATTCTCCAACCCATGATAATACCTCGAGAAGTTTGCTCATTTTCCTTTTGCAATAGGGTGGAGGAGTTTTTCGTTCAAGAAGCTGGGAACTTTTTTCAAGGTCGGTGTAATGGAACCGCCTGAAAGATGAAGAAAGTTGTCCGACGTAATTGAATAAAGTGAACCTGGTCTTTAAACTTTCCTCAAAAATACGAGAGGATTTTTTTCGGAGCAACCGGGGAATCACTTCGAATTTTCAGCCTTTTTGTGCGTCGTTACACAATTTTATCGCGTTGCGACTGGGCTGCGGATTTTATGCATTTACGGAAAAATTAGTACAATTTAAGGATACTTATCGTTATATTACTTTACAAATTTCTTAAAGGAACGAAGAAATTTCTACTTGGCTCCTGTGCCTTAGAACTGATGTAGAAAATTTTTGTTTTGTATAAAGCTTAAATTACTAAGCTAGTAACGTCTAAAAACATCGTTTCAAGAGTGCATTGTTCCGTTTCAACTTTCGAGCGCCGCGCCGCGCCGGTGATGCCACACGGTGCAACGATTCGATGCAACAGCGTTTCGCATCGATCGTCGAGCCGTACGAAACACGAGAAACGAACATGGAGTGGAGTCGGATTCCACGATCGGAGATCTTCATTAATCTGAAACCGAGATTCGCTTGATCGGAGGTCACGATCCGAACGAGACTGTCTAATATTTGCGTTGCGAGCGGGGGCGTCCATAAAAATTAGTCACATTGATGCACTATCGCTACTGGGGGTATCACGCGAGCAGTCCGCAGACTCTTGTTTATACTAACCAATAAGGATGGGATCAACATACATCCACCAATCTGAGATAATTTTGACCAGCAAGTTGCATTTTGTGCGTTTAACCCTCTTAACTTCTCAAGTCGTTCGGTATAATTTTCGTAAAGGTACTTTTACGCTGCATCTAGTAGATTAATCCTCTCAACTTCTCAAGAAATTTCGAATCGTTTGGTGCAAAACACTCCGTCCCATCGCTACAAACGACCGATAAAACGTTGGAAGCGCCAATAAAAAAAAAATGCATCGATAAGATCGCACCAGTTCCGATTGATCCGTGTCCGAGCTAATTCGAGCCTGTTTCGCTTCCCGGATTATCGAGACTTCGTCCGTGTTAACACGCGGGAGCTATTGAATTTTCAAATCCCTAAACGATCCGCCTGCGTTACGACCAACCGTGTCGAATCATCCGTTTCGAATCACTCACGACATTTACTGTCGTTCTGCCCCTGTACAACAACTCGTGAAGCATGTACCTAAAACGCTCCGTTCATGCTTCCAACTCTGGAACGAAGAGGGCTGGAAATATATAATTTCTAAAATTCCTCATCTTGGGGAGTTCACCCCTATTTCTGGTTCGATATGGAAATTATGGAAATTACTGAAGATAAAAAGGTCCTAATCGTGTCAAAGAAAGAGGTTGGTTCAACAATGTCTGAAGCATTTTTATAGTTTCGGTAGTTGAGAAAGAAGAAATCAGGAACGTAGTTCAAATTGAAGGAGTCTTTCGCGATTTTGGTCCTTTTTGTATCCACAGAGTAACACCAGTTGTGTGCTCCCCTGATAAACTCCGTACACTTTAGTGGGTCAAGTGTTGGAGAAGTTCCATCGAGATTGCGGAAACTGGTTGTTGTATTGAAAAGGATCGGGCGAGAATAGATAACGGGCGAACGTTATCGGAGTGATGTACGCTTGGGAGAGACACAATGGGAGGTCGGTCCAATTATCAGGCCAGGCAGAGACTTTTAATTTATAGGCACGAGGCGATACCGAGTCGCGCATAGTATTCACGTCCGAAAATATGACTGGAGAAATCTCTCCTTTTATTATTTGCAACAAAGATACTCTTATCCTTGCAACGTGCTCTCGAAACCATTGCCTAGAAAAAAAACCGCAATTGCTTCTTCTTTCTGCTAAATTCTTACTAATCGATTACACATTAGATAATTTAGTATTCTAAAGTTCTTCAAAAATATTTGCTATTTCATATTTCGCGCATTCTATTTTAAACGCATTAAATCTGCAGTCTATTAATGATTCACTTGCGGAAATATTAATTGTGTCCACAAATTTGAGGCAAATTCGCAATTATGCAGCGGTTTCAACAATCGCACAGCGTTGCAAACGGTGTATATTAATTGAGTGAAATCCAAAATTCAAGTTGCAAAATATATTTTTGATTGTATTTTTGTATAAGAAAATTATAACAGAATTACATAAAATTGTTTTACAAAATCCCACTAGTTACCACAAGCTTTTCTCTGTACTGTAATAAACGTCGACCCCATTAAAAATGTTTGCAGCAGTTCTTCTGAATTTAATCTACAATCGACAAACATAAATAACTTTGTCTAGCTAGTTATCTATCGGGATGATCACGGATGTGAGCATAGTCACCGGAAACGATTCTAATTCTCGTTAGTATTACCTCGTAGCGGTGCGTTTCAGAGTCAGCTGTGTCGTTTTAAATTTTCGATACGATTCCATGAGCTTATCTCGCTATAGAACATCACGGGAACGTTTACAAATAGCGAGCACATGCTACACGCGAACATACACACGAGAGAGATACGGGGCCTCGTAAATAGCTCGCCGTAGAACGGTATTGCAAAGAACGCTGGCAAACTCGGGAACAAGGTCAGCCGTAATGAAGGTGCGCGCGAAGTTGGAATTGTTTCGGATTCGTTCAAGTTTTCCGACGGCATTCGCCGGCAAGATTAATCCTCCACTGGATATCGTCGCTCGTTCATCGCGTTTCCTTCCGACAACCTTTCAATTCGCAATAGAATTATGGATTGCTATGCCAGATTATTCTTTGCCCTTCACGGTATTTCGGAGAAACAATGAGTCTGGACCGGAGTTAATTTATAAAAAAACAATTTCTCCATTGTAGTAACTAGACTGCGGATCTTCATGCTTTTACGACTTATGCAAATTTAGTGCACTTTTATTTCTGTTGTATCTACATACAAACGCTGTCCCCATGAAAAATAGCAGACAATAACCTAAATGAATGAATTATCTGCGCCCGGGATTAAAATACGAAGGATGAAACAAACGCTTCAAGAAACTAAATCGACGTTGCAACAGTTCTCCCAAGCCCAGTTTTTCCATTACGTGCGAACACTATTGTGTTTTTCCCTCGAGTTCTTCTTCTCCCGTCTCTCTCCGGAGGCTTTTAACATTTTTATCGATGCGACGAGACGCTACGCGCGTCTTTCGCGAACTGGTTCTCGGACTCGCGGCCATTCTTCGTCGCAATTTTTCATCGGCGAAGCGCCCTCGAGAATCGCGCTTTCTTCCCGATGATATCCCGGCGGCCATCGCGTTCCCGTGTCTCTTTTTTTTGTTCATGCCGTCTGATATATTCCACGGCGTTCCTTTCAGCCTCGTTTCTTCTTCCAAGCCGCCCCCGATCTCCAATGTAAATTCGCGAGATTCGTCGTCGCGCCGCGTCGTCGCGAACGATCTCTCGTCTATTTCGCGAGCTCGATCCTTATGGAATATTAATGCAACACTCCCACTCTCTCTCTCTCTCTTTCTTTCTCTTTGATAACAGGCCGCCGTTTCGCGCAATCGCGGACCAATAACGTTTCTCGGCCGAATGATTTCGTCTCATTGTCTCGCGCGCCGATTGAAATTTCAACTGTATATAATCAACGCATACCGGCCAGATAAAAACAAGAACGAAATTGTTGAAACCAACCGTTTCAATCAGTCTCTATTCAGAGGAAAAGATCGCGCTCGAAAGAAAAATCCACGGTTAAGATCGCTGTTTCCGCTCCGCTGCGAACGATATTTCGTTACGATCTCGATCCTGGCCAATATGCACGCGTCCGTAAAAAGAAAAAAATAGAGCAGATCTTGATGAAATAGGAACGCGGAGCCATAAAAAGATCTCCGGCGTCGGATAACGGCAACGAAAGCGCGCGGTTCCAGGCTCTATCGATCACACGACCGCGGCGAAGTAGTGCAACGACACTGTGTCCGCGTATTTAAAACCGTTTAGCCGGCAACTAATTGCGCTAATAATTCCGTCGATAGAATAATAATGTCTCGTCGGGGGCCGGCTCGATCAATCGCGCGGATTCCGAGCCTTGCAATCCTGCGCGCCTCGCTCTTTCTCTTTCTCTCACTCTCGCTCTCTGTAACTCGGAGGTTTATCGCTCGCGGAGAAATCATTCTCGAGCGGATTGCTATTCGGCTGAATTACCGAGAGTTTATTGCTCTCTACGACAAAAATTATTCCGCTCGCGATTTTCCGCTCGCGATCGACTGGCGAAAATTATTCGGGTACTTGGGACCTAGCTTAGATATCGTTGGATTTCGAAAATAATCCTCCCGATTTTTTGATGAAATCTTTACTAGTTTTAAATGCAATAATGTTTCTTGTTAGTACAGCAGACGATTTGCTCTTGCACGTGGGAGCATTTTTTTCGAACTTTGCAGGTCACCGCATTATTGTTCCTTTTTATTTGCGAAAAAAAAATTCCGCATGCGGTGGAAAGCCGATTTCCACGGATGTTTCTTGGCGTATCAGAGGTGGACGCTGGTCCAAATGCGCATTCGACTGGATGCGATTAAGTAATTGCCCGGCGATAAGAAATTAGCATGGGACCGGCATTACGTGGCCCGATCCAGCCGGCAAAGTTAATCTTTAATTTATGCTAACCGTTATTACCTGGCGGACTGGCCTTTAATACTGCTCACGCGAAACTGTTCGGGGAAATTGTTTCCTGGATGAAAGGGATAATGCAACTGGCCGGAAGATAACGCGGGCTCGCCGTTGCACGGCTGCATGAAAAACGCCCGATAACGCATCGGGAGGGAAAAAGAGATCCGTCGGCTTCGACAAACACCGGTGCATGATCGCGCACGGTTTCCTGCACTTCGCGTGCTGCAGTTCGAACAAATAGATTCCTGGTCCGTCACGCTGTTCGACCGCGTCTCCTTGAGAACGCTCAGCAATTTTTTAATGAATAGTTTCGCTTCTACTGTATGTGGTTTTCGCTGCCCTTCTTTCAAAATTGTTGCTTGACACACTTTTATTTTTATTACTATGCCTCTATTAGTGTAAATTAAAAAATTTTTAATTTTAGGAATTTTTCTCCCGAAAAATCGAGCAGAATCTTGGAAGGTCTTCGCGTCCCGAGGCACCGGGGCCGGTCGATCGATCGGATCGACGGGAATCGAGGCTGTATTGCGGGGTTTCAGGATCGGTTCTGCGCGGGCCGTCGCCCGGATCTGCGGGGGAACTTCTTTTCCCCGAAGTGTTTCAAGTGAACCCGTTCCGGCCGATTTCCAATGTAAATTTACAAGATCGTGGCGGCAGTTTGGCTCGGTCTGCGGATTCGGTCCCCATCGAATATTAATGCGCGAAGCACGGACTGCGTTTGACCCGTACCTGGGACCCGGTTTTACGAGACCGCTCGGCGCCCCGTCGAAAACAAAACAAGAACCAAAAGAAAAACCGAGGAGGGTGAACCGTGTCGGCCCAGTTTCGTTCTTGTGCCACCCAAAAGAGAATCAGAGAATTAGAGAGAGAGAGAGAGAGAGCAAACCCTCGCAAAATCCTCGAACTTTCTTCCCGATCGCCCTTTTCATTTTCTTGGAACTGGGAACAGCAAGCTCGTTTTCACTCCCCGAAAAATAACCGGCAGCGAGAAAATAGGTTTTTGGAACTGCTGCCGGTGACAGGGCTTCCCAAAACTTAATTACTCGAACAAACTTCCCGACAGCCCCTCAGACCAGAAATATCGGGACTCTTCGTCATTTCGATCGGTCGACTTGTCCGCCGACCCCAACGAGTTTTCTCAACTTTCCGCTGCGCCGGATTTATGCGAACACTTTCCTCGATGTACTATGCAAAATCTCTCTCACTCTCCATTCCTCTCGTTACAGTCCTCTTTCCGCTCTTTCTCTAGACAGCGTTTTGAGCATTTGAATACTTAGATGAGTGTAATCAAGCATTTTTTATTATTACCATGTACTTTGCTATTGAGGGAGTAGTATTTTTGAAAAATCCTCGTTCATGCAGGATTACTACAATGTTTTTTCTGTTGATGAAGGAGAGTGTTCAAAAAGAAGATCATAAATTTTCAGTCGCCGACTTTCCCGTTTCGTTTACAAGGATTCTGGTAGGGCTTTAAAGTTTGTCTGGTGGATGAGCGGTGACAAGGAACTCTCAGTGATAAATACAGCGAAGGCCGTGAAACTACGGCGTTTTCCACCAGAGGGAAACTTGGAAAACTCTGTCCGGAGACAGCTCGACCGTCCGCTGACCGATTCGATCGCTTAAGTGGCTTGAAGCTCGCGCCCATACGGCTAAAGAAACAACATAAAAAAGCTTTCCTCGTGATTAGCAATTGGCAGAGAGTGCGAGAGAGAAAGAGCGTGGACAGCCGGGCTTGATCGAGCGTCTCGATTTTTAAACGACCTCTTTCGTCGTTCATTCGCTGCGCGCCACGCGCCGCTTGATAAAGAATCATTGTGCCCGGACGTTAAAGCGACCTTAATCGCGGAGAACGGTATGAACACTCGAAATATCTCGCTCGGCTCGCTCGTTGCTCGGCTTGCTCGAGGAAACTCTCTGTCTTTCGACTTTACTCGATTGAACGCGTTCGATTCCCCGACGCACCGGCGATGCTATAATCACTGTAACAACGGCCCGGGAGAGTTCCACAAAGGATTCACATCTTTTATGCACGATTCCGCGAGCGCCACTCATTTGTCTCGCGAGTAAAAGTAGAAGCGAGAAGTCGAGAAAGTAAACGCTAGGGAACCTTCCTCGAATTAATACCATTCGAGTCGATGACCGAGAAAATTGAAAAAGTTCTCCTGTATCGATCCAAGCATCGAGCCAAGCATTTGCCAGATTTTTTACGACAATTTATTGCGACTCGGATTGCCAACTAAAAAATCGGAAAAAACTCTGTAATACGTCTCTCGGTCCCTGCAATATGTTCGATTTTTCTCGCAATCTTTCCACGCGATTAAATAATGAAGATTTAACAATTAATTTACCCGAGATACGAGAAGATTGCGACCCCGAGGCTACTTTTCTTTTTCGCTTTAATTTATCGGTCTGTTGTCCGACTAATTCGATAAAGAATGTACTCGGGGAGGATGGAAACTCGCATAAACGTCCCGTAATCACGATTCCATTCGTTTCCCGATTCAAGCGAGGCGAGGTGAAGCGGACGTTAACGAATTTCGCGAGGAGTTACGGACATTTTTTCATTTCGGAATACCTCGGAGTCTCA
Organism: Lasioglossum marginatum; assembly: GCA_028455795.1. Lineage (NCBI taxonomy): Eukaryota > Metazoa > Arthropoda > Insecta > Hymenoptera > Halictidae > Lasioglossum > Lasioglossum marginatum. The sequence continues at coordinate 3,820,691 of CM052258.1, read as the reverse complement.
GTGCCGGCTCCGGGTATTTTTTTCTGTCTCGAAGCCCTGACGAGTTTGAGATGCGCGTCCGCCTTAATTGAAGCATGATACGTTGCCCGCGTTTTGCATTTTTAATCCCGTTCCGGGGCGGAAAAGCGAAACGTTGTTGGGGGCTACAAGCCCGCCTGATTATACGCTTGCTCTCCCCGCAGCGAGAGAGCGCGTTCATAATTATTTGCATACGTTTCCCCGACCGATGCGGCGCGGCCGGTTTCAAACGAAAATCCCCAGGCTGCTACAAAAAACCGCCGATTTTGCTCGATATTTCGGTTTAACGCACTCGCCAGCTGGCGAAGAAGAAACGTTCGCCTCCGAACAACGGGCGAGAGAGAGAGAGAGGGAGCGATACGTTTAGATTATCGTGTAGCCGCGCCCGGTTACTATGAACGCTTAATAAGCGGGCTGACGCACGTGTAACAAGCAATTATTCGGCTCGCCGAGTCCGTCGAAACGACCGACTCGATCGATGTTCATTAATTTCTCATCGCTCATCGACATCCAATCGAATTCGCCTAAGACGAGCAAAATGTACAAAAGTATCCCCTATACGTCTCCCACTACAAGGAAAGTTTTACGAATTTTTTAAAAGAGAGTTGTTGAATATTATAATTCCTAATTTGGTACGTTTGTTAACTAGCTTCTGATGAATGTACTCGAATTTTTTGTTTAGAGTTATAGCAATCATAGTTGAATCGTTTGAAGGAACCTATTAATCGTATATATTATCTCGGCGCTAAGGGCTGCAAAAATTAACCAAGTGACCATCCGGTGGTCAAAACGTATCGGGACTGATAAAGACAATTCTGGAAGAGGCAGGGTCGCTTGACTCGCGATAACATAACAGGACATTCGACCAACATGCTTTAAAAATCGATTAGACCGAATCGACATGCGAGAGAATCCTCCAAATCACCGGGTAAGATCAAACTGGTCGTATCGCGACGACGAGACTGATAACGTAGGTTTTTTATTTTCCGGAATGATCGATACATAGTCGAGTGTATTATAAGATATATCCGTACAGAGTGATGCATTTTCATGTTTTGAGCTTCCGAAGACGAAGCAAGGTGCTTTTAGAGAGAAGTTATGGGCAGACCAAGTTACGGACCCACCCTGTATATCTTGTTGATCGATGGACCCTGATAAGCCGACTTTGATGCCGATTTCTCGTAAATCGAAGGCAATCCAAGAATGATAATGATTGGTCACGGCTGCGGACTAATAATCAAGAATTATTGCGGAACACTTTCGCAATGATTAATCTTAAGTGCGTTTACTGGCTGCCCAATTAATGGCTGACTCTTTATCTGGATCCGGAATTTTAGATAAATGCACAAAATTTTCCCGTTTTTTTTGTCTGTTCTTTTTTTAATGCTGTCACTAGTCTACGTATTGGGTGATCGTGGTGGAAACCGAAGAATAATCAGAATTCCTTTATTCTTTGGAATAACTTCCGTCCGATTATGAACTGCAGAGAAGAACTATCCTTATCGCGGTTGTGCATCGCTTCCGGCGACCTCGTTGGCTTCGTTGAGCACGAGGACATTTTTCCACAAGTTTTGCAACGATTCACGTAACAAACCCACGCGACTGCCATGTGGATCGTGACACTTTTTATCGTGACTCTCGCAACATTCATTGGTATTCGCCTGCAGAATGTCTCCATCGCTTGTAGCATCGGATTGGAACCGATCTATAATTCAAATTGCTTCTTCGATTGCTTCAACGTAGCCTACCTTCACGCTTTTTACTTCTCTGCCGGTGTTTTTGATCTTTACGATGTCTGATTGAAAAAATTACGAACAACTCGTAAGACTGTTCATACTCAAACGCATGAATATTCAAATGTATGAGGTGTATGACCGATAGACTGTGGATCTTTATGCAAAGTAAAAATCGTTTGCATTAATCCTCGGACGACGGACCATTCTTACAACTTCATAATAGTCAATGTAAACATATTAGTCTTTCTATTGTTAAATAATGCAAGGTAAAATGGAATGAAACGTTTTACAGTCTCAGCGAGAAGAAATTTCAGTTTCTTACGGAGGCGTTAAATATTCGCAATAAACGATCGACGCACGTCCACTGACGATAAACGGTGTCTTCGTTGTTCACGACACTCGAGATAAACGGTGTCTTCCTTATTCGCAAGTTAATCCGTCGTGCATGTTTCAGCATATACACTCTCGTCCACAAGTATCCAGATAGTTGAATCTTTGCTAAAAATTGTTGACATTCAATATACTTTTAAGACAATGATTGAAACAATTTTACCGTTATCAATGCGATTCTTACTTTCACTGCAGCAATAATTTAACACGTTCAATAGAACCGTCTATTTCGTGAACAGCCTTCATAATTACAATTTTTCTGTAGCCTTTGGAGAATATAATAGACATACAATAAATATAAACGTTCTTATTTTCCTGAGAAATTATGAACGATGAAGAATTTCTAATCACTGCAACCATAAAATATGTAGTAGTGCAAAATTAATTATATATTGTTGTTTCTTCACAGCATTTAAGGCTCTAATATAGAAGATATTTCTAATATTTTAAAAAATCCTAGGTTGCAAAAACTTCAGACAGAGAGCACCATTGTGAAAGAGTTAAAATTCGCAAATAGTTCGACGGATATTTTTGAACGGGGGTGTACACCGTGATCCGTGGTGCTCAGTTTGGATCGCGTCCACGACTCCGAAAAACATGGTCAGGGTGTAGAAGAGGAACGATTCGCCGATTCCTAGCGGAATCGAACCGGAAGTGGCGCGGCCGTCGGACACGCGAAATCGAAAATTCGCACGGCTGCAGAGAGCGAAAGAGGGGGAGAGAGAAGAGTTCAAGGAACTCCTGTCTCCGACTGAAACTCGCAAAGTATTCCGCTTAGGAAAGCTGTCAGCGGCGTTTGCCAGCGCATCGTATGTGCAACCGTACACGTACAGAAACGTGTCAATGACTTTCGTATTTCGCCGTCCCCGTTTCCCCGGTTCTCCAGCAGCCGACGAACGCCCGAATCGATTTCGATTTGATGGCTAGTTTCACGGGAATGTATATCGCGAATCCCTGTCGGCGTCAACCGGTTCCTTTTTTACGAACGATTTTGTCGTCTTTTCTTCGTAAAAAACACTCAAAAATTCATTTTTAACACCATTATCCACCGGCGATAATCTCGCAATTCGTTTAAGTTTATGATTCAAGCTTAAGAACTTTTTAAGTGACTCTTTTCAACAGCAATAGCATATAGCAACCAATTGTACACCTCGTTCAAATGTATGATCAGTGGGCCAAATTTTCTAAGAATTTTTGCGCAATGTCACAAAGTGGAATCAAGTGAAATTTCGTGAGCGACCGATCGAAATTGGATCAGATTTTATCCATCCCGTGCCCGTTTCACAGTTTTCTGGTTCGGTTTACGAGCTATAAATGCACAAAGGTCCGCGGCGAATTTACGATCCATCGAAGCAAGTGGAAATCGGGGCAACGTCCGGCGACATTTTCTAATAATAACAGCGTAATCTAATTTCCTCCGGTGGAATCGCGTGGATGAGGCGCTTTGCACAGGGGAGGGCGGCTTAATTTATATCTCAAACGTTTCATCCGAGTTTCATTAGATCACGATTCACGGACAAATTGTTCCGCGGTTTCGCTCGCTCACCTGTCGAATTTCGTTTGGCCGCAAGAGATCGGGTGACAGTTAAAGCCTGCCGTAAGCGAATCCGATACAGAGACGTCCAATCTCTCCGACGCGACGTGCTCCCTCTTTCGTACACTATCTCTTTCTCTATCTCGCTCTTTTTTCCTCTCCCCCCCCCCTCTCTCGGTCGATCAGCACACGCTTTAAAAACCTCCTTTCCCTCCTTGGCACCTGAGCTACCTGCAGAAACGAGCTTTCCATTAAAACTAGAAGACGCACACTAGTTACGTGACAATTGCGTGACACGTTTATAAATTGTAGCTGATCTATGAATGATCTAGAAATGAATTATCACGAGTATCTTCGGCAGCAAATGAATATGTCTATAACCATTTCATTTCTCTTTTATTTTTGCCGAGCTGGAATTGCATTTTTAAACCAATGGGCGCTTCTCTCAGTGCCCCGGACAGAAACGATTCGACTTTCGTGCAATTTTAATCGTGCTCCCCGTTAATGCCGCTACAATTTCGCGTTCCAGTGCGACGATAACTGCGTGCCACTTGTTTCCCAACGATTTTCGAACCCGTTCGAAATACATATAACAGGTTCTTCGCGATTCGATTCGTACGTTCTCGACGATTAATTGCAGCGGGACGCATCGAAGAGCTGCGAGTGCAACAAGTATGTTTCAGGTGATGCGAACGTGCTAGAGTGTGCTTTGATGGGGGAAGCTTTTAAGCCTATCTTTTGCCTTTGCATCGAATGATGCTTTCTTTAGGCTCTGTGTCGAATTATACGATTCACACTTTGAATCAAGTACCATCAAGCATTAGATTGAATCAATATCAAATCATATTCACATCAATACCAAGAAAATGTTTGATATTTGATTTATTCAATACTATTAAAAATCACTCTGTATGATGTATTCAATAATATATTAATTTACTTTCCTTCGCTGACGCTAAATCGTAATCGCCATAAATACATGATACTGACGAACATGCAAAAGTAGATAGCACTACCAAAATAACTTTTTCCGATGAGTATAGCAGAATTAATATTGGCTCGAGAAGTTCCACAGGAAACTCGAAATGAAGTGATCTATTAATGCAATGGAATAAGAAATGTGCCAAGTCTTTGTATTATCGATACCATCACGATTCCAATTATTACATAGCTTTACTTCATAGTTAATAATGTACTGTATCAAAAAGGAATTCCATGTTCCTATAAAGTCCACATTTATCTCCAAGTTTAAACTTTGATAACAGAGAAGTGGCGTTTCATTTCTACTAGAAATAATTAAACGACGTTCTGCTAAATCCTGTTTGAAATCTTAATGTCCCAACAATCGTGCGATAAAAGCTACTAAAAATAACGGAACAGCATTCATTCACGCATAGCAATTCTTGAGATACCATCTTTATAATTTCGATAAGCGTACAGTGAAAGCTATACAAAAAATTGCTAAATTCTATCGAGTATTATATTCCAGCATATTTTGAAAATTCTAACAACACAGTCTAAGAATTACTTAGAGTTCCTATTTTAAAAAAAGGACGTACCTGTCTCAAATAAATTTCCTAGGAACCTCTCAAAATCCTCATCCAGGCGAGCAAGCACTCTCAGAATGAACTTTGTCCGCTCTCAGCGGCTCCAGCTTGGCTTTTCACGGCTCCGGCCTTGAACTTGCAACGAGAATATTACTCGTTCGTCTCCTGTACCTCTTCCGGCCTGAGACTGACATCGGTTCCTCTAGATTCTAGATCACTTCTCCTGGATCGCTGATAGATCCTCGCAGCAATAGATCCGCGGTAGAAGAGCTCCAAACAGGTGATCGTCGCGATAGTCGTTGCGAGTATGTGCGCTCGATTTCCTCGGGACGACTGACCGACTAGGACCGAAGGTCTCGGGCAAATCGAATCGGATCGAGTCGAATCGAATCGAATCGCGAGTGAAAGGAGAACTCCGATTATCAATCTGTACAAGTCTCTCCTGCCGGTTTTCCTGTTGACGACGATCGCGCTACGATTGCGACGCCGCGTCGTCACCGCTCGCAAATGACTAGTTCCAGCTTGGCCAACTACGTATAAATCTGTTGCACGAGTCTCTCCCCTCTCTGCAAAAAGCCCCCTACTTCGTCTCCGACTCCAAGGAACACGTTCGGTTTCATGACCGGCAATCATTATTTTCTGCTCGGTTATTGCAGCCCATTTACCAAAATACTTGACGAGTGGCCACACGATTCTTTCGGAGTTCCGATTGGAAATAGGGACCATCTTTCATTTTTAATACGAGCAATGTTTTACTTAAACCGCCGCGGGCCACCTGGGTCGTTTACGTTCGGAGCAAAAATTCTCTCTTGGACTTCCTTTTTTTCCGCATTTATTGATATTTGTCGATGGCTGGCAATCACTATTTCTTTGTATTGTACGCTCTGTTGTACGAAAGAAACTTGCCTCATTTTAATGAAATAGTTGCTATGCAAAAATTGCATAAGTGTCGTCAGTCTAATAGTTATTGCACAAATGCTCTTACCGTTATCGTGCCTAAAACGGTAATTATTTCCGTCGCTCTGTCATTTTGTGTATAATTCATACGCAAAAATTATTAACACAAAGTTCGCTATCGCCACTGCTATACGAGCTGAAAGCAGGTTATAGTCGCACCGTTGAAAATACCAGCGAAAAATCGTGTACGATGTTTTTAACCAATCATCGAATGAGCGCCGTTACTAATATAGATTGTCCCATATAACTGCGTTACTAAATTATATTATATCAGATCGCTCGAGATTATTGATTTGTATCTGGCAACGAGCTATTTTCAACCATATACACCTATTATACCTATATATCTCTCTATATATGTATAATATAATATATAATACGTATAATTTGCGGCTAGGTCAGCGAGTCAAGAGACCAATAGCTTCTAATTGACGGTAAATTACAATCGTGATATTTGGGTACACGGTATCGCGAAAATCGCCGATAATTGATTCGGCCCTGGCAATTCTTGCTTCGTTTCGCTCGAAAAACTTTCAGTTGCTTTAATATCGAACTGACCATCAAAAAACAAAACTACATCACTTAAAATTACTGTACTTAGCAGAGATTGGACGATCGTTGCATTCTGAACTGAAAATTATGATTCGTTGTACTATAATTTTAGCAACTCCGATAATAAATCAACGCCAATTTCACTGTTAAAATCGATCCATTAATTTAAGGTAACTTGGATTACGTTTTACCATTTTTATAATACCACAAAATAACATGGTATTAAATCGCACTCTACTAATTACCCAATCTCACTGCTTTATTTAGCATATTATTGTCATATTCTAAACTGGGAATTGCTTTGACCAAGATCATTTGACCCCAAAATGCGAACTCTGAAACAATTTAGCGCAATCGCATCATTTTTCAGGGATCAAGGATCCGTTAGATAAGTTGCAACTATTTCCGCATGTGTCAATAGTAAACGGAAATAGTTTTGCAAAATCATCCATTATCTCTGTCCAGGGACTCTGAAACGATTGCGCAGCTAAATTGTCTCTGATTTCGAAATAGCTGAAACATGATCGAGGGAACACATGTTGATTTTTCTGCAACGATTTTCGAGACATCGCATCGCTTTGCCGCAAGGCGTTAGCCTGATGGGGATTCCCGGCACTATACTGGCCTGATGAAAGACGATACGCGGAATCATAATGGACGACGACACGCGGCCGGCTCAAATGATGTCGATTGGATTTAATTGGCTCGGGTCTTAAAAAATTGGTTCGCATCACCGAAACCGTGGGTCTCGTCGCTGTTTTCGTTTCCGAAAATCATGCTGGCTCTCGTTCTTCATAGATTTGTTGGTTAATTAATTCCAATAATAAAGTCCAATTATGTTAATAATTGGTGTCTGCACCTTTCGAGTCATTTCAATCATTCGAATATACTGCGGAATAATGTAGCACACTACATGATCGATATAATCGGTGTTGCCGAGTTGAAATGATTTTACACTCAAACTGATAATTATCGACAATTGATTATCGACGAACTTTGTATGTCACTTATCAACAGCACAATACGTGAAAAATTGTAAGAACATATAAATAGATTAACGTCCTTTCAGTTTAAAGAATTTTATCAATAAATGGCGATTAGATGAATGAGAAAGTTGCTGAGCAATCGGTATTCAATTGCAACAATTGGAAACGATAATAAAAATCCACAGCGTAATGATAAAAATTGGGTAAGAAATAGCATTCATAAAAATCAGGATCTAGATGATTGATTCCAAATTCTCTCGCCTAAATTCTAATCGCAGACAGGGATCGGTATCGTAACGGTCTCGCCTAAACAGCATCGTCACGATGTTCATTTCCGTACATCAAGCACCTTGAGACGATTCCCACGAAGTGGCGTTTGATTATCGTCTCGAACAGTATCGGAAGACTGCGATAAACAGAATCAGAAGCAATGTCGACAGGGTGGTCTGCCGTGTCGCCGTCGTCGGCACGGAGAGAGAATTGCACGGTCCGATCGCGCAGATTGCGCGCTTTTGGCACGGATTCCGGAACCGGCAGCGGCCCCTGTAAATCTCCGGTTCGCCAGCGAAAAACATAAATTGTCGGTTTCGACCGGCGGCGATAAAAAAACGAAGAAATAGGTAGACTATGTGCGGGGGCGAGGGGTGGCCAAATTCAGGAGACGGGAGTTTTGCACATGCGTCCCCCGGCGCGGCGTGACGGGGAGCCACGCGAAATTAAATTAAGTCCGGCGTAAAGTTCGCGGTAACAAACGCCCGAGCCCGGCCCGATCGAACTTTTTCGGTAAATTATCTCCTTCGGTGTTTTTTGTTTGCCGGGGTGCGACCGGAGAATTTAGAACACCGGCACGCGTTATCGCCGATAATAACGTGACGCAGGGGACCTGGCCAATTCCAGAAATGCGTGAAAAAAAAGGTCTAATGTTATCGGCCCGCGAGAACCGAACCCAGGTGGATTATCTACTTGTATCGCCATCGGCCAAGTCGATAATAGAGATGGACAACTCGAATCCCAAATATGCCGGTGCTTTGTTGTAAAGAGGAGTCTCCACTCTTCGTGTTCATAGCGATTTCAATTGCCGAAAAGTTAGATGCTGAAATTTTCGAACAAAAACACCTGCTCATAGTTTAGTGCAGAGAGCGTCCAGGAAGAAACAATTTTTGGGTAGAATATGAATGTAGATACTTTCCCCTTCAAAATGAACCTAGGGAGGTAATCCTATGACTTTTTTTCACAAAGTTACAACAACTTGAATACCAACAATCTTTAAAAAGAAAATGGCGTGGCAGGTTCGGATTAGAAGAGTGTAATTATTTTGGGTAGTCCATGCTGGATACTTACATTCGATTGAGTGCAGTTGAGTTTGAGGTCTCAGCGATAGCTGGAGATCGCAGCATATACTACAAGGTCAGACACGAAGCTACGGCGTGATGATGACGGTTTCATTCAGTTTCCCTGCCAATTAACGCTTCGATTACGCGGAAACGCTATAGTCATTCCTCGGAGGTCAAGGAATCACTTCTTTTGTGGTGTCTGATAGTTCGGAGCGAAGAGGTCCATTGTACCGATGCTGATCTCTTTGTAATCACAATTTCAATTTCAAGAGAAATGACGATATAGAAAATTAGACAGTTTAAGTATAGTTTCAAGTTATTTTCTAGCTATAGGAAGCCTTCTAAACTTTATTAATCTCTCTTGACATTAACTCGGGAAATAAAGTTCTACTTAACTTTGAGCTTTTGCTGGACGTTGCTTCGTTAACTGAGAAATAGAAATGTCTTCGTAGATTTATGAATGATGAGAGTTTCCAAGAAATGGTAAAAGTGTGCTACATCATGCAACTGACTTTTAAATCTCGCAATCAACGACTGATCAAAAAGTCATTCTTGATGGATAACTGTTTCAAACGGTAAAAGTATTAAATTATCGCTTAATCGTGAATAATCGTCAGGAAATTGGCTAAAACAATGTTCCAATACTATCTTTGGTCTAGACCAAAATATTACACAATACACCAAATGATAGCGTGTACAGCTCTGTAAGACTCAACGTAGTGTGACGAAGATGGTGAAAGCTATAATCTGTCTTGCCTTTTAACCTAGACCGGTTATACGAGACAGTTCGCTTTTGGCACGGATTCCGAAACGAACAAATTTCGTTCCTGTAAATCTCTGGGTCGGCTCGGTGACATCGAAAAATCTCCCGGTAAATACAAACTTTGTAACGAGAAAAAGTTTTACAAAAAAAAAAGAAAACAAAATACATTGTGGATAATCCAGCGTTTCGTTTCCCCTCTCCGCAGCGAATGTAATTGACATGCGTTATCGTTCGTGATCGAAAAAACTAATTATCTCGAACGTATTTCTCGAATGTACTTCAATAGCTGGTTGTTTCTCCGAACGATTAATCGATATCCAATCGGTTTAGTATTTAGATATAGTGTTACTCGATGGTTTGATTAATGTTCCGTCTAGAACGAATCAGTACAATAGGGGCTCTCTGTCGAACCTTTTTTTATGGCGAATTCGTGACCGGAGGTTCTTCTCGAGGATTAGGCTACCTTTGTCATATGGAGACCGCTTCAGATGTTGCCCAAACGTCTAGCTTCTGTATATTCATTTACGATTCATTATAACTTGACTCTTGCGAGCGGCCACCATGGCTGTTAATGACGGTCACCCGGTAACAGTCTCCAGACTTGCCATAAATAAGGTTGGACAGCTCCGCACTTCTCCTTCCTAAGGTCTCAAACAGAGCTATTGGAAGCAGAGCTAAACAACTACGAGCATCCTGATTGGAAAATAGGTTTTGGACAGAACCAATCGGGACAATTCCCTCTTGTCTCACAACGATTTACACACACCTCGCCTCACCTAAGGCCAACCTCTCATCCACGAGGAGCCTAACCTACCTCGCGTTGAGGGTGGAAGTCAAGATCACCACAGTTCAGTTCGTTCTTAACATACTAACGAGCGTGATACTCATCACACCTCAACCGAGAGCATTGACAATACGGATCACGACAGACTGATCCGCGCGCGTCTAAGGCAGGATCTGTTAGAACAGCCTTACCGACGAGTTCTCTAACAGATCTGGAACGAAACGCGATTCTTTCTCTCCATTCCTTATAGTCGAATTAGTTGCCTAAAATTAATTTCGCGGGTAACAAACAAATTCACGCATACGCGAGTGAACAGTTAAAGTTCTGTATATGTATAGGGTGTCTCGTTTAACTCTGCTATACCTAATAACTTTGTTATTTATATTGATACAACCAAATGTTTGGGGAGGAAGTTATCATATTTGGAGGAAGAATTTTTTTCTTAATTGAACGAATCTCGCTTTGATTATTCATTCTGTCGTAGTGTCCACATTGATTCAAACTATATTGTATTTAATATCTATCATCTCAATTTCACTTGTCTTTCGTTGCGTCTTCGTATATGCTCGTAAGCGCAAAGTCACTCAGTTAAAGGCTCACCCTTGCACTCGTATGTCAAGTGTGACTCGACAACAATTTCATTAACAGACATTCCTATCCCGAGAGTGACTTGGCAATTTTAAATTGCCGGTCTAAATATACATTAAATGTTACGATATTAATCGATTTTTACTTCGAGTAATATCACAATCGCCGTTAAAAACAAAATTGAAAAAATTCAGAGTACAGAAAGCTAGACAATCCTACACGCCACTGTTCGAGGACACCATAGAAAAATCGTGTTCGCAGTGAAGCGAGTGACCATTTTCAGATGTGCGTTTTATGTTGTATCACTGGGGGTTTTCGGCGAAGGTTGTCGTTCCAGTGGAAGACAAGGAAGCGCGAAGAGGCTCGCAGGGACTCGCGGAAACGCAAAATTCCGGAGAAGGCTTAAATGTCCGAGGTTCGCATAAGGGACCGCAAGCCGCACAATTGGGCGCGGTGGACCGCACGCGGCACGGCGAGACCGCACAGTGCAACGTAACGAGCCGCATTCCGAGCGTGGACCGCATAACAGGCCGCACACGGCCCAACGGTTGCGCACCACTGCTTTCTCTTCTCTCTCTCTCTCTCCCTCTCTCCTTCTCCTGGCGCACCTGAGCTGAGGTATTCGACGAAAAACAAAGCCGCCAATCAGGTGAGAATCGTTTCCCGCCGGTCCGCTGCGCCCTGACTTGATCGATCGGCAGCGATCGATCGACTCTAGCTGTATTTATAGAGGAAACGCTGACGATACTGTTTTTTATGTTTATGCTCCAATGGGGCCTCCAATAATTAATATATAAATTACGGAGATTGTTCATTGGCTTTGCTGAATTCCCGAGGAGATGAGCTGCTGATAAAATTGAGGAAACGTAACCTGTTTTCAATTTTAATTTAACATTCAGCCCCCATCTGCGCATGGTTTCTAATAGTTTATTGCAGAATTAGAATTAGACTGCAGTTGTTGTAATATATAGGAGCCCCACACAAGATTATTTTTCCTTCTTTAATAGTTCAATTTGATGTACCATATCTAGACTCCGGACTTTATGCATTTGTGATAAAAATAAGTTTTAACAAATTATAGAATATCGATGTATTATTTTCAGTCCATTGAAATTGTTAAGGCAAGTATGAAGTTTCTATGTGGCTCCTGTTTCTAATAGTGTAATGATAACAATAGAATGGATGATTGATGAACGGATGATGATCGTGGATTAAGATTGGGAGTCCCTCAAAAAACGACGGTTCTTTTTGGAAGGGATGCCCGAATTGGCTAAAGTCTGCAAGAAGACTTAATTGCGGACAGTTAATAAGGCAGGGTCCCCGACAAGGGTGAGATTAATGCGTGGGCAGCCATTTAAAAAGTTCCTGGCCAAAGGAGAGATCCCTTAACTCTTGCCAGAGGATATCGAGCCTCCTTCGTCCTTCGACGACGTCGAAATCTAATTTAAACTCGGCTGCTGTCCCTCGATACGATCTCGTTCAAGGGTTGGCCGGGTACGAGATGATTATAAAAATGCCAGTAACTGGCTGTAACGAGGGAAAAAGGAGGAAAATTTGGTCCGCGGGGCCCACCGCGTGCTCCTTAACGAGCCAACTATTACGTTGATTAGGTCGCAGCGGGACAGCAATTATCCCGCGGTACACGTTCGAGAAATAAATGACTCCGAGATTAATATGTCGCGAGATTAATGCGGGAGGGTGATGATCGATTATGTTACTTGGCTTCTTCACACGCCAGGTTGTGGCAGGTTGCTATCCAGAAAACATCGGGGTGTTCAGAATTATCGGGGAGTAACTCCAGATGAAATTCTAGCTCTAGAACGAAGATTAATACACGGAAAATTAAAGTTGATGTTTCTGATAAAAATGATCGATGTCTTGATCTTGATGCTAGCATAGATCGTTGCAACCTATTCGATGACGTGATTTAAGGATCACATGGGGACACTCTTCAGACGGGCTCGCTATTATGCTTTCATTGCTTTTAATAACAAAATGAGCGACGATGAATGAATAGGAAGTGGTCGCGAGGCGGAAGTACAACAGCAATTTGTTCAACAACTACGAACACGTCACTGTTTCGCAACGATTCCGCATGGTCTCTACGCGACAGAGTCACCGTCGGGGTTTTATTCCGGGGTATTTTTTTTTCGCGAATTTGACAGCGCTCGTAAAAGAGCGTTTCGCGCGCGCGACAAAAACTCGCCGATTACGAATTTCGAAAGCTCGCGTTACGGACCGTGTAAAAATCCAATCGGTTGGAACCGCGAGCACCGTTGGCTCGAAAAAATTGATCGGTGCTTAACGAGCTTGTAATTACCTGAAATCTTCGCCAAAGTTGGTCCAATCGTGAAAACTGCTTGCGAAAAATAGTCTCGCTTACCGTAAAATCATTCTACTTTCGAACATCACATTTATCACGTTTTGGGCTCACGGATTTTCTACCAGAATGAAATATAGGTTTCTGTCATCATTTTATAATGACAGTATCATACAAGTTATAAATATTTCCAAAGATATGTGTTCTGCGGAAACACATCATCGATGCGAAAACGAAGTGAAAGTATCCGACTTCCCTTGAATCGCGTCTGCCGCAAGTAACGGCGCAATCTTCGTTCCGCAGACTGACAATACCGCGCGCCGCTGTCAGAATTGATTGTGCCCGGTGCGCGACACGGCCGTAAACTATGAAACACCGCGTTCACAATTCCGCGGTACGGTTTTATTATGGGCCGCGGCCGCGCTCGCGAGTTTCGGCAGTTGCGTTTCCCGTTCCGGCGATAACTGTCGTTCTCTCGGAGCCGAGCAAGACGATTCCAGGGACGCAAACACGTATCGCGGAGTTCAGCGCTTTCGATTACTCGTCCAATTTTATGCGCCATTTAATTTTACGCGGCTGGGTTATCGAGGCAATCCGTGCGACATCCGAAAACGCGAGCAGCTATCTATCCTACGTACCTACAAGAGAAAAAGAAACAGAAGAATTTGCTAGCTCGAGGGAACAGTAAAAGAGAAAGAGAGAGGGAGAATAAAACTTTATCACGGAAATTGTTAAACGCGATCAAACACTTACGATCCGTTACTTTGCTCCCCAAGAGTCTCAAGAATAGACCAACTTTTTTACGGTTCGAACGATAAGGGATCGGGGCCTCGAAAGCCGCGAGCATTTTCGCAACAACGTATTGCGCCGGTGCACGAGAAGAACGTTTTAAAAAGTTGCGCGTCTAAGACTCTTTGTCGAGCAACAATAGTGGCCGCCTTTCTTTTATTAGCCATTAACCGGGGTCGACTGCTTCGCCCAAAGGAACCTAATCCTGCATATTTTAATCGCGATCCTGCATCGAACTGGCGGGGCGCGGCAAGCAGCAAGCGGCAAGCAGCAAGCAGCAAGCAAGCAAGCAGCGTCGGGCAACGCGAAACTCCCTGAAAACTTCCCTTAATATTGCGATAACGTTTATACGCGTGCAGGAGGCTGCAAGGCCGCCTTTTAAGGGTGTCCCATAAATTTCCAAAGTACCCGTAAAATGATTATAAACGACCGAAGTTATCCTTAACTGTGCGCCGACGTTGATTTAACGGAGACTTTACGTGCCTAAAGGCCGCGGATGTATATTGTTGCGGCGAGCTTCGAGCGGAGCTACCGACCCTAACGAAGGATCCTTTGGGAAGCATTATTTCGACGATTCTGCAACCCTGGGTTCAAAAATATTGCCGCTGGAGAGACCTGCATATTCGATGAGTGCTACACCATCATTAGGAAAATTGTCGTGTTGGGCATCGGTAAAGTTGGAGGACTAACTGAAAAGGGGACTGTACAAGTAAAACACAAGCGACAGTTCAACAGCAGCTCGTTGTTGAAACAACGACGCGACAAGGGATCGAAGATGGATTTATCCGTCGCGTCGGTAGCACAAGCCGCTAACCGCGAGATCGCGCGGAAATTCGCGGACGTAGTGACGGGACTGTGACGGTTAGGTTTCGGAGGGAGGTTTCCTTCTGTGTCGGTTTGTAACCTGATCGATTTATCGAGAAGAGAGAGGACGAGAAGAGGCCGTGTCGCAAGCAGAACCGGTCTGGCCCGTCGAACGGAGATCAATGGTGGCAGAGGAGCGATGCTCCGCGTTTCCGAATTGGAAAATAACGCATGACCTCGCGCGACCTGTCCACCCACGGACGCTCGTGAAGGCTCGCGCCCGTTTCTGTTACCTAACCGGCAGAATGCTATGCCTCTGCCCCGAGTCTCGCCAATTCAGACCGTCTGTCACGTCGACGACTCTATCGAGGTCCGAACCGGGAACAACCGAAACTCCCTGTCGAACACCCCGCCCTCCTAGTACATCACGAAATTTTGAGACAACGCGGAAATTACTCGAATAGCGACCCGGAATTTTATTCCGAACCGACTCCGAAAGGCGCGAGAATAGTTGCTGTGTCGCATACGAGTTTAGTCCCTATGTAACCTAAATAATAGTAGCCCACAACATTCGTAGCAATCTATTTCACGAGCAGCAAGCATAAAACGGCGCGGTGTCCCCGAAGAGGGAAGCGGTTCAGGAAACGAGCCGTGACATTCGAGCAGCATCTTTCGCCCTAAATCATGCGGAGATATAGAAGAATAGGAAGCGGAAGGGAGCGCAGGGGGGCGGGCTGGGTGGCGCTTATCCGTGTCTCGACTCTCTCGCGGATCCGCGATAAATCATGATCGCAGGACGTATTTCGATCGTGGCACGTGCCACGAGGCAGCGAGAGCGATTTATGCGTGTGCGTGTACGTAACGCGAGACAGATTCGGTCAATCGGGGATAGGGTGAAACAGAGAGAGAGAGAGAGAGGCGGGGGGGGGGGGGGTTGAAAGAGGAGCTTAAATCGAAAGAGGGAAAGCAGGGTCGTGCGCCGGCAATTGACCGCGTCGACGTAACACATCGGCCATAAATCGCGCTGTCGCGGCTGGCAGGGTCCACGGGAAAAACCGTCCGTTCGTCGGGACCCGTTTCCTTTTAAAATCGAGCCAAGAAACCGGTCCGCTACGTCTTCTCCCAGCCCCGGTCACTGTTTCAACCGAAGGAAATACAAAAATCCGAAGCCAGCGCTCGAAATCGCTTTCCCGTTCGACGGTTTCGCCCCCTCTCTTTCTCTTATTCTCTTATTCTCGGGACTCTCTTTCTGTTGCTCTGCAGCCGACACGGATCCTTGAAAAAGCTCCGACGTAAATCTCGCGTCAAAAACAGCCACAACCACCCAACGAAAAATGTTTTTCCTCCGGGGAACGGCGAAAAACAGCGGTCGGCACGAAGCACCATTGTCGTGGCCGACGCCGCACCAGAATTAAAAACGGTCTGGCTTCGATCGTTTCGATCGATCCTAATGGCGTGTTGCGTTACGGTTGCTTCAACGGTTTGTTACTGTTTCGTCTAACGCGCACGGTAGCGATCCGGAATATATCGCTGTTTGAGGAAACAAATGGCGCGGTCGAACAAGGGAAACCTTGGGAAGCGATAGAACCAGGTTGAAAGAATTGTAGAACTTTTTAGTAGATTCTACTTAAAACATGGACCGTGGAGCTTAAATAAGAATCCCAGGACCTCCGAAATTCCAAGGGACGTAGGGTTCTGGAGGGACAGTGGGAATAAGACTTTTGTCTTCCACTCTACCCTTCCCCTTCTACGACGCGTAGATTGACTTTCCCCGTCAATTCGAGTGAATTCCACTGACCTTGCTTCTCCTTATTCTATAGGTTTGCTTGTTTTCTCTTCAAATGATTCGGCATATGGCGAAATACTTGTAACGCGAAGTAGGTATATCAGGTAGCGGGGCGTAGATGTACCTACAAGTTCCTTTGTGCCATTTTCTTGTGGACGAGGAATACATTCAAGCTGTCCAACAACATCCACCGACTATGTACAGTAATCGCTCGTTCGTTGTCCAGAAGCCGTGTTTTTCAGTGACAACGAGCCTGCCCGGACACTATTTTTGATTTATGACTGCGTCTAGAGTATCGTGCCGACCGCGCCGACCGCGCCGAGCGAGACTTCAATAGAGAGCCGAACATAGAGAAGGACAGAATGAAACACGGATCGGGTGGCCGAAGCGTATCGCCGTCGCCGGATAGATCTGAGTCCCGCGTGTTTCATTTTTACAGACACTATGTACAATTGAAATTATATCGTGTTTGGTGTCATTTTAATCAGAAAAATGCCAGAAATACGTTCATGAAGGTCCCATAAAAAAATAATGTAAATTAAGAAGTTTGAACATTCGATTCATTCGAGTCAATGTAGTGGTGCTCACACCGATATACCCGAGCCGACATCAATCGTCGCCGCCCTGCGGAGCGACGCGGCGTTGACAGGCAGTGGAATGGGTAGGCACTGGACAACGGCCCTGCCCACCATGCCAGACAACGAACGAGCGATTACTGTATCTATCAGGCTTTAGGCTCTCTCCATAGGGAAAAGGGTGGAAACAAGAGAAGCAGGACGAACGAAAAGGAGAGAATCGTCGAGCGGAAAACGAGCGTTGTAAGCTTTACGCGGTGACCCGTGCTGACAAACAGCCCTTACCGATAAAAAACAAAAGCAGCGGCGGCGCTGCTCTCGGCCTGTCACGCGACACACGCCGGCCAGATAATGGCGATGCTACAACCGATAAAGCGCTGAAACAATACCCCGTTGTCTAAACATAAATTGCCGGCGTTCCGTTATCCATTTCATTGTCTCGCGCCCGCTTTTTTTTTCTCCCACCAATGTTTAATCCTGTGACGCTGCTGTTACCTAGCGTTTGCAAAACTGCGAAACGACACAGACGTCAACTCGTCGACGATATTTCGGTTCTTCAAGAGACAGATACGCGACGCGCGGGCTGGTAAGTTTAAACGATCGCGAAACCAGTTATCGCGAAATTAAATCTCCGGTCCGATGATCCCCCCTGAAAGCCCCGATAAGTTCGGAACGAGGTTCTTTGTTCGACGCGTTCGCTTTTCGGATTTCCGCGGGACCTCGATTCCGAATCGAAATATCAAGAGAGCCTGCCGTGGACAGTGATCTTCTTATCGGGTTGTGTTTTTTAGAAATTATTGTACTGCGGGAATCAACGCTGGTGGCCTGCTGATCAAAGAATAGCGACGATCTAGTACTATTTTAATAATAAAAATGTGATAATATAGAAATCATGTTACATCGAATTTGTCACGAACACCATGTTGAAAAGGAAGGGGCGAGACACAAAAACACATTGCTTTCGAGCTTCGAGATTTTATTTGAATCTCCCCGATGTAGCAAGACACTGTAACAGTATTTATAATAATTAACACGCTCGCGCGTCGCCGCGGCGACAAACGTTGCGGTGTAATATTCGATTCTTTTTCCACACTCGTTCGTCCTTCTCGTTTTCCATATTCTCCGGTTTAGTAATTCAGTCTGAAATTCGATTATTGCTATTTTCCTCGTCTTACTCGACCCTTTACATTCTTTCTCGGACCAGTTAAACAACACTCTTCGTCTGCCACGTTTCTCTCGCTCTTTTTCTCACGCATTCGTTCTTGTCGGTGTCTCGTCACATTTGCATTTCGACAGAATTCCGCGAAGATGTTTCCTTCGCTGCGTTCCAGAAGAGACGACAAACGATTCTTCCTAATATTATAGATTACCGTGAGAGTTTCCTTGTTACATATCGTGTGCGTGTTTTCCGTGTATCGGTGTACAGGTGTGTTCTGTTCTTGTGTCTGTGTGTGGTACGCAATATACTCGCCTCCTTCTTATCCTACTCCTTCTCCTGCGACCATGTGTATATAGAATACCGTATATACATACATAGTTTGTTACAAGGCACAGGTAGCTTACACACTTGATCACTCGCGAAGTTTCTCTCTCTCTCTCTCTCTCTTTCTCGCTCTCTGTCGCTCTCTTCAACGACGAAGAACGTTCTTCCACTTCCGGTTCACGCTTCCGCAAGCTCTCGATCTTCCGCACGCATACCACGCTCATGCGATATTGCTTTTTCGGCATTCATTCCACCGAGATTACCAGACCGCAGATTTTTATGCGACAAAAATTGCATTGACCATATGAAACAGAAGTTATAGTGAAAAATCGTTCAATAAATTTTTTAATAATTTTAACAAATTGTCTTTAAACACAGCGATATCTGTAAATTCTTCTGACGTTTTGCCTAGGTCCACAGTAAATTTTTATTGGTTTTAACTGCCGATTTTTCCAACAAATTCACAGCTCACGCAATTCTCGACGCGATTCTTGCTTCGTTACTTCGTTTAACAATTATCCGTGTGTTCCACCGAACAACCAACAGGCATGATCGATACTCGATCAAATTCTGGGTTCAGGTCAATGGTTTTTCAGTAGCTTAATGGCCAGCAGTCTATCAATTAGCAAACAAAATCGATTTTTGTTTTCGGTTCCCGGTAATGGATCCGATGCAACGAGTTTCTGTTAATTTTACACGAAAATGCCACTGTTAATTTGGTTGCGGGTTAATTGCATTTCACCGTGATTACGCGGGGGTTGCTATTGTAGGTCAGCAACGATTAATGATTACAGAAAGTAATTGGCAATCGAATTAACATTTCAATCCTCGTTGCCAACGTGTCATCGCGCTGACCGATCTCGATTTATGTCAATTTCCTGGCTTCTGTCAATGAAATCTAACAAAAACGTACCTTTGTACATTGCAATTTTTAAAAGAATCTACGATCTAAAAATTTCCTGGAGGGTTTTCCAACGGCTAAATATTGCTATCCAAGAAATAGTATATCCGAATAATTGATATCCACATACACTAGATAAAGAGAAGAATCTACAATAATAAAATTCTTGGAAGATTCTCGGTGTATCTAGATCACAAAATGTCCAAGGCAATCTTCTTTCGCTGAGTCATTGAGTGACCAAGCAAGTGATCAATTTCGATAGCAATGACTAAGCTGAACCAGAGCTGAGATAGTAGCTGGCATGGGTTCAATCTCGTTAATAAAGATAACCATAGTGCTGCAAAAGGTACAGAGAGCTGCAGCAATTAGCTTCGGCCAAGTTTTTCCCGCAAACGATCGAGCGATCTACTCGTGTGCTCGATTTTTAATCTCGTTAATCGCGCAATTTGATACGGGTAGGTAGTATCTGCGTGAAAAAGTCGTAATCGAAACACGACTCCGACGGTCCCGGCTCGATCCATCTACTCCAGGCTTGTCAAATTGAATCGTTCGACGCAATTAAACCCCGAACCGGCTAATTGATCGATCGTTTATGCCGCTAGTGAGGTGCACGCGATGCTGGTGACGGGTTTGTAAACGACCAGCTGAAACGAACTTCGTTGAAGCACATCTGACTTCCTCTTCGTCGAAATCTCTCTTCGTGTGTTTCAATTTTTAGTAACAAAATTGCTCTTCATTTTCTAAGTTTCCTTCCTAAATTGAGGAAGCTGTACTTCTTTGAAAGCTTAACGAGAATCGCTTCGAGGAAATAATTAGTGCTCTCTGGAACTGGAGCTTGCATCACTTGTGTTCCTTTAACACTGGAGTTCTCTATTTAATTTTCAAAACTTTTTTCAAAATTTTTATCAAAATAGAGAACCACGGAAGAATAAAAAGAGCATTTTCAAAGAAAAAGTGAGTATGTTAGCGGCCCACCCGGTATAGGACAAGGATGCGCTTGTTATACAAACGCTGAAGCGCTGTCATTTTATCGGGCTTGTTCGTCAAGCGTTCTGGCAGCTTTTATCCCCGATCGCATCCGACACGCGTCAGGCTGGGAATCGACATTCTATTAACCATGGCAGGCGCGGCGCACAGTTTTCTCGGGGATGTTGCTATACTATTTTTATTTTGACCTGATCTGGAGAAGAAGAAGGAGGAAAAATCGGTCGGCCACGGCCTCGACCGCGAAAACCGCCGCGGGCACTGTCCCCGATACTATATCACTCTGAACAAGACGAGCTAAACAAGGCTAGAATCTGAAAACTTCTTTTCTATCGCGGCGTGACCGTGACCCGATCCCGAGAGCAAACCACCCGTGAATCACTGCTCGACGGGCCAATTATCCTGGCCCCGATTTCGCTTTTTAAACGCCGACCGTCTCTAATTATTCTGTCCCAATCACCCAAATGAACCTGTTATACTAAACCAGAACAACAGGCTTGGAATTACTACCATTGTGATCCACGTCTGTTTTAACTTGCTGATTGTTTCCTGGTTGACACGAACAAAAATGCGGGATAGAGAAGCTTTAAAGGAAGAACGAACGTGTCTTATTGGAACGTCTTAATTAATTCTTCGTGGACAAGATCTTTTTAAAATGTTCCAAATACGTCAGTGTCAGAAAAATGTTAACAGGTGTGTCATCAACTGGATGATTTAATCGGGCCGGGAAGGCTGACGAGCAAAAGCAGCGGGATCGTCGCCGTATCGCTATCGCAGAATATTATGTTCATAGAAAACAGAGGTAGGGAGAGGCAGCTAGAGACGGTTGCCGGCTAAGTTTCCGGAAGTTCGGGGCTTAGGTAGAACAGCGTCCTCGTAAGAGATCCTGGCCACGAACAATCCTTGCGAGATACGCTGCGTGCGAGGTAGAGCAACCGGTAGGTAAATGGGATGACTCGTAGCGGTAATCCCGGGCGAAATGCTTGCGTTAATCCGCGTCTCATCGACCTTCAAATATCCCCAGGTAGCTATCCGTAGTTACAGGTTCTCGCGATGTGTTCGACTTGTTTTCTTTCGAGACGCTTTTGTTTTCGACCGTGATCGTCGACGTGTCCCCGTCGGCTGCTCGGGGAACGATTATTCTTCGAATTATTCGGAACCCGAATCCCTTTTGTTCTCTTGCCCCGCGGTATCGGACTCGTGGTTGTCTTATAACGCGTGTATACCGGGTGTTTCGTCCGATTTGGCCATCCTAAATAAAAATTTTGTATTATTTTTTAATCGTGGTTTTTTATCTGACACTTTTGAAGAGGAAACTTCGCTTTCACTTAGGTCGTGCGGTTTTAAGCGCACAGTATTGGTCTGTTTTTTTGTATTGCTAATGATACGTGGCATGTTCTGTGACGATCTTGTTAGGTGAAACATCCTGTACGCATATGCTAATGCCAGCACCGCTAGAGAAACCGGTCGCGAAACTTCCTCGAGTTCAAGTACCGTCGAATGAATCCCATGGAGAAATGCATGGTGAATTTTGGAGCGTGGATGGAACTGGCTCCACGAGGAACCTAGACTAGAGCTGTAAGAACTTATAGGACTTCGAACTGTGAACTCTCTATGCGGCCTTAACCCTCAGAAATGGTCCTGTCGAAGATTCTCGGATCCTTCACCCATTCTTGCTTTAATCGTCGATGCTTATGCTAAAATTTTCAGGACGTTCAGCAACATCGCAGCCATTCCACTGCGTATAGTTCTATGCTTAAAATATAAATATACTAAATTGTATCACAAATGCATCAAATCTGCAGTCCAGTTAAAACTCTGAGCATCGTCTTTCCAAAACCTATATGTACAAACATTTGGAAAGCGACGGTTCATTCAAAAATGAAAGTGGTTACATACAAATTATTATAGTGTATCTTCTTACACACACAGTAGTTTCTACAAGTAGACAATCACAGAAATACTCTCACAATCCACAAAACTACAACACAAAAATGCCACCGCACGAATCCCATTGATCTTTAGACAGCAGTGAAAATTCGAGACAGTTCTCCATGCAGTTTCCTTATTTATTTCGAGGAACGCCAACTCAAAAAATGACCCACAAACCATGAGAACAGAAAAGAGAATAAACAATTTTTTGATCGATATAAAAAATCAATTTTTACCGCAGCCTATTAACTGAACCAGGTATTCATAATTGAAAAATGACCCAGCTAGAAGGTTTAAACGAAAAGAATCAATGGAATATAGTAGCCCACGATTGTCAAGGGGTAAAAGAAGAACAGACTCAGGCCGTGAACGTTATAACACTGATAATATTCATTTATTGAAAATTAAAATAACAAAGTGTTCGGAGAAGTTTGTATGCTTTGTCAGTATAAAATATTGCCTCCTTCGTGTGTCCAGGTATCCTGTCTCCTCGGACTTTGTCCAGTATAGTTAGCAATCTCGCTCGCTCATTTGCCTTTCTGCCTATCTATCTCTCACTGGCATTCACACACGCACGCGTACATACTGCTCGCACAAATGCTCACTCATTCGGCCACTCGTATTGCTCGAAAAAACATACCCCCGCCGCGAAAAAGTATTCTCGTCGTTGCTCGATGATCGGTCGCCGTCGTGTCCCGTCTTGTGGAGGGATACGTCGGGCCGCGATGATTCGATAAAAAGGTTCGATTGCTCGTCGAGGGATGATTGTCCCTTGATTGAAAACGTCCCCGGCTCGATGGAGCGTGCCAGCAACGAGAGAAGAGCCCGAGGAGCCTAGCTCGTGTCCCCATATGGCGGTAGCTTTTCTAATCTTTCAACGGCGAATCGACCGGATTCGTCACGCGGGACCAGAGAGGGTGCCGATCATGCTCACCCCATGCGGGGGTGGTCCCTTGAACGGTTACACGGCTGCCTGCCGAAACAAACAGTCTTTCGGTTTTCCAAATTATTTTCCTCCGCGCCGAAATAAACTGTCATCTTCCAGTTTTTAAAAGTAATCTTCCTCGGCGCCGAAATGAACAGTTGTTTTTCAGTTTTTAGTTTTTTCCTGCATTACAGGACAGTTTTTATTCCAACATTTTACAACTTCCAGTCCAGAAATTTTATTTTTAAGAGCTTCCCTCTGACTTTACAATGCAAGCACATTTTTTAAAAAAGTTCTACGTCTTAAGTAGAACCTATTAAAAAGTTCCATAATTCTTCCTCTTCAACCTCTGCTTTTCATAAGAACCCATGATCTTTTTTTAAATAAGAAAAGACGGCCTCCTCCAATGAACGTCGACCAGCTCGTTGGACCATCGTTAAAGCAAAAATGACTTTCAGGTCTCGAAAATCTACGGGATTGCAGTAGAAATCGGGGAGAACTACCCACGGCATCGTCTAACTGCCCCATTCCCGGATTAACCGTTCTGCAATTAGCTTTCTCGCCGGATTATACCGCGAATCGTTCGCGTCTCGACCGTGATGTCGCAGTGCGAAACGGGTAAACCGCAGAGCAGCCGAATGTCTACGAGAGAGCCCACGGTCCTCAAGGACCGTCCCGAGGTTTTATGGGGAAAGCGAAGAAGATTCAAGAATGAGCGCGTAATCCCCGCGCGAGAATAATAAACTGCGGTGGAGCACCCGTACGGACGCGGAAGTAATCCGATAATCCCATTAGACGGGTTTCCATAAAATCGTTAACTGCCATCCAGGTCGCGTAAACGCACCTCATACCCCCATATAACCCCCTCTCATGGATTCTCGCGACACCTCATCTTTCCAGATGCTTTCGGATTAACTTTGCTGCCTTCGGTTTGCGGAAGGGTCGGGACGGTCGTAAATGATTTTTCTTAGAATGTAAATTGTTAGTGTAAAAATTAATTTTGTAATTAATTTCCTGATCAATATCTGGCAAATATTTTGGCATTCGAACTCTAGAGATTATTTTTCAGATTATTTTACATTTTTGCAAAGAGGAGCAATTCGAGTTTGACCAGCACAAACAGTAAACTATATCGAGCCGTTCTCCCTTTAAAAACCCTGTAACTTTTCGCATTAAGAAATTTACAAGCCACCAGATAAAAGGAAAAAGCCTGTGCTTAATAATAAACGTGTTTCAAACTAAAGTCACTTTGCAGCAACTTTTCTAAAAGGGTACAAAAGTTAAAGGACTAAAAAGCTTTTAATAAACATTTTCCTTATATAGATAAAACGATTTCCTTAGAGAACTTTCGCAGCAGTGAATTCTTGAAGACCACAATCCATTTACGTCTCGACCCAACAAAGTAACAAACTCTTTGCTTCTTTCTTGACCTCGATTCGATTCGATTCGACAACCGATCGATAAAAACAGTGAAATCGTGAGAAAATACATTGGAAGTCGAACGTACCGTTCAGACTGCAAAGTCGATTATGCTGCACTTGGCCAAAACGAGAGAATGCTCTTTCTCTTCTCTCCTCGAAAAAATTCGCGTATGAAATAATCGATACTCGATTTAACATTCAATTGCTAGAATAAAGCCAGAGAAACCCGATTAAATTATTTATACCGATCATTTTTTAACAAACCTGCAGACAATTCGAGTGATATATTTTCGATAAATGAAATGTTGTTAAAAATTTTGTACCCCGATTCTAAAAAATGGAACATTATTTATTTCTTGTTTTAAGAATTTCAGTAAATCACAAATAATAAAATCGATTTCTTTTAGTTACCAAAAAATTTGTTTAGAGTGTAAGTGCAACGAGTGCACACACCCACCCGATCCGAATACACGATAGACGCCGATGATGCAGATGCATCGAGCTGGCGGAGCAGGTCGTCGTTGCGGGTTTCGCGAGTTTATACAAGCAATTTTCTGTTTCTCATTACCGACTGCATTAGCGGAATATTCGCGTGTGATATTAGGACCCAATGTAAATTAACTGGATTAAATGCGTAGGCCGATTGCATCAATCTCATTAAGCGGAGCGCATAATGTTTGACGAGAGGCCGACGTGGCGCGAGCGCAGGCGGTCGGTCAGTAACGATGTTTGGGGATGCTCCGATAATTATCAAATCCCTGCGCGTTGTTTGCGCTGGGCAAACCGAAAATAATAGAACGTCGGCCTCCGTCGGGACTCTCTCCTCTCTCTCTTTCTCTCTCTCTCTGTGTGTGTGTGCGCGCACTAACCGGTTCTTTCACCTGTGCACGCGTTTTTCGTGTTCACTATTTTCGCGTTTTCAGTTGCGCGATTTTTCCACCGGTTCTCGACCGTCATCCGCAAAACTCGAACCGTCCCCGAGTTTCGATCGGTCGTCGGTTCTTTGACTTGGAATCGCCCGGATATTTGACCGTCCAGCTGGCTGTTTGACTTTCGGTATGATAACCGTAGTTCAAACAGATTCAAAGAACAGGACCAGACACCCGGACGGTCCCGGGGTTTACGGGGGTAGTTAAACGGCGGAGTTTGGGGACCGGCCGCCGGGTTACATCAGCGAAAAATTGCGACTCCATGGTTCCCCATGGTTTAATCTAGTCTCTATATGCTCTGTCTCTCTCTGTCCCCCCCCCCCCCTCCTTATGTTAGCAAACACGCTCCACGTGAACATCGACGTCACCGATCTGCAATATGTGGACAGGATGGACCTCGTATTTGACTCTGCATTTTCAGAAACGTCGTCTTCAAGGAATAAATCACTTTGTCATCTGGCTAGCTGCAGGGTTATGTAACGTAAATGGAGCTCGCCTTCCTCATTCTGATTTTTATAAAATAATCTTAAAACTTTATGCAAAATTGTCTGCATCAATTGCAAGAGATAGAAGCCAGATATACAATAATCTATCAATGTTTTTGCTCTTTGCTAACACCAATTTGGATTTTTCGTTTGCACATCCATAATTGCAGATCGATGGTCAACATTTTCCATCGTTTCGAGGCCGGGGTTCGAGGCTGTTCGCAAGAAGCGTGCGACAGACAAACGATAATCACGAAACAAAATTGAACAGATGTGAGGGGGGAAGAAAGGATTGCGGGGGGCCTGGGAAAAACGGGAGGGTCGGGATTGGCTCGCGATTCGACCGCGGGGCATATCTGATTGCTGTCACAATGAGCTTATTAACCCCTATGAAGCTAGAGAATTCCTTAAACGCTAAAATGTTTTTTCGCCTTAAGGTTAACGCTAAATACGCTGCTTTTTTCTCTTAGGTACAGTACGGCATTCTAAGGTGCTAATCGTTTAAAAGTCCTAATCACTAAGTGTCCTACTCGTCCGGCGTGGAAACCAACGGAAAAATTGAGAAACGGCTCCCGTGGGCGGGCCCCCGATTTCGGTTCACTGGCCCGCGACACGCCTCCTCGCTCGCCGAGAAGCCGAAACAAAAACTCGAATAACGAGTCCTTCTCAGACGAGGACCCTGAAAAGGAGCGTGTCTCGCCCGGTTAAAGCGATGTCCACGAGGGGGAGTTGTTGACACGCCCCTTTCGATGATTCCCCGTCTTGCCGACGAATCCCCACCTCTTTTCGATAGTCTCCTCCCATTTGGAGGTTGATTCGGTTATTCTTTTGTTAAGGAAAAATTATAGCTAAAGAATTACAAATTGTAGGTTAATATGTGTTTTTGATAGTGACCGAACCTTCAGCCGCAAGAATAATCATCAATCTGTGGGATGTATCATTTTTTGAAAACGTGGAAGCGAATTGTTACCAAAAGGGGGCGTCAACAAAGAGTTTGTAGTCTCTTAGGGGCGGGGTCTCCGTGTTGCGGCTCCTCCCTCGCCGCCGGCGCAAACGAACAATGAAGGAAAGCGTAACGGCGTAAAAACTACGTTCACCGCGATTGGAAAAGTGGTAAAATAGCGATCTGCCTCTTTCACGTTTCCTCTAACCACCTACGCTTCTTGCTCGGTTAAGTTTCCATTATTTATCTCTTTTTTTCTTTTGTCGTTTGTCCTCTCGTCCTCTTCCGTTACGTAGTCTTCTGTCGTGGCGCTGCTGCTCCACTTCCTCCTTGTCGCTCTCGTCACTCGTTACGGGTTAATTATTACAAAGATGCTTGTACAATAATATAATATAGACTCTGTATTAGTTACAATAATATCGTAGCGTTCTACCCTCGCGATCGATCGGTCCGTATCCCCTTGTCCCTTTCGTTCCCGGTTCCAGTCGCCGCGAAAATTATAGTAGAACGTTTCTCTCTCTCACTCTCGCTCTCTCTCATTCTCTCTCTCCCTTTCTTTCTCTCTTTTTCGCGCTACAAGGTCCGCGACCACCTTCTGTACAGAAACCTCTCGCCGGACGCAACATCTTTCATCGCGTACATATGGTTTTTGAGCCGTTGCGCCCGTTTATTGCTTATTGCTTACGTTTACGCTCGCGTTACACGCCCTCGGCGAACCAAACAGCCCACGCGAACGTCATTCAAGGAATACAACGTGCCTAACTGAAGTACAACCCCGCAGCATGCATCGATTTTCGCGATAACGCTGTCAAAGGCCGAGAGCCGTCGATTCTGGGACAGTCTCAATGAGGGCTGATTTAGGGCTGCTCCCTGCGATTTGAATCTAACTTTTCCTAAATCTGTACCGATGCGAATTAGAATCGCAATTATCGACACGAAGATCCATCCAGCTTAGAGAAATATGGTTTACAGGTCCTTTATGCATATTTCTTATGAAGCATGATTCATTCATGAATTTTCTTAATTCTCCCAACAGGAATAAATTCCTGCATGAATTTATCGGCTATTGAATAATGAACGTGAACCCAGATTGTGCAAAATAATGAATTGCTAAACGATGTAAATTTTGGAAAGTCTGCTGTGGATGGATCTTTGGATCATTGCAACAGGAGTTACTTAGCTAAGTTATGGTTTAGGATCGTACGCTTTTATTGAGATTGTAGGGGGCAGTTCTCAAGCAGCGTTAAATCTTTGGCAAGCTCGGACCGGGGGCACGCGTTGGGCCCCGTAAATCAGTAACGGGGATTTCATTTTCGTCCCCAGGACAGCCGCTCTCGGTTCCCGACTATTTAATAAAATATGCCCGCGACTCCCTTCTTCTCTCTTGGTCCGATAGGAGTCGAACAAGTGGTCAATTTGTCTCTCGCTTCTCGAGCTCCCGGCCCGCGACTGCTGCCGCCGCCGATAAGCCTTGAATAATTGCTCGTGCGGCCATCTCTCCTATCTCCCTTCCCACCCCCCGCTCTCTATCTCTATCTCTCGCTCCCTCTCTTCTATGCCGGCGAGGAAGAATCAGAGCGATGTCCGGATCATCCGGATGTTCAACTGGGAAACGTGTTCTCGGAGGGAAACGTCCGACTCGGTGCAAAACGGAGGACCCATCACAGTTGCAATTTTGCACTTTACATGGTCGGCCGTCTGGCTACCGATTGTATCGTGTTCGATCCTGCGGTCCCCTCCGACGATTCTATCGATAGTATTTGGTAGATAGTGTCTGGAGGATTCTGAAGAATGAATACCAAAACTGAATGCACTGAAAGCTCATATCAACAATACAGCATTGTTTTGCATTAATCTTAAATTCTTTTTTATTGAATCTGTATAAATGTCAAATTAAAAGAGAATGTAATTGTTTTCCACATTTCAGCGACAAAACATTGAATAAACAGAAAGGTTTATTTTCCAGTGAATTTGTCCAAAGCTCTGTATGTTCAGTTACGAATTTGCAAAATCAGCTATTTATCTTCGCAATGTATCGATCTTTCGCTATTACGTCAATTTGACAAGAGACAAATTGAATTTGGAAAATGAGGGACGGGATTCGCGGAGATCCGGATGCGGATTGCAATTAGGGACTTAAATATGATTGAGTACGACGAAATTGATTTCCCCGTTGATGCATGACACTTCCGCGGTTATTTCGATAAAAATCTGCTAAATGAAGTAATTAAGACTCGTCGATCACATACACGTATCAGAGTATACGATGAGAACAGATGAAACAAGCGCCAAATCGTCACTGAAAAAGAGCATGATTGGCGTTATATACTCCCCCACACTCGATTATATAAATATCAATTATAAACATCGCTGTTCGGATCGTTACCGAGCGCATCAGACTAGATTAAACGCGATTCGATGCGAGATAAAACAGAAACCAAAATCAAACTCTTTTAATATAATATGCTCGCGTGTAATTAAGCTTGCAATTTCTGGCCACGCTCGAAATTGAATTCCACTGGTACCAATAAACATACCTACCGCGAAGTGTTCAAAAATAAAAATAAAAAAACATATTACATATTAATCCCTAAATAATTATTTTATTTCATTCATAACAGAATCTTTACCGAATCAAATTAATCTTGTCTTGGTTAAACTTTCGTAATAGTTACAATAACATAATAAAATATAATTGAAATCGTATGGGGATCAGGTTGCCCCAACAGTCAACTTAAGGGTTGTCGCTGAACATACAAATATTAATCATTACAAAAATGATGGGATTATATTCAGAGTCTATACAAGTTCTGTTACACTCTTTAAATAAATGTTAGATGTACAAATGAATACTCCAATTCTTCCTGAATTTTAATAAATGCGGAATACAAAATTGTGAAATGATCATTTGACCAACAGTGGCAGGTTCAGCGTCAACTACAACCAAACAGAACTTAAAAATAACAAATAAAGAACGCAAAGCCTCAGATCAGATTTTCGCGAACAGGTTAGAGACGCGCGTTTCCACATAATCTCTCCCCTAATTTCTTCCTCGCCACACCTCCCCGCAGATTCTCCGCGAATAATTTCGCCACAGAGCGGGATCGTATCGAACCGTTCCGGACGCAGTTTCCGTTCGATTCAATTTCGCTGGCCTCGCAGGATCTTGTTTCACTCGGCAAAGGGTTTCCCATGTATTTTTAATAAATCCGCGGGCATCGATCGTTTCGTCCTCGAAAGCAGCACCGTGGACGCCGGAGAGGTCTTTTCACCGTAACGATAGAAAAATAACGCAGACAACCGGAAGCTTTGGAACGCAGTTTTTTTTCCCTTTCCTTTTTTTATTTCCTTCCTTTTTTCACGAGCCCCGCCACTCGGTTATTAATACAGCCGCCGGCTATTACAGCTATTATATAATAGCGCATGCTCCACCACCGTATACTAACCCTTTGTAGCTGTTACATAACAGCTACACAAGCGCAATCAACCTATAATACTCGGCCGCTAATATTTCGAGCGAACCGAATCTCGCCGCGGGCTCGTAACGCGACGATTGTAACTCGAAAATCTGCCGTCGTTTCGACTTCAAACTGATTTTTTTTCCGGACCTTTTTCTCTTTTAACGCGCCGTTCGATTCGGTTATCGACCCCCTGTGGTCATTGTATTTCACTGCGCAGCGGATTTTCCTCGGTTTGGAACCGGTGCCCTTCAAATTCGGGGACCTGTCGTGCGGAGCCCTCTGTATTGTTTCTTCCCTTAAAAATTTTTTGTAATCACCCAATATAAAATTTTCAGAGGTCTCAAAGTTTTCACAATGAAAAACAAATCATTAACAAGCTGCAGTAAAAATGGTGGACTTGATAACCACTGAATTAACTTCATCGCCGTATCATTTCAAAGCTTTTCGAAACCTTTCCCGAGCGAAACGGACCTTTTCCCGCGAGAAAGCTATCATCTACAGGGATTTCTCAAAAGATCCAGCGACCTAGATCGATCGTCCATCCGCAATTCCAAAAATCATTAAGCTTGAATGTGTCGCGGGATAGTTTCGTTCGCCTTGCGCGTTGAATCCGACCGATCGGTGCGCCGCGATCTCGTGATATGGGTCTGACCATAAAAACTCGCGCGGTTACTTCCACTTCGTTAGCTTTGCCTGACTTTTTAATTAGCTAGTGCCTACGAGCTACGTCGGTAAAAAACCTACTGGCCGGCGGAGGTTCGTGTTCGACTCTGTTCAGCGATCGCCGGCGTTCTAAGAACGAACCGAGTTCCTCCTGGAACTGAGAAAAAAACAACAGGAATCATCCTTAGAGAAGTTCTCTGGCTCTCCTCGAATCGGATCCGGCAAGACTCTACATCCTTGCAGTCATATTAAAAAACAAGAACCGTTTGAATATGAATAACTTCATTGCAAAAGTCGTAATAATATACAGAAATAGAATCGAGTCAGTCCATCCACCAAGTTCGTTCGTATTCACACGTATATACGATCCACCGTTACACTTTCAATCGAGTCCTGCCATAATTGTACACTGAATCACTCAAGTTCCTCATCGACTTTCATCCATATTGGATCTAGAAAAGATTTCGTACGAACAAACTTTATGGACTGACCAGCGACCAGGTGTTAGAGCCTCCATTTTAACAATAAATTTTGCAGCGTTCGCACAACTCGGTCGTCTTTCGGCGATTCCGCGAGCACGAACCTTCTCCAGCGATTCGGAGAGGCTAGCTGGAGCTACGGACGCGAGCAATCGATGCTGTAGGATCGATTCCTCTGGGTTTCCTCCGGGTTTCATCTTCCTCCTCTTCGTCCCCGGTCCTTGCTCCTCGCCGTTCGCCCGGAGACTGATCTTCCTCTTCGGTGTGATTCGCGACGAAGGCTTATTTCTTTATATATATATATATAATATTTATATATTTATATATATACTTTTTTGTTTGTTGTATTATACACGTGTGCCATCATCCCTCGTCTCCCCAAATATCGTGTCTCGTCACACCACGCACTGGTGTGTCCACAGCAGAGTATACAAATCGTCGAGTGTTTAACGGTCGTCAAGATCGTCGCACGTTCGATTAGAATCACCTGTATATCGTGACGATCGCCGTCAGCACTACGATCAGCAGATGCGTCGACCTGATCACGATTCCCTTGTTCTCCTCCATGCACTGGCCTGAAATCAGAAAGAAAATGCCGTCGTATTTTTACGAAAATTCGAAGAGGGGATTGGCTGCGTCAGCGCTAGTCCAATAAGTTCGTGCGGTTTCTTTTCTCGAGAGAACAGAGTCGACGGTTCTTGTGAACTTGCTGCTGAGACTCGATCTGTTGTGTTCGCTATTCTCGACATTTCGGAGGCAATTTTTGGGAGACGCGCAGCATCGGTTCCTCGGTTGCAGAAATGTTGGAAATTCGCGGACGGTCCGGGAGAGTTGCACGAAGTTGTTGAACAGAGTTGTAGAACAGCGAAAATTCGGTATTTTTGTGTAAAAACAGAATTTTCTACAGCAATCCTGAGAGACCGTGGAATTGCTGAAGACGAGTACAAATTGGAAATAGTATCTTTTGTTTTATTTTTATTTTTCAGTGATAGAATTTTATAATGGAATTTTCGTTGATAAAATATTAAATTAAATTGTTTCTACCAGCTTCCATTAAAGAAAACCTATTGTCAAGGTTTTAGAGTCAGACTTGTATAAAAGCAGGAAGGAAGCGTAAGGTAAAATAGCTAGGTGTGCATAACAAGCGGAGAACAGCGAAAAACAGGACAAGCATAAGAATTATCAAGGCAGGGTCAGAAATGAACAACAAAAAGAACATTCCCTTCTTCTCCTTTCTCGCCCAGCTCCCTCGTTCCTCAATTAAGAGTGACCATTTAAAGTCTGAGGCCAAACTCTCAATGGAACAAAGCACAGCAAGCCGATTTGAAGCTTAAGTCGAAAGTCGTTTGCCTTCTGTTCCTGACAATGTTCCAGGGGAATAGTTCACGCCAATGGTCGACGCGAGTTGAGATTGCCCTGTGGAGCACTGTTCTGGCTCCGTGGAAATTGGGGGCAATAAAGCCCCGCCCATCCAGGAAAATGCAAATAGAAATAGCAAGATGTATATCCATCTGTTGCGAGATTGACAGTCTTTATTTTCTGATGTGGTTTGTGTTGATAAAATGCTCTTTACCTTGAGAGCACCTTAAATAGTTCCCGAAGGAAAGAACGAAGAATTACAGAGTTCAATTAACGGTTCAAGTTCAACTGAAGACAACTTTGGTCACATTCTGAAGCCGGACCATTTAATTCAAAGCCAGGTATTTTTTCGGATTGTGTATCACAGGTCGCCAGAAACAGAAGATCGCCGCGTTTAAACCTTGTTTAAACGTATCCGCGGCGTCGCGTCGGCCCCTTCAATAAGAGAATCCCGCCGAGAAACAGCGTAACGAACGAGCGGCCGGAGCACCGACGGAGAAACAAAACTGAAGGATCCTCGCTGGAGTGACAAGACAACAGTCTAGGCAACGAGGACGCTTCAGATTGAAGCACTGGAGAGGGGGATAGATAGAGAAAGACTGCTATACAGTCTCTGATAACATCAAACAAATCGAGGAGCACGCCAGTAGTTTTTCTTCCACCGACGAAATTGTAAATAATAGGCCTCGAGTGTCGCCTCGTTACGAATAAAAAAATTCAACTCGCACGAAACCTCTGAGTTTCGCAAAGATCCGCGGACAGAAGGTCTCTTAATGGTGTACCACCGAGTCAACTAACGGAGAGTCCCTGATGTTTGTCGCCTAGGGATTTTCAATGAAGTTTAGAGCGAATATGCGTGGTGGAGAGGACTCTTTTTAAAACGGAGGAGATTCGCTCGGTGCTACAGCTTTTTCCTATTCAGAATGATCAGATGACATGTTTCGCATGAGTTCTCGACGACTTTGCAAACAGGAAACGTTGTGTTCGAATAACTGAAGGGGCACATAGCAACAAGCACATCGGGATAGTACAATATTTAATATTGGTATTATTTTTTTATTTAGTCTATTTCGAATCTCAAAAAATTTGTAGAACACCGTTGAATTCAGAGTCTGATTGTTTCTCGACGCACAGTTCTCCATATCTGCGTGGTTTATTATCCGAGTTTGGATCTTAGAACAATTATACAGGCAAACAGCAGTACAAGCTTCGGCAGACAATATCAGAGGAGGTGCAAGCCGAGGAAAAGCACGCGAATCCAGTGTCCGAGGAACGTCAATGGCGACGACACGATTGTAATCGCGAAAGCCCGCGTCTGGAGACGAGCCTCGTCCTCTATAAGGCTAATGGACGAGCGTTCTGAAAGACGAGTGAAAAAAGGGAAGCGGGACACGAGAGAGGGAAAGAGAGAAACAGATAGAGAGCGAAATAGAACAGTGTTGAGGAAACTGTCTAATTCCTCGGACAATGGGCTCTCTCCCGGGGTCCCGAAATCTCGAGACAAAATGCTCGAACGGCGGAACATTCGCGGCAGTTGCGGAACAAAACCGCTGGATCTTCGTAGAGAGACGCGTTCTGGAGACCTTAAGGATACTCGAGAGAAGACGAGAGAGACAAAGAGAGAAAGAGGGAGTCAGAGCTAGGAGATAGTTAAAGCAGAGAGAGAAAGAGAGACACACTCACCGGTACTGGTAGCATTGAAGGCCAACATTGGCGGGGGAGGAGGTATTCCCCTTTGGCAGGCCACCTCGCTGGCAGTCAAGCTGACAACTCCTCCGCTCTCTTTGTACATGAAGCACAATCTTCGGCTGTTCCTGTAGGGCTGGGGTCTGTTGTTCTCGCTGGTCCAGGCTGTCCCGGGCGCCAGCTGGGTGGCGATCACGAACTGGGTGCCCTCCGCGTCGTACCAACGACCGTGGCACGAGTATGCTGCCAAACAGAAAGCACAGAGCTCCCTCTAACTTTCGAAGATAGAATGCGCCGCTAAGTATCTCGAGGATCCCCTCTCGAACGCCATTATAGTCTAAATAAGCTT
Organism: Lasioglossum marginatum; assembly: GCA_028455795.1. Lineage (NCBI taxonomy): Eukaryota > Metazoa > Arthropoda > Insecta > Hymenoptera > Halictidae > Lasioglossum > Lasioglossum marginatum. The sequence goes on along the minus strand of CM052258.1, from coordinate 3,785,228 downwards.
TGACAACGAGGGACCAAAATCCTGCGACATGAAAGCCCCTTGTCGAGCTTAATTGCTAATGCGATTTTAATTCTCAACAATACCCACTGACAACGTGGGCGTCCATTTTAAAAATAATGGTTCGTACCGACAATATTTTTATAAGCTCTGAAAGAGCACCTCAATAAGTGAAGGAACCAAAGTTCTCTTGAGTTCCCAGCTAGTAGTCACTCACCAATGGAATTGTCATCGACGCAGTCCGTCTGGAACTCCATTCTGTCCGCAGTGGAGCACCCAATGGTAATGGTGGTGACTTCCGAGCTGCACCTGGAGATGTCCTCTTCCCTCTTCTCCCTCTTCTCGGCGGACTCATCTTCATCAGCTTCCTCGAGGTCCCTTCTGCTCCTCGACAGATCGTCATAGGTCATCTGCCTATGATTTCTGCCGGACCTCTTCTTGGGTAGGTCCGCGGTGTCAGGATAATCACCGAAGTAATCCTCCTGGACTTCGAGGATGCTGGAGTCTTCGGAGTCGTCGAAGTCGGTGGCCCAAAGCTGTCTGATTCTCGCGAAGTCGTCCGCGTCCACCTTGAAGTCCTCCATCTTGGGGCTTCTTCTTGTTCTCTCTTGAGGCCTCCTGACCTTGGACCTGTCGCCGGAGTTTCGTTGCTCCTCGGACCTTCTGAATTTGGATCTGGAGTGGTCCCAGAGCAGGTCCTCGATGTCCAAAGACCTTTTCGAAGACACTTCTTCGAGGCTGTGGTCCCGGTGGGATCTGTTGTTGCGATTCGACCTGGCTCGCCTGCCCATCCTCTCGTGCACCAGGTACTCATTGTTTGCACGCCGCTTTTCAGCTTCGAAGTCCAGCTTCCGACCACGTTCTTGCGTGCGTTCTTGCGCGTGTCGCACTTTTTCTCTGTCTCTTCTTACCACCTCCTGGTGCTGGTTCCGTCTACTTTCCCGGATGTTGCGCTGATTGCGATTCACACCAGTCACCGTGAACTTTCCCAGGTACGGGCACGTCCGTGGCTCCGGGGAGCTTGCTGAAATTTTCGAGAAGCGAACCGATTAAATGATTGCGGAGTCTGTTTTGTTGTGGGATTTTTGTTAAAGTGGCTCTTGGAACTTCTGGACCTAAAATTGAATATTACCATAATCATCCACTTGAACGAATTAACATAAATGATTAAAAGTTGCTACTGTCTGCATAAACTAGTCGAAGCACAAACTTCGGGGGCTAACGTTTCAACGTCTAGCGATCCGTCGAGCCATTTTCAGACCAAAAGGACTGCCCGAGACGTTTCTCAACTCTCCCCTTTTCCTTTCCTCTCTCTCTCCAGAGATCCTTAGCCGAAAATTAACAATTTAGAACGGGAGATTTACCGTCACCTCCGATGGGCGACGTAGTAACAAGACGCAGGGGAGGGAATATGCTAGCGACAAATCGAGGAATAATTTATCCTGCTTCGGGACACCATCAGAATCAATTAACGCTCGTTTCCTAATTCCAGCGAGCCAACGGCCCGATGAACGATCGATCTATAAACTCCCCGTTCAGGGACTCCTCCTCGGTAACACACAGAGAGATACTCGCGAAACTTAACAGGGATGGGGGCGAGGGGGAGAGGAAGGACATCTCGACCGAAGATCGGCTGAATTACAAATTACCTGCTCCGGAGTGGAATCAACAAGAAACTTTCCCCTATCGATCTTCCCTAATGACGTTTTCTTGCGGCCGGATCGATCGCCCGGAGGATCGGTCAGTTGCGAAACACAGTCGGGATACTCGATTTTGCGAAATTTCTACCCTCTCGGCCATTAATCATCGATCAAACCCGATTCGAGATCTACCTTGCATTCTGAAGCCGCTGAGCATCCTCCCAAAACGATTATGTTCAGCCCTTGGCTCTTTAATATTTAACTGTGTTTGCCGTGCAACGTCGAATATAATCCTTGATTGGAGTCGGTCAAAATCGGTTTCTTAGTTTTGATCACTGATTTATGTCGATCAAGATTTATCTTTCATTTTGAAGAGAAACTCGAAGCTGTTCCGCAGCAGGTTTTCCCAGCGTCGCAAAACGATTATGTTACACGTTCACCCCCGATATTCTGGAACTCAGGAACACGCCCATAAATTTTGCGAAGGGTTTGCGGCCAGCTCTCCAGCACCTCGGCCAAATGTTCTGAACCAATAGGAACTTAGCAGAGCGCGGGAAAAAGCATCGAGGAGAGCGCTCGGAAACTCGAGCAGCGTACACCGCAGATCCAGTTTTGCACTCGACCAGTTTACATCAATCTCGAGAGGCGCTCGCATTATAGCGAACTTAAAGTTGTAAAGCAAACTCGCGCGAGTTTATTTTCGTTCCGGATATCCGATAGAGAAAAGGAAACTTGCCGGGATGATGGAGGCTAGGCTCGAATCGAATTCGAAATGTGAATCACGTTTGAGATGGAAAATACTTTAGAGAAAGAGTTGCACTTTCGGGAATATTGAAATAACGTCTTACATACGTGCCATGTTCCTTTCGAAGAAAAGATTCCATTTTTCTTTTAAAACAAATCTGTTTATTTAATCGAAGATATATGATAATATATGTATATTTCCAATTTTAATTTCAATAAAATCCATAAAAATCTGTGTAGCGTGTAAAATTGGGAATCTATGAAACGTCGAGGACTAATCATTCTCAGTGGCTGGTACACAAATAAGTTGAAGAAAAATTCTACATTCAGGACTTTGATGGTTGGTCAAGGGAAACGTGCGACCCAGTTTCGCGCAGAATATCGTGCGGCGAGACGCGTTAACGGCGACACGACTAATCCCGAGCGAAACTAGCTGTAACGCTGTGAAAACAGTCGAGCCCATTTACCGCGGTAAACATCTCATAAGGAAAATCCTGAAAATCCGCAAACAGACGAGGTAGCAGCAGCGCTGGTGCTTTCCAGGGAAATTCGAAGGGCGAAAAATCGATTGCCACTCTCGGGCAAACAATCGTTCTCCGTGTTAGGTTGCGGTTATACTAGATTCTTGATCGCGGCTGACTCGTGTATCTTAAAATTTTATAACAAATCCTTCATCGAATATTTTTAATTCTACGTCGACTAATATGATTATTTAGACATTACAGCAGAATGTAAAATTATTTATAACTTCACCGGAGATCTATGGAACGAGGACTTTTTGTAACTGTCGCGTACGGTTCGTTCGTGTTTGTTCAGCATCTTGGATTATCGGTCGAGCTGCAGCCGCCTCATTAAGCCCGAAAATAATACCGTGGTCCGGAGACAACGAAGACGAAAGGCAGAAGGGTCGCGAGTCGTGTTCTGTCGCGAACCTTCAGCAAGACAGGAGAAGGGGGATGGTTTCAGAAAAGAGGGTGTCTGCAGTAGAGGGCTTTGGGACTGGCCCGAGGGTGCGACGTCAGATTTGTCTCGTTAGAGTTCGCATTGTGCCTGCCTATGGCCGATTTACGCTCGCCCATCCCACCGTTCTTTTTCCTTCTCCGTATCTAACGAGCTTCCATTAAAGCCGCAACGTCAACCCTTCGCGTAGCCACGATATCCACGTCACTCTCCAACCCCTTCGTTCGCCACAATCCGCCACCCTGTTCTCATCCCATTCGCGATCTTCCGCATCTTCGCGATATTCGCGATATTCTGTGTCTTCCTCGGATTCTTCGCAATCTTCCTCGATCGTGATTCTTCAACACCTTTTTATACATTATTTTAGGTAAACTACCCCTTGGGGTGTACTCTTCGTATCGTTAAAATGTTCAAGTATAAGTTTTAAGTGACGCTTTCTGGATTTTACACAATTAAATTGTGAATACAGGGGATGAAGTACTTTATGCGATTTCGTTCAAATTTTAAGCAGATATTTTGTTTTTTTGTTAAAACATAATTTTAATTGCAGGAAATATGGTTTTAACGATGCCTAGTTAGTTGAAATTCGACCCAGTTTTATTCACCGTCTGCCGAATATAACTTTGATAAGATTTTAGAAACCCCCCTCCTTCCTTTCGACATGTGACATACGTCATTCTATTCGTTTTGACATGCTGAACACAAAATGTACATGTCATTTTTGGCTGAAATGAATAGTTTTCGAGATATCCAGCTTTGCTTCTCACGTGAAGAGAATCGTATGAAAATTTAATTACGGGCATTCGCGAACGTTTTCTTGAAAAGAACACTTCTCTGAGTCACAAGTGGCGCGGACACTGTCTCGGAGTTGACAATAATTCACGTTAAAACATTCTTGCACTGTGGAAAGTTGGAACTGTGCACCGAAAAGTGAATAAAATTTTAATTGCTACCACTTGTACATGCTTCCCAGAAAAAACACTTTTCGTACCGAGATGTCAGGCGAGGACGCTAATTTCGGAGAGGGGGTTACGACCTCTATTATTCGAGTGGAGGTAGTTTACAATATTCACGCGCACCGTTCACCTGATCAGTGATCTTTGATCGATGCGCATCAGTGTCATTAAGCGGTGAAAAAGAAATAATAACTTAATTCCGAATAAAAACGTGTTCTATCGCATAATGTCTCGATAGAAGACATCGTGTTCTCCGAGGTTCGTGTCCCGGGGAAATAAATAATACCGGCCACATGCGCCTAATCGCACGATCTTCTCATGCGCATGAAAAAGACCTACTGAACGTAGAACTATGGGAGCTTAATCGGTTCCTAATAAATATAAAATCGAACCGCAATGAGTTGACGGTACGTAATCGAGACCATAATACATGGACGAACAAATAGAAAAAAGAAAATGGCAAGGAACACGTCCGCCATTGTCTAGCGTCGTCAGCAGGTCCCTTTTTTGCGATCGGGAAAACTGATTTGGCGGGGGCCGGCCGCAAAAATCTCGTTATTTTTCTGGCTAATTAGACATGTATTGCGCCGGACCAAAGGCGATTCCGGGCAAAGGAGACTTGATTTTTCCGTCTCGTTAGGCGATTCCCGATAGCAGCCCTGAAACCAGCCGGCCAAAGGAACCTATCCCGGGGATAAGGGCGAGATCCCCGCCCACATCCCTCGGCTGAATCGGGCACTCTCCTCTCCCTTTGTGTTTCGATCGGGAGAACAAATCGTGAACTTCGACGGTCGTTAGTTACGTTCGCTGGGCGAAACTTTTGACAATGTATCGCTGGAATCGCTGCCGCCCGGCGAATTTCAATGGGCCAGAGAGAAGAGAGAGGGGAAGGGGGAGTGCTCGCGCGTGGAGAGAACCGAGCAGTACAGTTCCAAGAGAGAACCGTTCTTCCAACTTTATACATTTTCTTCGATTTCGTCGCGCTTCGTTACCCCCGCCTCGTAAAACGTTCCGTTTCGTGTAATTTATAATTATCGGCACAATGGAAAATTAACGTCTCTGTTCGAGGGCCCGCGTTTATTACAATTGTTATACTTTGCCAGTAGTCCTCCTGCGAGTATGGAAAATGGATGAGACTGTCGTAGAAAATTTGTCACTAAAATTTATAAACATTGTTGAGACGTCAATTAAATCACGCACCGTACCAGAGTACTCGTTCAATTTGAGACTATTTTTCAATTTCGACGTTGAAATAAACTATGAGACCAACTGGGTCAACTGTCTGTGGCGCAATTTATCGGAAACGTGTCGGAGAACTCTGGGAAATTTGGGTGGGCGAGTCAGAAATCGGTCGAACGAAATCGGATCGATTGATTCGGGAAAGACGGTCGGCGTTGGCGCGAATCGCGTGTCGATGGCATGGCGCTTCAAAAAGGTGGAGAAGGAACGGAAAAGGTGGAAAGGGAACGGGAAAGGGGCACGCTATCCGCGGATCGAGTCAGAGCTCCTCGACACGGCACTTGGAACTTTTTAATTAATCAATCGAGGGCCCCCTCTACGGCCTCTTCTTTGTCGCGCGCGCGTGCCAGCGAAATGGCCGACCGCGGGTCTAATCGATCGCGAGAATTTTCCACTTTCGGTGTACACAGCGCGCAATCTCGTTGTTTCTTTCCGTTCGAGCCGTCGGAAAATTTAATTACGCGATATTGGGCCTCCGCAGGGACACTTTTTTCCTGTCGACGAAAACGCCGAATGAAATTTCGCCTATCACAACGCGGCCGCAATTTGCCTCGCTCCGATCCGCAAATAAAAAAGATCAATCCCACGGCGCTCTCTTTCCATCTATCTATTTTCCTATGTTGCCTTTTCTGCAGCCTTGTCCACCTTTTCGGCCACCACCACGATTTTTCGCCAAAAGAGTTGATTGCGGTCGCAATTTTCCTTCTCTTGCATTGCTTCCGTTTTTTTAAACGAGAAACAGTAAAATGTAGAGTGTATCTAATTACGGTCTAATTTAATCCTAAATAATTTTCAATGGAAATTCATGAAAACGTTGCTATTCAATCAAAAGGAGGTTGGAAAGTATGTTGATAAAACAGAGATTAAAAAAAAATTCGAGGTTGCAACTCCGTAACAAAAATATCGGCGACACACCTGTGGTTCAAAGTGCAGTAAAAGTGCAGGAAAATGCAAGAAAAAATCGTACGTCAATTTTTTTTACGTAAAGAGAAGACTGCTCTTCAAGTCCGCGGTGATTTCAGTCGCGAAAAAATTTTTTTAAACTCTATAGAGAAGGTTGAATTTGCATGAAGCAAAATGTTTACCACTTTCCTCCTGATATTTGATCGTCAGTGTACCTACAATGCTTCCGAAGATAAGAATAAATAATTGCGCAACGGGGTACGGTAAAGAAAAAATAATGTTGCAAGAAGTCAGATAACGGGTGGAAGAAGAGTTTGAGGGCATCCTCGCGGAAACGTGACGCTGCAGAAAACCACAATACGTTATAGAACATTTTCACGGAGCCCGAAATAAATAGCGTTAAAGAGCAAACACATTATTTACTGCGGCGCCGGAAGGGGACGATAAATATCCAAGGTTTCTCTCCTTCGAAAGCCCCCGGGGGGAATAAATCAGCCGAGAGCCGTAGGTACATTTAACAATCGTCAGCTTGCGCGCCGTTCACTTCTTTCCGGGAAGAAATCACTATGGGGGTGGTTTCCCAGGCGCGTGGGAAGGGGCAGAGCGAGCGAGAAAAAGAGAGACACGGAGAGTGAAAGAAAGAACGAACGAACGGAGAGCGAGGGAGAGAGAAGGAGAGAGAATCGGCACACAGAGCGTACCCGAAAAAAAAAGAAACGAGAAAAAGAAAAGGACACGATAGAATGGCACGCCAATTATCTTTCGCGCGAGTCCCGGCGACGCTTTCTTTGTTTCGTTCGTCCGGAAATGACGCCTCGATTCTCGGCAGAGCGATAAATTTCCAGCGGAAATAACTTTTGGCAGTGAAAGGGGGCGTGAGCCGCCCCTCGACGAAATAGGGACCTTCAGCTCGACGTTGTCGTTCGCCGGGGAAACAAGAATGGCCTTCCACCGATATTTTCCCTTCTACAGCCGCCAACCAACTTCTAGGACCTGGCTGGGCATTAACCCATTAATCCCCCACCAATGAAATATCGCCTTAACTCGCCTTCTCGCGTTAACCTCTTGACGGTACATAGACGTCTCGGATACGTCGTGTGTTCCTTAAAAGAATCTAATACATTTTCAAAAACATTCAAAATTCGCAATTCCTCCAACGCGGAATACTCGAAAAAAACCTTGGAAAAATTCGAAAACATTTTATGCAATACATCGTGGAATACAAAATTGTAAATTATTTCAGCAACTTGTTCGGACGATATGGTTGCTTTAGTATGGCAAAAAATCCTCGCGGAAACACGGTTCGATTTGCGGAGCAGTTTCCGGAGCGGGGGCGTGCAGGGGTTGGCTCGCAAGAATCCGAGAAACACTGCGCGAAATAAAGGCGTGTAAAAATATTTATGGGTCGGCGACGAAAATATTTTATGGCCGGGGCGAACGCTCGCGCGTTTATTAAATATTTATGCCGGTCGCGGAAAACATTTTCCTTCGGCCCCGATGTAAATTCACCCTCGAACCATCTCCGGTCACGCCCCCCTCCCTTTCGAGCATCGTCGTCGTCGTCGTCGACGGCGAACTTCCTGTTTTCCCCGGAATCACGAAGACGCAACGTTTGGGGACGGGGATCGAGCCGACGCCGGCGGAATTGGATTTTAATTCGCATTAACTTCCCACCGAGGCGAGGACCGAGGCTCTCTCTCCCTGGGATTGATTTTCTCCTCTTTGATTTCGCTCGAACGAGTGCGACCAATATTTTCGCTTAGCCCCGACCACCTTCGACATCAAACTTCTTTATTCCCTCGCCCTTTTCTTTCTTTCTCGCCCTTCCTCTCTTCCTCTCTTTTTCTTGCTTCTCTAGTCTTTTACCTTCTTTCGCTTTCCCTCCCTTTCTCCTCTAGACTCGTCCCTTCTTTTATCGTAAGGTGTACGAATTAAAATTCGTGGTACTCACAATTAATCATTTATAACTAGTATAGACAATGGAATATACATATGTTGACTGTGTTGTATATACAGATAATATTTAAATAAAAAATATTGAGTACATAGATGTTTGAAGTCGGATGAATGCATCTACTTGTATATGTAATTGTCTACATAATCAACTAAAATTAAGGAACGGCTAGGAATTAATTTCTGCACCTAATACGTTCTCTCTCTCTTTCTTTCTTCCCCGGGCTTGTTCCTTCTTTTAGCTTCTCCCTTTCTCTTTGAAAGGTGCTTTTTCCTCTCTGAACCGCGAGGAAGAAGGGTACCGCCCGGTAATTCCTCTCCGGGGCCGATAAAAGAGAAGAGCTTTGTCATCCGCTCTTATTTTCCGAGTTAATGGATTGTTGCGCGCCGCACGATAATGGAGAATATTCCCGCGGCGAACGGACGCCGGTTAATATTCTAATTTTCGAACAGAGCCCCGTCCACCTTTTCTCCCCCCTGCCCGGTCCGTTTTTCGCGCGCGCGCGTGCTAATTTCATCGAGCGATGCTGTGTTTTATGCGGCCAGGCGAAAGGCAACGAGGCGACGAGACGAGCACCGAGAATTTCACGACGAACGTTGTCGTACCGCGTGTACACCTGGACTGTGCGTCGATGGTCGTCTACCAGGTACGCCTCGAACGGTCGAAATTCTTGTTTTATGCTCGCCTATTTTCTTTTATGGATCTGTCGCTTTTTAGTGGGTAGAAATCGATTCGGTACGCTGTTCCAGAAGATATTTCGCCGTTTATTAGCGAGAGAAGTAGTAATCTTACCGTCTTTATTTCAGTTTAAGCAATTATCTACCGAATTACATTACTCGTTTCGAATAAAACTTGTCCCGTTTAGAAGAAAAACGTTTTGCGATGGTTACCAGATTTTTGTTTACGCGGAGTCCCTCTTGAGGCCTCAAGGTGTTCTTTGCTTTTCAAATGGAATTGTAGGTGTTTATTTAGCGAGGATTGCAGTCCATTCCTAGAATAGTTCATTGACCTAAATGCATTGTGATTTCAAGGTCGTTCAAGAACATTTATTGCTATTCAAATTTTACATTGCTAATGTTGAACTCCCGTTTCTTGTGTAAGCAATGTCCAAGCATTATTCATAAAGATATTTATAACTAGCAGTCCTAATCGACCACGATTCGCAAATTAGATTCAGTACAGTGGAAATTCGGCAACTCCCGGTATCGATTGCGGAAGTAACCGGGTTCGGTAGTAGAAAGAGATTCAAACGAGTGACTCAAAACGTTCACCGCTAGGAAGGAAGAAAGGAAGAATTCCAATAGAGTCTGCGCCGCGCCGTAGAGCTGCGGCGTTGGTGCTCTCCTTCAAAAACGTTTTCACCTGATCCAACACGGAGAGAGAATGAGAGCGAGAGACCTGGTCAGGCCAGCGCGCATTCTCACCAGTATCAAAAGAACTGAATGGAAGTTCAACCGCAAAGGATCGAGAGTCGAATGCCGTCGAATGGACAAGCAGAACGTAATCCGAATTCCGAGTGGTTACAGAGAGAGGCGCACACGATGGATAAAGGAGAGCGAGGAAACGAAACAGCGGCAACCGCCGCCGCGGAAACGGCAAAACAATCGGTCGTGTGCCCGGTAAATCAAAGGACTACTGCGAAATTTTCTGCAGGGACGGCCCGAACGCAGTAACAAACCAGCCCCGAATCCTGCCCGGCTCGATAACGTTTCCCCGCCAGGGCAAAACACATATCTCCGGCGGTAAACACGCATGACAAGCGATGTAATTAAAGCTGAGTGCAGCTAAACGACATCGAGCTTGGACGGCTTGATTATTATTGGCCGGCCAACATTTCGACCCGATTCTGTCAAATATAGCCTCGGCCTGCCGCGTAATTTTGTATCGCGAATATTAAACCATTAGGTGTAATGACCGATGCGTGCTGCGATCCCGCGAAATTCGACCGATCCCACGCCGACGCACCAGGACACGCTTTTCTCGAAATGCTGGCCGAAATTCATTTTCGCGAATTTTCCTACGGTCGAAAGTTTGTTGCGCGTGCTCGATTTTTTAAAATACGATGATTGATATAGGCTACAGATATAGGCTATTAAAGTTGAACCTAAAACAGTTTTTACCCTATATCAAATTTACCCTATACCAAATCGGCTTATCGTCGCACTATTGATTGATTTATTTGATTAATTGACAACGATCCAGGAATAAATTGTTCGGGGTGTCTTCGGCGGGGAATGAACATGTTTACGAAATGGTCGAAATGCTTTAATTTTTGTGTTTTCGCTAAGCCAGAGAATTTTAGAGCAACGCGCGTCGACGACCAATATTCGTTCCACGGGCTCGACGGATCTCCCCGGTTCTCGGCACTTCAACTTTCAAATGAATTTTCCGGGAATAATGAATTTTATCATCGCCCGCGCGCTGCGCTGCGTCGTCGCTCGGCGCTTCGTTGCGTCACGCTCTGAATAATCTGCGGGCCCGATCGTCGAACGGCATAAATTTATTTAATTGGCGTGGCCGAATATTGAAAAAATTCCATTCGAAATTATTATCACCCCTCGTTATCGTTATTACTCCATCCACCGTATCGTTTCCTCGTTAATAAACGACTGAATTTCGACGGATGTAATAACGGTCCCGTGTCGACGTTGCCTACATAGATAAGGACTGTCGCGATAGTCTACACATTGTAACACCAGAACTACATATAGCACTCGTTCTAACATAGCATTATCAAATTTTTTATAAAGGCATCTTTTAAAATTTTAAATAAAAATTTATTGACACCGCAAAGAGAAATTATTCAAATAAATCTATTTCTTTGAATATACAGGATGGTTCCAGGAACGATCGCAGTCGAATTAAAGAACAACCGATCCAACAAACATCTCTATCAACTCGTTCCCAGCCGAGTGCTGGGAATCATGGCGAAGAGAGTGGAAGGAAGGTAAACGAAGATTAAAGTCGCGAAGAAATAATTTCTGCGTCAAAGGGTGGCTGCGTTTTCACGGTGGATCGATCACGGGCCACCTTATAACATCGGCTCTTAAAGGCCTCCTTCCAGGAGCACGGAGTAAATCTTGCTAGGGTTAGGATTCGCGTCTTTGAACTTGACACGGGTCAGCTGTCTCTGTGGCTTCGGCCTCTTCTTCGGATCCTTGCTCTATCTATCCCCCGTTCTCCTTCTTCTTCATTTTCCCATCTCTCCCTCTCCCTCTCTGTCTCTCTTTGGCCTCTTCATCGAGATCCTCTCCTCTACAGTGTGTTCGGTGCTCACTCTTTCTCCGTTTCTCTCCCACGGGACTCTCTAGAGTCCCTGTTTCCTCACCCCCTTTCCTCCCCTTTAATTTTCCGCCGCGTCTTGTCCTCTCTCCCTCGATACACGCTGTATCGGGGATGTATCGGGGTTAGTGATGCGAGCTCACCAGCCCCAGATCAGCGCCGCAGCAATTTGCGAGTACACAGACCCGACGGATCGCTCTCAATGCTGCCGGTGTTCCTGCCTCAGAGAATTTGTTTAACAAATCGGTTTTCACTCCCATACCTAATCCAGACATCACAAATTTTCATCCCGTAAAGAATACGACCCACTTCGATCACTAAAGAAAAATGTTGGAAGTCTCTAATGATGTCAGAATAATAAGTGGAGTAAAGGAGGTAACTGAGAGTTGCGTGCGAGTTTCTGTGTATGAGAACGAGTGGAGTTATGTTCGTCGCCAGCTCGACGGCGCGTCGCGTCGCAGCCCATAAACGGGCCGAAACAGATTTCCCGGGCGTGATTACAATATTGCTGTTGGCAGAGCTCTTGGATCCGACGTCGGCCATCGATTCTAAATTAATTTCAATTACCGACCCGGTCGATCATCTGCATTTCACCTAACCGGGAACCGACGGATATTTATGCGCGAGTCCCGGCGAACCGAGCAGGCACGTTTTCCCAGCCTTTGACCCGGTTTTTCTGGCAGTACACCCGATAACCTGTTTTGTTTTCCCTTTTCCTATCACCCTCCCCTCTTTCTCTCGCGCTCACTCTCTCTGTACGTAACGGGTCGCCGGTAATCGAATCAACAACTGTACGAGAAAACATTTCAATTTGAATATTGATCGCGCAATCTTGTCCGACCAGCTATTGATACACGCTACTTATTCTCGATGGTACCGGCAAAACCGATTACTACTCACGGAACACGGGAAAGCTTTTCATCGGAGATCACGGGAACAGCGGCCGAAAAATGTTCCCGTTCCGTTTATGGGATTCGATGCTTATTTACAGTGGTTTTTTGCACACCGCCCCTTTCAGCGATTTCGGAGATGCGAAACCGGGACTTTCGTCTCCGGATTTCTTTCTCACCTCGGATCTTTCATAAAATGGAGACGCTCCGGAACTTAATTTGCAAGAACAGTATTGCCCGAGCAGTGTATATTCTGTTCTTCTTTTATCTTTTAATCGACGACGATATTAAATTTTATTCTCGTAGATGTACAAAGGAATAACCAAGACTAACAATTAATTTTAATTAATTCCAGCCGGGGTATCTTTTCAGAATCTTTTTAGTGGAGGGGAGATTAAAAAGCATTTAAAAGTGAAAAACAGAACGTCCCAGAATAATTAAGCTAAAAGGTTGAGTACAACAACCGCGTGGGAGTAAATAAAACGCGTTAGGAGATCATGAAAAAATTAGTAATGCAAAAACGTACCGTGTAAAAAGACTGGGAGGCGAAGAGGATAGAAAATTCATCATCTGCGTGAAAGAATTTAAAAATGTGAACTTGCTCCACTATTTTATGAACGCAATATCAAGTTGCTCTGAAAAATTCTATAATTCTACTCTGCACTTAATGTTAATTTTGTTAAAATCGACTTCGGTGAACACTGTTGAATTCTGTCTCTCCCGTTCAGTGCACCAAAAAATTGCTCGCAGATCAGGCGGCCTCTAAGCTGCCAGCAAACCATAGAAAAGCCCCTGTGGTCGAAGGGCTAAGAAGCGTGAAGTGCGGTGAAATTGAACGAAATGGTGGAGGCTGTCGATAACTTAGCGGTAGGGTAGATCCAGCACAGGGAGCTGGGGGATGTAGGAAGCCAACGCAGCATATTTCCATATTTCCGCGGCAGTCTCCCCGATCACCGTTTCTCTTTCGTAGGATCGGGTTCGGAAATCCTCGACGAAAGTTGTTTTTCAGCTGACTAGGATATCGTTGCAGAGAGGTGCATTAAGGATCATCGACAGGACACGGTAATCCCGTTACCAGCGGCGTATTTACACGCGGCTCGATGCCTCGGGGGTTGCGAGCGTATATTTTGGCAGATTTGATTCTACGCTTCTAGTATAACGGGACAACAGCTTGCACACGCGAGCACGATGGCCGAAGCGGGGCGCGGCTTTAATGAGATTAAGCGTGAAAAACGAGCGCCGATCGTATAATATACTCGCGACGCGTACACGGCCTCGCGAGCGCGGCCCTGTTTTCATCGCAACCCAGTTTCTCCTTGTTATTCGCAATTTAATATCTAGCCGGACCCGCCGTAAAGTGATTTCTTTCGTAATTACAGCGCCCGGCGAGGTCTCTCCTCGATGTGAGCTACGAACGCCGAGACATTTGCCTCTCGTTAGACCTACCCCTGGACATGCCTGCGAACTCGTGTGCTTCGGCCCGAGCCCATCGAGCACTTTCTCGAAGCTGTTTGGGATACCTAAGATACAATTTTCGAGAAAATCTACAAATGCAACGATGAACGAGAGTCAGGAAGGACGTGAAATTTTCAGAAAAATATAAAATATTAATTATTAACAATGCTACGTGTAGAACCAAGAAATACCGATCAACGAGCATAAAATTCTGGTGGGAAATCTATCTGAGAAATTAATTATTCAAAAATTCGGACTGCTAGTGCAATGATCCAGCTGTAAAATGAAGGAAGATCGGTGAACAAGAGTCAGAGTGGACGCGCAATTTTCGAAAAAATATATCTGAGGAATGAACCGAGTGGGAGAAGGGAATGGTTTCCCCTCCTCCCCGATCCGTCGGTTTAATTCACGGCCGGATAGAGCAAGCTCCGAGCGAATGAAATGCGGTCCTCTGTGTATTCGCGCGCGAGGGACCGACGACGACTTTTCAATATTTTATCAATCGACCGGTCGGCCGCTGCCAAACGTCGCCTAGTTGCGTAACTTCCGTATGGAGGAGCGCAGATAGTAATCGCGGCGCAACAATGGGCCGACGGAGGTAGACGGGCGCGGAGCGGTGCGGAGCGGGTATCAAAACGTCGAGCAATTCGCAGAAACGATCGGCTCCGGGTCCGCCTCGTCCGATGGAAATTCAATTTTCCGACTAGCTGGAGTCGCCGGCGTGTAGATACGCATTTTTGGACAGGTCCGCGGACGGTTTGACGTTTAACGGCGACGCGTCCGACGCACGTTCAAATTTCATGGACACTTTGCCGCGTTTTGCCCTTTTTACCTTTGACCGTGCTTTACCCCTGCCGCCAATGCCCACCGACGAATTATGGTTGACGCGAAACTCACGACCGTATTTTGTAATAGCAACGAAACAGACTAGAGCCGACCCGCTCGAAACAACGTTGTTTTCCGGATTTTTTTCTAAACGACGTATCGGTCATACCTTCTGAAACTTTATGGATGTTTGTGTCTATGTTTTGAAATATACAGAGAACTTTTTTGGTTTAGTATGGCCCTTCTCTGCGATTTCTCCCTTTTACAATAACGACAGAAAAATAAAATTCTTCGTCACCCTAGAGAAAACGAATAGCAAACAGACGTTCAATGAATTCTGTTAGAATTCTTCGCGAATGCAAGGGGTTGCAGGTTCGTAAAAAATTTGTAAACGATTCCGAAACAAATGCAGACCGTTAACGAACTTACGTTCGCGATATTTTTATGGTAGCAGCACTATCCGAACGTTTAAAGCTTGATCTATGCGTTCAATCTGGTGGAGTTTAACGAGCCGTGTAACTGGTTGATGTACCGCCGTGTGATGCATATTACAGCACGGTTTATTTAAAAAATGAAAAAAAAGCAAAACAAAAGCCAGAAAAATATGTTTTATTAACCACCGGGGCGCGAGGCTCGATTTTTCGTTGTAAAGATCGCGCGGCCGGATAATCCGGTGTTCCATCGGCGTTTTTAAGCGTGGCGGTGCGGTGGCGGCGGGCTCCGATTCAGCGAATTTCGGTTGACGAGGTTAACGTTTTCCCGTTATTAATGTGAAAAATAGACCACCGGAAACAGCCGCACCGACAACATTGAATTTTTGATAACGTTAACCTCGCGGCTCGGCGGCTACGACTTCCACCGCGCTTTTCCGCCCGGGCTTGTTTGCTTTTTACACTCGCCGGTTATTGTCGGCAACGAGTATTATTGGGGCGCGCGCGCGGGCGCACCGGCTGAATATGCATTCGCCGGCCCGGTAATAAATGCTTGTCGCATTATTAGAGCTCGATTTATTGTGGCCGACGCTCGTAATTAATACCGTCGCCGGAATCGACGACTATTGCCCGCTCGAACTAGCGACCTTTTCGCTTTGAAACCGCTCAGAATTGGGAAAACCGACGATGGAAAACTAGAAAATTGTTCTCAATCACGCGCGACTGTGTTCTCGACGCAAATATAATCGAGCCCCGTGGTCCGCTCCGGCCGCCAAAATGGCCTGCAGAATTTATGCGTTGTTTAGATACAAGCGTAAATTGCAGAGAAAGGGCTTGAGAAAGTTGATTTTATTACTGGATCAGTGCACAATGGGCAAGATGCATTCCGACAAATTAGGCGCGACGAAGAGCGCAGTAAAGCTCCCATCTACATTGCTCTGCTTCCGCGAATATTCCATTCACGATCGCATCGATCTCTTCGGGAAGATTGAATCTCTGCTTTGGAAAACCCGCTTTCCAAGGAATAAACGTTAAATGTGGAGCAGCGTACGCGAGCGAGCACAATCGCTCGGAAGTTCTATTTATCTTGCACGTTAGGCAACATTGTGTTCGGCATTCCTGCCGGCGCGTCAGTTATGCAGTCACGTGTTAGCGCATCATTCGCTTTCTCCTACCTGTATTTATACCCGGCGACTATACCTGTAGAACAAAGAGTAATCCTCTTTCATAGTCTACTTTGTGTACATGCCTCATTCTTTATTTCATAAGCGTTCTGCTACTCGCCTGTATACTTTCAGAAAGAACGCGAATCGTACTTTGTGCTTCGAAGCTTTGCGATTAATCGTCGTTAAGTTGCTGCAATGATAATGAATGGAAGAGCAGATTACTTTCCTCATTTACAAAGCTCCGCCTTTTCAAACGTTACCTGCTCCAGATTTTCGTCTACAGATTAAGGAATCCACGGAAAAATAAAAATAAAAATTTCGCGGATCTCCACCTGCTAAAAATTAGAATCCCGCGACTCTGCGGATCGGAAGCGCCGCTTGGTCAGCGTTCCCGGATTCATCGAATAAGGAGGAATGAAATTAACCGGGCCGCTCGGCATTGGAAAACGAGTCGGCCATATAGTGAACTCTTTTGTTTCGAGGGATCCGCCGTGGTTTTTTGCTGCTCCGGTTCCGGTCGTTTTGTATTTACGGTTGCGAATTCTTCTTTCCCTTTTTCATTTATTCTTTTTTCAGAAAATTCTGGAAAGAATCGCGGCCATTGTCTTGCCGGTTTCTAATGGAATCTGCGGTTTTTGTTGAGGAAGCACCGTCGGAACGTGATCCCGTCGTTTAATCCCGCTAGCGCCGTGACTCTCTCCTCTCCCTCTCTCTCTCTCTTTCTCGCGTCCAGAAACGATACTGATACAGTTTTCCGGTTTCGAAACGTCGTGAAAGCGCCGGGACCACTTCAATACGTTTCTTATGGAATGAAGCGAAATACCATCCGTGAATGGGCCGCTTCGCAATCAGAAGGAAACCTTTTGTGAACGGGCACAATGCCGACTAAAGTTGATATTCATCGAAATATTCACAATAGACAGCGAATTCTCTCCCACTAATTTTCCCCGCGGTAAATGTGACCGCGAACGGAATAAGTCCCGCTCGCAGCTATAGACTATGTCCATTGTATCTGTGTATATTATAAAATTCCGCGTCGCGACCGGATAAAAGGGTACACGCCGCGTAATTATTAGACCGCAAATTTTTACGCGCAGTCACATTTTGACGGATGAATTTATAAAGACCTACCCCGGAAATGAAAATTCCTGTTCCACGCGCCCGGCTTTATTAAATCGAGAGTAGAGCTGCTTTGTTAAATTCCTTCGCATTCTTGTCTTTTCGAAAATGCCGGGACAAATGAGATACTATAAAAATTACGCATTGTTTCAATGCACGGTACAGAGAGTTTTTAAAATCTTGGAACGTGAAAATTCCTGTGCGGCCGGATTGTTCTACGAAGAGTTAGGCATTGTGTGGAAACTAAAAATGATATAGAGGGTTGCACTTGGGCTAAAAAATTAGAGGTGAGCTTCCTGAATGTATACGGTTAATTTATATTGACATTGACAAGATCTACAATTATTCAAAATGAAAAAGTATCGTAAATCGGTTGCATGAAACAATTAGCACTGAAACAATTCCAGTGAATGTTAGGTGAATCATCGCACTATGATCTAGTAGTGTTAAAGGGAGCCGTATGCTACACAGTGATATGAGAGTAGGGCAAGCGAAAATGAATTAGGCGATGGGACTGCGGGTGACAACGGTAAGCCGCGTGGCCACGTGTGCTCGTGAAAATTCGCGTCGGTCGTCGGACGGGCTGCGACAACTTCCTGACAGATTTCGCATGGTAACGCGGCTCCGTGGGTATTATAGTTCGCCAAAGAAAGTTCCCAGGCTCGTTAAGTTTCGCTTCTTCGAGCGGGATGTCGTTCGGATCCGAGAATTCGGCGCGGACGCGTGGAAAACTAGTTTTCTGATCGGAGGCTGCTCCACTTTCGCGCGTCCCATTCCTCGCTGGAAATTGAATGGAGACTCGAACGCGGCCTCGTCACGAAATTGATCGTCTCCTGGTAATACTGGGTCTGCCTTGCGATCAGAAAGCTTATCAGTATAGTTGAAGAACCCAGCGATTTTTCCGTGATCACGAGACCGCGATGCTTCGATCTTCTTGGACTCTTATTCATCAATTTTCTTCGAATTTTTAATCTGTACAGGGCTCCAGGGAATTTATGGTGATATTCGAAGAAAAATTCACGGTCTAATTTCCAACACTAGCTTCTTAACAACAAACAAAATAAATCTGCGGTCCTCGTCACATCCGTTCGACATTTGGCAGGTGTACTACTAAAAAAATATACTCCAAAACGATGTAACTCCATTCAAATTACTTTAAACCTGCATCTTCATGAACAAGCAGAAAAAACATCCCCGGAATCAGCGAGGAGCGAGTGAATTGTCGGTCTTTCTCGCGACTGTTCAAAATTTGGCAGGTGTACTCGCGAAAAAAGAAGATCAGACACGATGTAACTTGGCGCAAATTGACTTAAACGAACTGCATCCGGTCCGGAATGTTCTGCGAAGGCATTCGGACTCGAATCGCGTTCCAGATTTTAATTGCGCCATGTAACAGACCGAAAGTCGGTATATGTCATTTTACACATTGTCAGCGAGGACATAGTTGGCGATAGTATACCGGAAGACGACCGAACTCGTTGGGGAATTTCGTTGATGGCCGTGTTTAGTTTAATAGACCGTGACCGAAGTCAGCTTGTCGTGAAATTTTATTACCGAACGAAAATATATCCTATGGGATATCCCTCTCTCTCTCTCTCTCTCTCGGGCACATGTCCGGGAAAATAGGTAATTTGCATGGCCACGACACATAATTGCCGTCTAACGTTAAAATTGAGCTACACCGACGGCGAATAGTTAGACAAAATTATAACTTTTCGGTGGGAATATCGCGGACCGAGCTCGTCTAGGGGCGGACCCGTCATTCCCCTTCACCCTGGGAATTTAATATGCGTTTCGCCGTTTCTCCTGGTATTAAAATTGATATTTGAACACCGAGAATGCTTTAATGTTTTCGACAAATTGCCAACTATTCAAACATTCGTCTCTCCCGGAACTGTGTAACCTTTGTGCGCGTGGCTCCTGTCGTCTTAAATTCCGAACAGCAATTTCGCTGAACGTCGAAACCGACCCTTCTGTCAGAAGGCGAAATAAATTACACCGTGAATTTCCATCCGCGACATCCACTCCTGACTCACCTTTATCTAACTTGATCAAATTCGTCTTTTTCAAATCACCGGTCTGCTTGTGTCTCACTTTCTCTCTCTCTCTCTCTCTCTCTCGTGGAGAGAATGAAACGCCGAGCAAAATTTTCTCAAAAGCGTTGACATCCGGGGACTCGATCCCATTGGATTCCATGGCGGCCAGCCAGTCGAGGAATTCCGTTAATTAAACGCGATATTGGCGTCCCATTATTTACGTTCGCCAGACTCTCGACGTTGTCCGAGGATAAGATCGTAGACGAGAGAGGATAGCGTAAAATTTGCGAGCCGTCGGTGCTTGGCTCTTCTACAACTACAATCTTTCTTTTGTGGTGGGGGTTGAAGTGTATCTTCCTGCGGGGGTTGTCGCGTTGATAGACCGACACGTTCGACGTCGACAAGGTGTTTCTCGGGGATGGCTGCGAGAAGCGTGGGTGCCGTGAAACGCGGCTGCTGGTCGTTAAAGGGGTGGTAAAGGTCGGATGTTTTTAGCGAGGGTAGTATATTCGGTCGCTTATGTAATCAATATGCGAGGGTGAGAGCAAGGAGGCAACGCGGGGCGCGAGGGAGGATCGACACGGAAGCAGGGCTGTCCTGATACCGGCGTGCAAAATGATAAAAACGAGACTGAAACATCCTCCGTCGTGTCCCGGCGCCAGACGCGCCGAGAATCGCGAGTCCTTGCGCGAAAATTAACGCCGTACTGGCGAGGAAAAAATGATGCGGAGAGTAACTGGAGGTATTGGATTAATAGTCGCTCGCGAATTCCAATTGTGAACCAACTAACGTGATATAATAATTTCGTTTGCGATTATATTGTGAAAGAAGATTTCTCAGCTTCCTTTTGGTACAATTATTGAAAATCCTGTTGATAGGATTCCGGTAGGTAAGTAATACTCTTTGAAGCTTCTCGTATATACAAATCTGGATTAATCAATTGTATCTCCTTCACAGCCTCGTCTGTTAGAGAATGAGCGATTGTAGGCAGCACAGAACCGAGCGAGTTCCATTGGCAGCATATTTTCCCACGGCCGATGTTAAGCGAGATATTCGGGTGACCTGTTTTAAGTGCTTCACCTTGTATATGGAGGAGGTGAGTTCGGGGGTGGAATGGAGTTTCCGGGTGGAAATAGGAAAAAAATGTACAAAGAGGTAGTTGAAGAGAGTAAGAGAGGAGAACGACAGAAGGAGGAAGGAGGGAGGAGGAAGGAGGAAGAAGCTCGCTGCGTTCCAGTATGCGAGCGAAAGGGAGTGCAAAAACCGAAACTGCAAGATGTGCAACTGCAAGCTCGGTTGGACGAACGCAGGGATTGCCAGCGACGTCAGCAGAAGGCTCTTTCGCTCCCCTCCTCCGCTTTTTCTTCGTGGATTTCTTCCAACTCTTCGAAACGGCTTACGAAACCGGTTTCTCTCTCCCTCTCTCTCCCTTACTCTCTTCTTCTGATATCCTCTCGTTCTCGACGAGACACTCGCGCGTGTACACACACACACATACACACATACACACACGTACACAGGATCCTTTCAAGGATCGCGGAAGAGGATTTCACGTCGATTTCACGGAGAAATATTCAGCCCCGTACACAAATGATGCGATTGTGCCGTGATGCAATTATAGGCGCGTCATTTCCAGCGGAAAATAACCGACCGAGCCACCCATTTGGCTCATTGTCCGAAATCTCAGCAACTGGTTGACGGAGAATAGAAAGAAAATTGATTGCAACCCTGCGAGTGCACCTGCAGTCGTTAACGATGCAAGGTAATGCTTCGTTCCCTCCATTTATTATGCAATTATTAACGTTGCGAGGTCTTACTCGAATTTAACTTAACTCGTCTCAGTTTGTTCGCCTGATTGAAGTACTTATTACTGTCAAGTACTTGGTACTTAGTATTACCGAAGTTTTATTACTGTGAATTTTCACTTTCTTCGAGAGAAAATGAAAAAAAACAGACTTTCTGTGTATCCTCTTGTATCTTTCTGAAATCTTCCGATTCGTTCCGGAACTTATCAATTTTTGGAGTTCGAGGGCCAAGACAAAGGGGCGCATGAATTAACTAATGCTCGAATGCTTTGTTGCCCGGTTCGGTCTTTGTACTTCTCGAAGGGCTCTCCATTAGCTCGACGCGAGATCATCTTCCACAATTATACTTGTCTTTTTAAAGGCTCGTAAATGTCTAGGGCTCTCGCTGGTCGGAGAGATAAAAGCTCGCGCGCGCCGCAGTTCTAGCAGCACCCCCGGTGAAATTTACAAAGAACAAAAGCATCCGTTGAACCGTTAACGCTCTAAGTCTCGATATTGTTTTCTTGTCGCCCGGCGAACGAAGAAACAGCGGACCCTTAACGGCGTAATGGAGCAATTACGCCCACCCCCCGGAAATTTATGACTCGAATTCTTCGCCGGAGCTCGGCCCAACCCCCCGGACTCTTTCGCTGCCCGAAATTTCTTAGCTGCAGCTAATCTAGAGACCCTCAGCAGGAATTTAACGATCAAATGGCCCGCTGAAAGTCAACGATATTTCAATCTCAACGCTGCGACTGCTGCGCCGCTCAAAATTGCTCTCCTTGGCTTCCTCGATTTTTTATCAATCATACAATAAATATAAACTTTCTTTTTTCCTACTAAACGATGAACGTCGAAGAAATTCCAATCATTGCAATCGCAAAATAAATTGTAGTGCAAGTTCACAATGCTAAAAAATGGAAGATTTCTAAGAGAAATAAAAGATTGTAGCAAATATTTGCGCATAGGTGGCTTCACTAGGGTGTTACGCATTTATATGGTAATTCAGGAGATCTATTTCAGAATAGATTTCTTGTTGCATTAACACACCGTCTTCGGTAGCTCATAAACACGGCCGAATACCGTATAACACGGTGCGCAGCTACTGCAACACGCCCGGCTCTAACACGGTTAGAGAATTGGGCAAACCCTCTGGGATAACACCGCATTTCCACAGAAAGAAGCGCAAAATTCGAGACAGGACCTCACGGACGCGTATACGCTCCATATCGCGAAATTCCTAAACCTTTCTCGAGAGGAAATAGCAACAACAGATTGCCTCAAAGAACTGGAACTCTGCTCGGTGCTGCGAATAATTATAGGTCTCGGTCGCATTTTTACGATTCTGTGGAAGTCGCTTGTTTCGGTTAAAATATGACACGTTCGCCAATAATATTGTTGGGCTAAAAATTACACAATCTCACAATTACCAGCAATTCACAGGGACTTGGAGCGACGTACAACGATTTTATGTTGACTCGATCTTTGAATCTCAGGGTGGAAATTTCTCAAATGAAGGCTCCCCCAGTGAAGAATTTAATTGCTCCAGGAAATGAATTCGAGTAAATTCGAAGCAACTCGTCGAATTTCCGAGGGTCCTGGCCGTGGTCGTTCCCGTGTCGACGATTCGCGAAACGAGTTCCTGGCGGAAGACCGTCACGAGATGGCCCTTGGGCATCCAGCCGCAGGTGTCCGACCTACCTGGCGTCCGCGCGGATACCCGGCCATCCCCGCGCCACCTGAGAATTGGCAATTTGCTTGCAAATTTCGCGCCACGCTCTCTCACCGCCCCCTCCCCATCTCGACGCCCGCGGCCGTCCATCCTCTTCGAGGTTTCTTCAGGGTGTACGTAACCCGGCGACGCCATTTTCGAAGCTGAACGGCGCCGGGATTCTTTCCGAGGAGAAGCCAGAACCAGCTCGTCGTCCTTTCTCTGCGAAACCCTGGATTTATCGCGCCGCGCAACTCTCTTTCCATAATTCTGCAACGCCTCCCGATGAACACCTCCTACAGCTAATTTACGATCCCCTGTCTCCCTCTTTTCCATCCCTCTTGTTCGTCTGCATACCGGGTGGCTCGTAAATTTCGAACCAAGTTCATAGTCTTGCACCATCAAATATTATTATCAAATTCTAGAAAACATTCCAAACAAAAGTTACTCACAATCAGTTTTTCAAGGGCTACAAAACCATATCAAAATTTTGTCCAGTTTCCATTACAAAAATTGATGTTTGCTTCCTGGCCTTTGGACGAAACCATATTTCCTCATAAATGTTATAAAGCGCCTTTAACTAGTTAAATAGTCTGCTAACATACAAACATAAAAGAATGTTGTGTGGACGATATCGTCTCGGAGGAGATTTTACGAGACACAGGGTAGATCCCGCGGGCGACGAAAGTCTGAATACTTTTGTTATTCGCGGCCCTTAACGAGCCATCCGTCTGTCCGCCTTAATTCCGTTACACGCAGTCCTGGCTACGGGGAAAATGAATTTTCAAGTTTCCACCGATTCGTCGGCCCGCGGCCGCGGCTTATTCCCGTGATTCCGTCTTTTGTTTCCCTCGCTGTCTATCCGGCAACTTGAAAAACTTCCATCGCCGAAGGCGGGTGGCCTTTCTCTACCCGGCTGTGTACCTTCTAGCAACCCGCTCTCGTACGCGTCTATCCTCCTTTCCACCCTGTCAGGCCGTTCACGCGCCCCTATACACGTCGAGAGGGTGGCTCAGACGACTTTGAAAGTCAATCGAGCAAGCACGTGCGTGCGGCTAAATAACAAGCACCCTCGACGCGTTAACAACTGAAGACGCCAATCTTTAATCAGACGTTCATTGACTCAAATTATCCATTTTTGTCGTACATGGATAGAATCTGTAATCTAATGATAAATAATCATCAAACATCAAAATCGAAACATTTTGCACTTGTGCGAGTCCAGTGCCCTTCCGATGATCGAATAGCGCCGGTCCTTTCGTGTTGCAAACATCGTTTATTATTTCCCGTCGGATATTCCGGAACCGGATTACGGCCAGGCAAAAAATCGGTTAAACCGTTGTCGGTGGTCGGAGAAAATACGGAATTTCCGGTTGTCACTTAATATCGCCGGCAAAGTCGATTCTTTTGCCTCTAACAAATTCGATCGGGAGGCGGCGGACGTGTCCGTCGCACACACCTTCGGATTTTCCGTTCGCTACGCATTATTGACGTTTATTAGGTTGAGTAGGAGGAGGTCGGGAAATCGGGGGAGAGGGTGGTCCGATTTTTCGTCATATACAGCCGTGGCTAGAGATTGAAAGGACTTCGAGAACCGAGAGCCGAGAACCCGCGGCGACAATTGTTTTCCTTTAATTTACTCGGAGGGCTCGATTCCGTCGCAGAAAATTGGTCAGTGTTCGTCGATCGGGTATCGCCAGGGCTTTCGATCGATCGGTCGAGCTGTACCGCACACGCCCGAGGACCCGGAAAAGATCGTTTTCCCCGTTTGTTTCTTTTCGTGAAAGCCCGGCGCGCCACGCCGACTCCTCGCGGTACCATGATTCATCTTTCTCAAAAAGTCGCGGGGAAAACGTGACGTCTCTGTCGGTGGACCGAACTGATTGTTCGGGGCTGCCTGGGACTTCGTGCCGAGTAAGAAACCGTGTTTCATATCCGGCCGAACATGGGAAAAGAATTACCTGCTGTATTCTAAGAACCGTGGACCTCGGCGGAATTAATTGATCGACTGGCCCCGCTGCGATCGTCCGTGCACCGTCAGGAATTCTGTGAGATATGAATTGTGTTGTCAGGTGTACCTGATGGCAGATTCAAGGATAAAAACGACCCAGGTTGCCCCCGGAGGGTTAAAACGAGCATCGACGGACCTCCCAGTAATCTTTTCATTAAAAGCAGAATCTCGAGGCCCGCGGTAGGCCCGAAAGCAATTAATCGCGCGAGCGCGAGCATCGTCGGTGACTTCTAAAGGCAAAATAATCGAGAGCAGAGGTTCGTTTCGGTCTCTGTCACGATTCCCGGTACAAACGGGGTCGAACGGGTGAGCAAAGCGACGGGGTTAAGTTTGAGAAGACACAGAGGGGGAGAGCACGGCTCCGTGGAACCCGTATTTCCATTCTCCGCGAGAGACCGATTGTGCGCGTAATACACAATAAGACTCGGAATATCGCGGAACGCCAGCAATGTAATTAATTAAACGTCTCGCGGACTGTCAAAACGTCGTGAATTCAAAGCTGCACGCTCGCCAGGTGGAACGATAGCTTTTAAACGTCCGCCTCGGATGGGGAACCCCCATAGAATATATATTTAAATCTTGAAGGTCCCGCGCAATTTTTCATGTTCACGGAATCGTGAGTCAACGTCAACCTGTCTGCTTCCCATGTGTATGCGACTCGGTTTCGCTCGTTTCTGCTTCGATCGCAGTCGAAAGTAGCTTATCCCGCGGTTAATGCGAATTTTCATATTTTTCCGAACTGCTAAATCGTCCCAGTCGTCTCGATAAAAATGTTACGCAGCTTGCTAAACGTTGATCACTTTCTATTCGCCAACCGGGTGATCTCCACCAAAAATCCAATAAGATCATAGCCGATAATCACCGATAAAAAATCCGAAACGGGAGTAATTCGGGTCGACGGAAAAATCGCTGCCGGGATCCGTTAAAACGGGAAATCAATGATTGAAATTGAGTTCCGCGGGCGCGGCGTGGCGCGATGCCATTATCGAAACACGTGCGACGCTGTATTAAAATTGTTGCCATTCGTTCGAGCGTCAATTCATTAATGCATCGTTTCTGGCTGGCCGGCGATAGCGCCCGGAACACGGAGAGAGATCACGATTCCGTCGAAATTATCGGCGAAGCGTTAGTCATTATCGAGTGTAACAATTTACGCGGCACACATTGCCGATTAAATTCTCATCCGACCGTCCCTCCCTCTTCTCACCTTCTCCACCCGCACACGTATCTGTGTGTGTGGGCGCGCGTTCTCTCCTCCTCTCTCTTCCGTTCTCTTTTCTTGTCCCTTGGACCCGGCGTTATTACTTTCGGCGTGCTCTCCGGGAAAATTTATAATGCCCGCGAGGGTGCTCGTCCGGAATGTCGTCCGGCGGAAAAATGAAAATCGACGTCGTTTGGCCGCGTAACGCGCGTGACACGCGATTACGGGGCCGTCTAATTAACGAAACCGTCGCCGACACCCACACTCCCGGCACTCGCACTTGCTCGCCACGCGTGAATCATTCCCGGCTCCACGCTCGTTAACGAACATTTCCAGACCCCGCTGCTAAGCAGCGAAACGTGCGCCGCCGATTAAATTCGCATTTTTTGGTCACGTTAATATCTTCGACCCGTGAAATGCGCCGACCATTTTTTAAAACTAACTGCCCGCAGCACCGACCGCGGGCCTGACAGTCTTGTAAACGAAGAACGTGAATGAGCAAAAACTTCATTGACAGAATAACAATCTAACATTTTGCGAATGGATGCACGACATCAAAATTCGAAAGAGAGAATCCGAAGAATTCATTCGAGTAGAAAGAGCTCGCAATTTTTCGGAGGTCCCCGACAAAAATGGTGACTATCAGGGAAGCCGCCAGTGGTATTCACCCGCCATAGCTCCTTTCGCGTGGCAACCCGCGATCTTTTCGTGTACCATTAACATTTTCAAACGGCCGATCGCGAATCACGTTTTCAGCGTTCCCTGCTGAATGTTGAGCAGTGTTGAGAGGAGGTTTGGGAGGAGGGTGTATTCAGGGAAAGGTTTTTCCACTGAGAAAAACTCTCCCCCCGACTAATTCCCGTTTGAAGGCCCCTCGAGCCCCGCCCCACCTCTTCAGCCCGTTCCCCTTTCATCCGTAGTTTAACGCGGCCGTTGCGCAGAGAATTTGTCCAGTCTATTATTCGTCGGCGTTCCCGTAAAAGCGAATTCGATCGTGCGGCTTAATTCGGCCGAGCACGACCTTGGCAGAAGCATCCTGCCATAAGAGAAAGAGAGAATGAGAGAGAGGGAGATAGGCTACCCTTCCAGCCTGGTAAACTTTCCGGTAGGTTGGAAGGTCAACTCGTCCTCGGGAGTCGGCATTCGTCGACGTCGAGTCCCACGAATGAAATGGCTTACCGGATGAAAGGAGCCCGTCGTTCTAGACAACAACCGCGTCGTCGTCCTCCTCGTCCTCCTCGAATGAAAGGGTTGCCACACGGAGAAGAGTTGGGAAGGCAGGCAGAGTTTGCTCGAGAGAGAGAGAGAGATAGACCACGCTCGGAAAAAGACGGGAAACGTGTACGACAAGGGGGCCTAAGTGACAAGTTGAGGGATTGCCGCCGCGTCTACGCGGCTGCATTCTCTACGCAATCATCCTCGACGAGTCGGTATTCTCCGCGTTTTTGAATCCTCGCGAGCTACATCGCCCCTCCGAGATGCGAACGCAATCAGACAAATTCAACCTGCTTCTGAGTCCGCGGTGCCATTGGCTGCCAATGGACCGGATTGCACCGATTTAGAACGGTTCTAGTAGACTCTCAAGCGATACTCTTCTAGGAGAACCATCGGAATTTACTGTCATTGATACGGGCATTGTATATTATGGTAAAGACGAGTAGCAGCAATTTAAAGCAGTAGACAGATCAAAAGAATTCAAGAGCTTCCAGCTGTTTTACATGATTTAAGGGGACAATGAAATTTTTGTTCGGCGATCCTGTTCATTGTAATCAATGCAATGTTCGTTGGCAAATTAACGAGGCCATAATTCCGACCACGAACCCAGCAGCCAGATTGTCATGGGCCGTTGTAGAGTCGATCGGATCGCGGCTAATAATTCGCCGGTTTTCGCGGCGCGTTTTCGAAAACGACAGAGCTTCGCATTCGATTATGGCAGGCTTGTAGCGGCGACCCCCTTCGGGGAATTGCGGTGGCCGACACAGCGCAACCCTTCTGATCCATCTCCTCTCTCTCCGTTACTCTTGTTCTGTCATTCCTCTTTTGCAGCATGCTGCCCAGCCGATCTCGATTCCGCCGGTAAAACAATGACGAATGCGTTCTCGTCGCGTCGCGGCGCGGCGCGGACACGCTTGTGCACAAGAGCATCGACAGCGAGAGCCGGGAAACACGGACGCGGAACGGAGACACCCGGAAATGCGGGCTAACACGCGGCTGGCACCGCTCGAGATCGAGTTGCGGTGTTATCGAGACGGTTTCCTGTCACTGTTGTACACGGACCGGTCTCCAAGCGGGCCGTGTCCAGACAAAACGACCGGTCGCACTCGCCGCGAGAAGGTTCACGCACTGGAACTCGCCTCGTCTCTCTATTTCACTATAACTCACTCTATACCTGCCTTTCGTTCGCTGTAGTTTGCTTCTCTTGCCTGTAAACAACGAACTTTTGTGCGAATTCCCATTTTGTGCCTCAAAAAACACTTGACTATGGCAAATAACAGGTTGTACGAATCGGCGTCAGATGACAGCAGCGTCGAGCTAGACCACGAGGAGTTTCGGGTCGCGAAAATTGTATCGTAGTGCACGTCTCCCAGCAAGAACTTGAAATATAGGTTATATGTAGCCTCGCTCCATGTCTCTCGAGGTTATGCGCCATAATTCATGGCGGTGTAGTCGCTTGTGCTCGCAAAAAACGCTCGTGAAAACGTGAGGTGAGGGGCTAGCCTGTCGGCCATCTTGATTCCCGATTATCTCGCTGCAGTAGCCGTTGTACATGGCGACTGCCGTCGTCCGAAACGCGCCGTAACGTTCGGATTTTATTTTCATTTCCCGCGGATTGAAAACCATTCCCGTTTTACGTTTCCTGAACCGCGGGGAAGAAAGAATAATACGGCGGCGAGATGCGATCGCGCGTCGTTAAGCCTGAAACACGGGGGTGCTGAAAATTGAGAACCGAAATTAACCCTCCGGTGGCGGGTCTATCTGGACTCAGTAGTAAGATCGTTCCATCCGAATTTTAATTTTCTAGCTAGGCAGTTCGAGTATTAATCTATTTGTATGTGCAAAACTTTTTGGATCCAAATTTCGGTAAAAGGTTCGTATTTCAGAAGATTTTGTGAAAACCATTACGGCTCGTGTTTTAATTAACTTCGCTCGATTGAAACGCAACTGACCCAAATATCACGGTCAGACGTTTCCGAACGGATGCATCCGGATCGACAAAGTCGGCGTAAACTGATAACAGCGCGAATCGTTTATTATCGCGACCGATATACGAAGAATTTCGAATGTACCGTTTCATTCGTTTAAAGGAGCAAATGACCGTCCAATTACAGTGCACGCTCGGGTTAAAAGCTCGCGCAGAGCACGATCCGCATAAATTATATTGTATTATATTATGCCCGGGCCGTGCAATTTGCAAATGAATTAGAAACGCATGGGTAACTCGAGATATCGTTTCGGCATTATCGGACCAATTTCCGGGAGAGGGAGGGCACGTGTCTACGGACATTGACGAGTCTATAGATAGAGTACGAAGTCACGTAGTACGAAATGAACGTTCCTATACCAATTACTTGTCCTTTCAACCCTAAATCCGCGTTAAGCGAACCTCGAAATCAATATTACACAACGGCCCCTGTAACTCGCGCTTTAATCAACGATTAATTTAATCTAATAACCCGACGCGCGCGCGGCCCGATAATTGCGTCCCTTAATTCCCGTTTAATTACGGGGACAAATCTCGAATAAATGTCACCGGCAAAAATATGTCGCCTCGCCCCGGCCTGAATGAAACGTCACGTAATTGTCCGACCAACCCCTCCTCGTTCTCATCCATCCTCCACCCTCCTCCTCACCTCCCCCCTTAATTAAAAGTAATAAACTTTTCTTCCCGACGCGTATTAAATGTTTGCAGCGAAATGAACTGCGAGCACGATGCTGCTGCTACACGAGCGAGCCTCTTTATGCGATCATCCGAACGATGGGGGTGGAAAGGAATTCATGAATTTCGGGAAAAGATGATCGAGCATTAATACGGCAAAACAAAAATAAATTATAACTGAATTTCGCCCGGCGAAATGAAAAGAAAGAACGAAGTGTTGTGTAGAAAGCTCCGGAAAGTGGGTCAGGTCAGAAAGATTATTAGTTGCTGTTCAGAAATTTAGGACAACTGATTTGAAATTGAATAATCAGACCATGTTTTTTATAATTTACATCCAAAGAGAAATGTCGTAATTCTTAATAATTCTCTCAACAATTATAAGACGAGAAACCTGGATCCGATGACCTGACGTGTTCGGTGATAGCTACAGTGCTGAGCCAATACCTAAAAATGTTGATGTCTCTATAGAGGCCATAGCAAGTTCAATAAAACCAAAAAGGAGCGTTTCCGGGGCCGCGTATTCCTCCATAGAGAAGAATGAAGCCGTGGACTGGGGAGAAAAAAGTCGTTCGAAATTCCGCGCCATATGCTCAATGGCTCCTCCAGACTGGTTCCTCCTTACCCTGCCACCCCCGGAACAACCACCAAGGAACAGCTATGGACCAGGCTAGTCGGAGCCTCGCCGCGCCGCAGCCGCACGGAGAAATTCAAATTTACGCACCGACTGCCCCGGGTGTGTTTTTCGAACTTATGAAAAATGAGTCTAGCCGAGGGTCTGCGTCCACCCCCGCCCCTTCCGCCCGGGGGTTTACCTTCTTCAACCCCTATACCTCTCCTTCAACCCCTACCGTCCCGATTCTGGCTGCTCCTCAGCCTCCAAAAGCTAATAGTTCAGAAAAATGGTAATTATGAAACCCTCCTGATCGACAGGGGCGCGAGCGTTGGAATATTTCTGGATTTCCATGAGTAGCATTTTTCTCGAAGAGAAGAATGTTTTCTTTACTTTGTAAGGCATCTACACACATTCTTTGAAGATTTTGAAGCATCAGAAATGATCGTGCCACAATTCATTCATAATTTTTGCTTAATGCGGTTGTATGCAATACTCGGAAGTGGTAGATGAGAGCGGTTCGGCCGCGCTTCTTTCCAATTCGAGAATTCCTCTTTGAATGCGCGAGTCGGGCCGTACCGGGCCATCATGCCCTCGATTCTTCCGGTTTTAGCGCTGCTCGATCATCCGGCGGAAGCAAACAACGTTGTTAGCCTGCCGCCGCGCTTCCGGAATCAAAGCAGCCGTATGTAAACCCGGAACACGGAAACAACCGGGTTCTCCTTCTCTTCCCGCATTACCATATCCTCCGCGCAAGCCTCGCCCGATTTTTCTTCTGTTATTGCGGGCCAGGACCTCGGCTCTTCATTTTTCACTCATACGCCGTCATCCCTGATGACGTTGGAATCCGTTTGATTTCCAAGTGGACGCTTGCAGACGCTTGAAGTCACATCTTTACGCAGCAATGCTTTTTACATCGTTTTGTTCTAGCTATAACGTTCAGATATGTGCTATCTATCAAACGTCGTACCTTGGAAAATTAAGTTCTGGCTAGATTTTCGAGAAAATGCGACCCGTCATCGGTAGCGTTGCAGCGGCCACTATCCCGGCTCGGCGAAGGTTGTTCGTCTCGGTTTGTTAGACGACACGGGCAAACAACAATTCCCGATAAAGGAATGCCGGGAGCATAAAAGTAGCTGTTCAAATATTTATCTTTGTATTAGATTCGACGGGCGCTCCGCCACGAAACGGTTTTCCCCGGCGTTCGCATGGCGTGTCCCGGCGAATTCAATAAGAGGGTTCCGGACAAATTACACGCCACTCGTCCCTTTTTCGTCCGTTCTCGTTTTCCCGGCGATTCCTCTCGCCGAGGAAATTCTAACTGCGAGAGGCGATGCGGACATTACTGGAGATTATCCAGCCCCTCTCTTCCCACCCTCTCTAACTGTATATATCCGCGGCTGCAGCTTCTTGCGGAGAAGGAAAGGTCAAGCAGCGGGTGCCCTCCGAGGGCAGCTTGCCGTCGTTTCGAGCCTTAACGAGGCTAATCGCGAGTCGAGGTCCTTAGGGTCGCGCCAGCCAACCTTTGAATACCTTCACGCGGCTCACGTTTGCGTTTACCGGCTCCGACGAGCCTTGGTCCTTGCATATTTATCGCCAGCTCCATCTTCTTTCCTTCCAGAGCGACCATTGCAGCTCCATTGCAGCTCCAGCTGAACCTTATTCCACCGCGATACCCTAAGATAGTTAGCTCGGCTATGTCCCCTGGGATTGCGGATCGGTGTCAACGGCGAGCTAATGCTGGATCGCTGCGAATATCTTCTTGGAAATCTTCTGCCAGCTTCTCTCAAGATCTCGCTATTTTTATGGGGCACCCTGCCTCGAGATCTGTCATCGAGATTCGAGCTCGAGCTGCTGAACTAGCTCTCCTGTGCGTTTTTGCATAATTTCGGGCAGTTGCGATGGAAATGAGGAATGGTTGGTG
Organism: Lasioglossum marginatum; assembly: GCA_028455795.1. Taxonomy (NCBI): domain Eukaryota; kingdom Metazoa; phylum Arthropoda; class Insecta; order Hymenoptera; family Halictidae; genus Lasioglossum; species Lasioglossum marginatum. Next base: position 3,752,513 of record CM052258.1, on the reverse strand, counting down.
CGGGGGAAAGAGTGGGAGGATTTTCGAGCTGTCGTGTATTACTTTTTTCTTCGGGGAATATAGATGTTTTCAGAGGATCATTGTTAACAGTAGTACGTTGTACGTGGCTCCTTCTTTTTAATATTTTTGAATCCCATGATTGTCTTCTATCGGACATCGTTTCACGCTAGAACTACCGGACGAGTCAAAATGACTTGTTGAATTGAATTGATACGTATACAAGAGAGTGTATTTTTTCCATTTTGTAAAATCACTTTATACGACATCGAGCGGGAGATCCAAGGGATCCAAATACAGGACAAGAGTCGGAATCTCTATCGACGTATAGTAAACGCAGAAACAGCATGTGACACGCGCTATACAGTCACGGATTAAAATTGCGAGATGCGTCGTCGAGCGTATGCGGCCTGCATACGATCCCCGGATTACAGATTTGCGTAGAGCCTGCGTAATTGCCGAGCAAAACGTTACTCCCACCAAGTAATTCGATTTTTTTTTTCATTATTCAAATGCCGTGTATCTCGCTTGATCGAATCGCGCGCGCGCGCGTCGGAAAATATCGAGTGGGTATCGAGGCCGATCATCGGAGCCATTTTTTACTCTCGATTCTGGAATCCTATTCTGTTCTTCTTTTTTTTCAGCGAATTTCATCGACGTCGACAGATGTCGTCGTTGAAGCATTATCTTTAAATCATTGCATTTCCGTGCAAAATAAAAATTGTCTGGACCCATTGCAAGACAGAATCTACATAGACATTTATTTCAAGAAACATTACCGTTACCGAAGAGGAAAATTGCTTTGAGTACACGTTCAAATAAAATGATCTAAAGCCCGCTCCGAACAGCCAGACAACACAGCGTCAATCTAAATGAATTTCCATCTGATTTTTCAGGAAAGCTGGAGCAGCAGCGATTCCATAGAAAATCGGATCGAGAGGGCCAGAGTGGTTGAAGGTGGAAATAGGCGCACCCGTTGCATGGACCGCGGCTCACGTAGAAACCGTGGTAGGTGGTATGTGCTCTCGTTGTCTCGATTAAATAGACGTGGGTGGCGGGGGAGGGGGAGGGTTACGCGATTTAGCAGGGGCGCACTATTGATTATTACAGCATTACAAAAATGGAGCAGGGGTCGGGCGCACGCCGGCCCGATAGACCCGTCGGTTTTTATAAACCGTGCTGGCTGATGGCTGGAAAACAAACGGGGAAAAAGCAGCCACGGCGAGAGGCGAATCGAATTAATGCCCGGAGAGAGAGACAAAGAGCCGGAGAGAGAAAGCAAGAGAGCAACAAAGAAAGCGAGTGAAAAATAGGGGAAGATATAGAGAGGGGGCTGTCGTTCGAAACGAGGCTCGCGGTTTCCCGGTTTAATAACGAAAAAGAGAGCGGGGGAAAAAGGAGGAGAGAGGGAAAGGGAGAGGGACAATCATAAATTTTGCGAAAGCGACAAGGCGGCTCTTCTCGCGTCGCGACGTATTTAATGCTGGCCGAAGAAGTTGAACGGGAGTTTTTTATTCCAGCCCGCAAGAACAGCCCCGGCGCCATTGAAAATTCCCGCTGATTATTTCGCCGATAATTGCGAGAGCCGAGCGATCGGCTCTTAACCCTTCGGAAAGTCGATCCCCCGATGGAAGGTATTGTATCGGCCCGAAGTTGGCTCGCGCTGCGAACTTTATTTTAATGAATGGCCGAAATATGCTCGAGGGTTCCACAGAGCAGAGAGAGAGAGACGGAACGTACCGCGGCAAATTATAAATTAGAAAAGTTATTCCGGCCGGCAGGAGGTCAACGCGCGATTATTTAGGAACGGGTATAGTTTCCGCGGGAACAACGAAAATCAATAGTTCAACAAGCGCGCTCCCTCTCTTCATCTGGCTCTCTTGCTTTCCGATAGCCGCGTTCCGAGTGTTACTTTTCTAACAATCGAAACAATTTCTTCCACGGTGAAACTGCACGAAAATCCACGGAAAGCTGGCTGGAAATGTTGTCTGCTGTTCTTGGGCAATTGGTTGAAACGTGGAGAAATGGACAAGTTTCATTTATTTAAATCGTCGCGTCGTCCTGAAACACAAATTTTGTTGTTTTCTTATGCTAAAATTCGTAAGCGAGAGGAATAGACGAGAAGGAGACGGACATAGTAATTAGTATGCCGATCGTTCCCGTGGTTGGTAATTTTCTTTCGGCGAAAAGAGAAACGGTCCCTGTCGGTGAAGGTAACATCGACGTCTACGCCTGTCATTTTTCTCCGGGCCCTGTCAATTTGTACAGTCGTATGAAAATATTCTCCAGTTTTCCCATCGCCATCAGCTTCATTTGGTTTTTTAAAGTGTTGCGCGAGACATATCCGTTTACGGGTTTAAAATGGAACGGTTTGTAGGTGTGCGCGCGTCACATAGACTTCGCGCTAGCATGCCGCGACGCGTTCTAATACGAGCATCTAGACAGGCTGCCATGTTCCTGACAGGCTACGGAAGCAGCCAGCGTGCGGATGATTTAAAAATATAATATATTCAACGGTTGACCGCCGTTGCGCCGCTTAACTAGCCAACCGTACCAGACTTTGAGGCTCTCTCCCATTCTCCCATCGTCTCTCTCCTTTCTGGATGGTTCACCGTTCTACACTGTCCCCAGAGTCCTTTGTTTCCCTTTTCTTTCGATCCCGTTCTACGGTTTTCCTCTTTTCAACCTTGTCGTAATTTGTGCTTAACTTCGCCCCATTCCGAACGCTTTTAAACGACGCTCAACAGAATTTCTCGGGTGACTTTAAACAAATCTGTTGTTCAGCTTAATCAACTGGTAGATTTAGGACCTTTTCAAAAGTAGAAGTTAGTGTAGAATATTTATTTATTTTATTTATCTATAGTGTTAGCGGATTAAGTAGAATGTGCGCCTGTGGTCAGACACGAGAGAACAAGGTAAAGAACTGCAGGCATGTGAAAGAGGGTTGCCAATGACTTTCGTTGACCATTTGGGTTTCCGCTGCCAACCGAGCGGCTCATTTGCGTTGGCAACTGCTGGAGAGTAGAGAGAAGCCTCGTACCCTCCTAGCGCTCGATCGACGAGCTGGAAACATTATCGAGCTGGTCATCGTTGCGAAGGGATTGAATTATTCTAGCATGATTTTGGCTGGTGCGGTGATTTCGTGATTTATAGGGGCCAAAGACTGGCCTCGGACATTGTAACGGTGGTCTGTTCCAATGGGCAACTTCGGTAGTCGGCGTTCCGGTTACTCCGTCGGCCCGATGTATTGTTTATAAACGCTCGATCACGGCTGCGAAATCGGTTTACGGGTTTATGAAAAGCTCTTGCCGTCAGAGTATACTGAATTATTTAAAATATGTCCGAAGGTAAATTCTTTTAGTCAAATTTTCACACCATCGAAAAAGTTGTGGAACCTATACAGAACATTTTAGAGCCGATAGAATGTGCTCTGGGACTATTAAAAAAATATGTGGAGTTCGGAGAACATTTTAGAAATTTCAAACAAATTGCTTTTTGTAGAAAATATTTTGGAGCGATTTTTATGTGAAATTAAAATGCTGGCTATTGTGACATATGGTAAACACAATTAGAAGGAGAGGACAATAGGGGCCGTTGCGGCCGGCTAAAATCGGCGATCCGCGAATCGGCGAATGATTTTCTGACCCAATTTCAATTTTCCGGCCAATTTTCCAACAATGTCTGACCGAGTGCGGTTCTACGGTGCAAACATCCTTTCGGCGCTTTCCAAACACGAGATATAATTTGAATAGGATTGGAGGGGGAGAGGCGAGTGGATAGCTCTTGTATAATGACGGCGGTAGTAGGCGAGCGATTTATAATCGCAGGCCGTATCATCGCGCTGTGTACGCTCTCGTTTTGCACGCACGCGCTCGCGCTCGCGTCACAGCGATTTTTTACATCGCCGTGTGCGGTGCCATAAATCAATTAAACAAAAAACCGCGAGGCCTGCGAGTGACAAATTCAGCTGCGACTGGGCCGAGCCACCTGGAGCGAATTTGATTCGCGGACCGACAACCGTTGTTGCCCTTTCCGGCTCGTTACGCTCTGCCCTGCCTGTTAAACAATCCCTCCAGTCCGTCGCTTTTTTCCCCCCTCTACCATCATCGTCTCTCTCTCTCTCTCCCTCTCTCTCGCATTCTCATTCTTTCTTTTTCTGTTCTTTCACACGCCCACGCAACCGGCTATTCGCACGGAGATTCGCGATAGCGAAATGTATGTCTTCGCACGATCCGCGGGAAGCACGAGATTACTCCCGTTGCGTGACACGACGACCGCGATTCGCTAGTACGAATTGCCTATCTACTGGGTGCTTTGCTTCGTCTGGATTGTTCGTCTTTCTGGAGCCTTCTAACAAATTGTAGAGTTTATTGAAACCATTTAGAATTTTTCAAGAAATTGCAGGGCCCGAGGAAAAAATTTTTAAGTCTAAGAGAAGCATCCCGTAGTCAATAAAAAAATGTTTGGACCTCCCAAACATTTTGTGTAGTATACAGCAATCCTTTTTGAAACCGACGAACAAAAGGGATTATTCCACAGAATGGTGGAAAGTGTAGAGTGTTAGGACAGAATACCTGTGCCCCGTTGAGGCGTCCTGGCCCGGTTTTTGTCGTGTGACAAAGATGTTACGCGCCGCGACGCTCCCGGTCCTCGGAGGAGGCGAAAACACGGTGTCGCGCCGGCGAAAGCTTAATTGCTCAGGGATTCGAGCTCGTTAGAGCCAGTGTCGCAGGTACTTTTACGTTCTTCCGAGCCGGTCATCTCGTTCCCCGGTTCTCGATTTACGTAATCCACTCTTCGCCCGAAGAATTCCTCTTTTCCACGCGTCTGTTTCTCCGTTCGAGAGAAATCCTGGGCCAATCGAACAGCCAACGAGATTCCGGCTAATTGAAACTCGCCCGCCGATCAAACGGAGGGGTAAATAATATTTAAAGATCGTTACTGTTCTCTCCCGACGACGATCGTGATTCGTTTTCCCCCTTGTCTTAATGTATCTTTCTCCGTTGCGGCAGGTTCGGCCGTTTCCAGCCTAAATAGTTTCGCTTTATTCTTCATTAGGGAACATCTCTTTCTTTTCTCTGTTCTTTTACGTCGGAGAGAGCGCCGACCCTCGCCCTCTCTTTCTCTCTCCCCCTCCGAGAGAACATTACGGTTCCCGAGGGATTCATTTCTCTCCCGGACTCCATTCCACTCACTCACGATCAATTCCAGACTTTGCTTCTTACCCTCGTGGCAACTTCGAATTGGCCGGATCCCGTGCTCGTTATATCCGATGTCGTGAGTGCACTTACACCGTCGCCGCTTACAATCGTTTCACTCATCCAGATGATGATGATTTTGCTTCCGGACCTCTTACAACTTCGAGGCATCCCGCACTGAATCCGCCACTTATTACGCTTAGTGGGTCCCTATCAATCTAACTTCAAAATGGAATTTCGTAGATGCGCCCCCGCCGTCGCCGAATGATCAGTGTTTTCGCAAAAGGGAATCGTCCGATTTCGATTCGGTGCATTCATAACTGCAGGGTTTAGGAATACAGCTTAGAAACAACGAAAAATTTGTTACGCTTGTGGCAAACATTCTAGAGCCTGTCGGAAAATTGTAGGACCCTTGGAAACGGTTTCCAAAAAAGATTGTAGAGTTTATGAGGAGCATGTTGGAGTCTTCGAAAGGGTTAAGGGGTCTCGAAGAACGTCAGAAGATCGCGACGCAATTTTCTGGCGACACGTTCTATATGTTTGGAGTGGAGAGGGTAAACGTTACTTCGTCGCAGTTCTGGCGGTGCTCCGTTTCCCAGGATTCTCATCGACACCGTCAAAATCACGAGGCAGTAACTAGAGAGAGAGAGGGACAGTTTAGTCGCGACCCGAGGAACAGCACGTAAAACTATAAGTCTCCGGATACACGATAACGATAAAGACACCACAGGCAATTAACCAAACCGCGACGTGGCTGGTACGTTTATTGCCGTTCGAAGCGACGAATCCGCGACTAATCCTCGCCATACCATAAGTGGAAACCGACCCGTACCAACTTCCTACGGCCCTAACTTCGATTCGGAACTGTCCTGTGTAATCGGCGGCTTGGTCATATTGCCCGGGGCATTTGAAACATTTCAGACAAATAAATTTTGAAAGCTGGAGAAATCTTTCAGAGAGTTTGACAAAATTTTAAGATTCGGAAGAACGTCGAAAAAATTATGAGACCTGCAGAACCCACTTTAGAACTTTCTAAAAAATCCCGATTGTAAACCTCTTTCTAAAAAATCACAGAAACCAGATTGTAGAGAATTTGTGCACGTTCGCTGTCAAATTCTCGCATCCACCGCGACACAGCTCCGGTCTCGTCAATGTAATATCAATGTCTTGTCCCGTGGTCAAGTGCTCGTAAAAGTTTCGGGCTCTCGCGGAAGAAGAACCCGGCGGAAAAAGAAGGTGAGACAAAGAGGACGGGCGAATGAGGCAAGAAGACGGGTTGCGTGGCAAGAAAAAAAGATGGATGGCCAGTGGATGGTCCACTTTATTGCACCGGCGGATATTGTATAGCTTATGGGTGCAGGAAGAAGGAAAGTGGAGGAAGGAGGAAGCGCCTCGCTCAAGAAAAGAGTTTTCCCTGGGAGAAACGAATGATCTATCGTCGGACGCGCACGGAGCCGGAGGAGCGAATTTTTGGTCGAGGTTCCTATCCGGAAAATCGCCGCCCAGGACTCGATGGCAACAGCTCGATCGATTCGAACTTTCGGAACGATTATAATTTTGCGATTGTCCCTCGTAAAAACTGGAAACCCAGAGTGTCCATTGGAATCGGGCTTCCCGACGCTTATCCGCGATCGAACGAACTTTGTTTATCCGGCTCAACGGAACCCGAGGAAAAATGGTTTAACCCTTACATCCGTCTTTTGCGTACATTTAACATTTTGTACACTAATTCGGAATACATGATGTGTTGATCGAGATCTGTCTTTACGAGGCTATAATTGCAGAACCTGATGATTTTCACAAAGGGAACCTTGTCGGTGCACGAATTGAGCCTTCAAGGGGAGTTTACTGTGAATGCACTCGCATTAGGCTGTATCTACGGAATATATTCGCGTATGCAGTTTCACGGTATTCTGTAAGGTCAACGGAGTCAGCCATGGTGGACAGGGAGCGTGCCCATTAGCGGCAGATGTGTCACTTCAGAGGCGACTTCCTGAATAGTGGATGTCTCTTGGCTGCCCTGTTGATGTACTAATCAGGTAAGCGGCTCGAAGACAATGCATCATGCACGAGTAATTCGGCCGCAGGTTCGCGCTGCCCTGTTAGGGTCCAGATCGTGCTTGACCCAACAATGCTGCAATCGACACTGGACATCGAGATTCGAAGGAACAAATTGAATTTTGACCAAAATGATTTCACACCTTCTAGCAGCGTCAAAGTCAAGATATTCGAGAGAAAATCATTTTGTGTCAGTTTATCAGTTTAGAGCCATTAGAAAAGATGAAGAGCATCAAGAACGGTAGGGTAACTGTAGAAAATTGTCGCTAAAGTAAGTCTGAATATTTCTAGTGTGGCAATAGCTTTCTGATGATACAGAAGACCGAGAATTTTATTTACGGCGGAATAGAATGCAGTATTTGCAGAGCTTTCGTTAAGCCGAATATTTCGTCGGATTCATACTCGGCGTGGCGAATAATTCCACGGTCGCTAAAGAAAATTAGATGCTAAACCAAAGTGAATTTAATATTAATATCTTTGTTTGTCAGCCGGATTCTCGATGATGCTGCAAGATTAAGGACTTCCTTCGGTGGAAATAAGACGTAATCGTTGACTGCTCGTTAGGTCGAATATTTCGAGGATTTGCGTACCGGCGAGCGAGTGTCATAAGCGTAGAAAATCCGCGGTCTCTGCGTACTGTCAATATTGCTCAGTGGCATGGTAGCCACCATTTTGGAGTTTTGTTTGCGTTCGGCCGTTGACCCGTGCCTGGCCGTGTCGCTGTCGTCGAGCCATTTAATCTAACAAAGTCTGTGGCCAGCGAGAGGCCATGCGCCATTAAAAGGTTTGTTGCGTGCACAACAAAATCAGCCGCATTGAATAATCACAAATAATGCGGCACACGGATGCAGATCGAAAACATCCCGCACCCGAATCCACCGATTTTACGATGCATCGACTGAATCTATCCCGACCATAGAACATAATAGAGATTCCGATAGATTTTTCGAATAGGAACGGAAACCCGTGAAATTTTTAAATCGGATCTATCTTTATCCATAACCGTTCGGCCACTAGAAAATACTCTAACAATGAACAATCGAAAGCCGACCCTCGCCAGATAGAAAATTCGAATAACTCAACAAATCACTGCGCGGATGTCCATTTTTACAGAGAAAATAAAACCGGGACACCTGGCCCGAATGAAGTCGATCGTTTTTCATTAATTTGCACCATTATTTTCTCTGCGCAATTTCCACTATACAAATCTGTAGTTTTTTCAAATTGTTCTGCTTAAACTGTATATAATTGGTAAAATAATGCAGACAACTTTTATCGTTAATAACTCAAGTATATTTCCAATAGAGTACTTCTGCTTAAATAAAATAAAAAGGAAATTGATGGCAGGAGCTTCGTTTTTCACTTTCTTTTTGCGATGTAAACGAGTTCGAACTTTTGCCGATTTTTGGAAAATCGTTCTTCCATCGATCTTCGGGAAGAAAATAGATTGAGCACCGGGATCGAGGGTTCCCAGGGATCCCGGTCGCGACGAAGAAGGGTAAAGAGATCGAGAAGGTGAGCGAACGACCACTGGATCAAACCGAATCCAATAACTCCCGCGGGATTACAACTCCGACCCTCGGGAGCCGAGCGTTCCCCGAAGATGTGCAAGTTGCGGAGAAAACTAGGGGAAAGGGGTGGGGGCCGAGGGAAAAGGTGTTGGGATAAGAGTAGGTGGCTGACTGGGAAAGGTGGATCCTTTCGTCGGGCTGCTGGGATATTTCGTTCGGGGCCGAGCAAACCTTATATCGCGGCCTGCATTCGTATCAGTCGAGCAAACCCTGCCTGGACTTCATACCTCGCCGGAGAAACAACGCTTCGGCTCGTCTGTTGATTTTCTGGCGAATTTTCCAATTGCTCGCTGTCGCTGACTGGAGGCAAAATGGAGGATCCTGTGGCAATTCCTTGTTGAAGCAGTGACGCTGTTTCTCGGGTGGCGAATTTTCAAATTTGGGTAGAGATGAAGAATTAGGGGGCGTGGGATGCCGGAGAAGAAAATATAATAATAAATCATTGAAGGACAAATAATGAAATGCGACAAAGAACAGCGTCACCTGAGCGAAGGTATACCAAGTCGGGAAACATTTGCCAGTAATTAGCCATAGGTAGCAGACTAACGTCGAAGTCCCGTGACCTGGAGGCGTTGGCCCCTTGTTTCGTCAACAGAAAGAGACAGATATGTTAATAGAAGGAGAGAGATAGATAGACGAGGAGGGAATAGAATCGATGGAACTGCGCTGTTGTCTGTTCACGTGCGCTAATTCCATCAGCTGAGCTCGGTAGGCCAATACGAGTCTTCCTAATTATTCTCACGACGGCTCGAGTTGTCCATTAGGTAACGTATCCGGATGTTCCGGCAACATTGCGGCCGGCTTCATCAGAACTCGAACGACTCATTCGGGACTAATCCGTCTGCCTCGCCGGAAAACCGGTTCTATTTTCCTCGGGGAACGTTCGGAAGTCGAGCAATCGTTGATCTCGACGTGACGAACCACTGTACCACGCATTTTACTCGAATTTTTTCCTCTATTCACGTTAAAAAAAAATACGGATTTTTAACGATCAACATTCAGCGACAACAATTCGCCGACACCAAACTTGACAACCACTCTTGATCCACAACTTTGATCGACAATAGCTTTGACTGACAATGATTTTAATTTGCGACGGTCTGGATTCCGTTCCTATTAGAATGAAGAAAATTTCTTTCAATTTTTATTCTTCTTTTCAATATGACACGGATTGGAAAAAAAGTTGACCATCAAGATCGGTGCCGCTAAATTCGCTCGATGGTTTCGTTCCGAAGGCTGTTGAAAAATAAAAAGGTTATAGAGTTGCAGAGAGGGAGAGAGGGATGAAAGTTCGAAGTTTATGGAGCGCAGAGGTCGGGGAATGAAAGGGCTTTTAATGCGAGAATCACTGGATGAGACCGCAACGGTACGATTAAAAAAGAATAACCGTGCGCTCGCGGTAAACGTCGAACCAGCAACAAATGTAAAACCAGTCAGGAAACAAAAAACAAACGGAGGAACAGGTGATCGGCAAACAGTGCCACGGAGCGGCGAACCATACGCGAGAGACCGAAAGAGGGAGCGAGAGAGTGACCGAGAGGAACGGAGAGGGAGCCCATCGTTCGAAACGACGAAACAAAATATTTGTGCGGTTTCAACGATTTTCGTGATGCGCTCCACCGGCTCCCTACAAATTCAATTTCTCAGGAAGATTCGTTTACCACCCACCCGTTGCATAACACCAACGCAGGACACGTGCACCGAGTGCCATATGCGGAAGTGTTTGACAGCGCGCTCGCATTCGCCACCTTTCGAGCGTTACTTTGTCTTCGAGGAGCTGGCAGTGGCTTGGCCCAGTATGTAGTCAGACACCGATCCTCATCACTAATAGCAAGCCCTTAGAACTTTGAAAATTCCCCTCAGAGACAATTTTATATTTGTATTTATTTCTTCATTTTCGTATTCTTTTTAAACAAGAGCAACTCCACAAATTCAAAAATTCTATAAATGCATAAAATCCATCAGGAATCACTCCGTGAGTCCCTCTGAAAATATTTCCCGGAGAAAGTCCACCCTAGAAGAGTGCCCTCGCTCTGCACCAAATTCGCCTAATCCCCGAGAGGTTCGGCTTCCCGTTCGAAATTTGACGAAGTATGGTCGTAGTATGGTGCCCCTTATCCGCGGGGGTGTGCGGGTGCAATAATGTTGGCACACTAAATCCTCGGGTCGGCGGAAAGAGAAACTTCTCCACGAAGTTCGTGTTCTTGAAGTTTATCGGTGTCGGGGGCAGTTTCCATCGGGCACGTTTTTTCCCCCGGGCTGTGCCACCCCCGTCTATGTTTCTCTTTCGTGGGACTGGGTTCTCCCGATAAAATTTCGAGGGTCACGCAAATCGAGCGTAACCGGGCGTGTGGGCGGAGAGGGGAAACGGTGCTCGATGGTGCTCGAATTCTCGGCGTTCGCCGGAAGTCGATATCGCGCGCGACTTTCGAACAGTCGTTCGAGTCCGGAGGAACAATTGGTAACGACTGTGCTCGATGTTCCACGGTTTTGGGTGGGAGACGATGACGACAAAGAGAGAAGAGAGAGAAGGGTGCAGCTTGAGGCAGAAGTATTCACGTGCCCCCATAAAATGTCCTTTTCTTTTTACGAGCCTAGCAGACTGTAATTCTGAAGGGCCGGAGGTTGCCGAGTTTGTTACGCCTGCGAATAAATCTGATCGAAACTCGATCGAACACATATCGACTAAGTGTTTTTTCGAATATCCGCGAATATCCGCGACATCTTCGTGGAACGAGAATATTTTATCTCGCACAACTGTGCTGGTTGAGTTTTTTTGTAATTCAGATTTTAAGGGGTTGTTAGTAATTATTTGTGCTGTATTCGCAGCTAGTAAAAATGATATTCATTAATTAATTTCGCTACCACAGTCGCAGATGTGCGACCTCCACAATCTCGCAGTTTACTTGGAAATGATCAAATTAATTGTACATGCTTTGTTGTTCAGGGTCACAGTACACAGCATAATATTCAAAGAGTCTGCAAAATTGTGTTACTATTTTATACAGAGGGTACGTTGCATTTCATAAAACATTTTAATGATGAAGATAGGCAACGAAACAAATGATGGTATTAATAATACTCGTGGAAACATATTTGTCCTGCAATCCCGCCTCGAAAAAGAGGTCCCGCCGTAGCTTTACGGTAGCGTCTATTAGCGTAAAAAATCCGAGCCACTCTAACACGTAAAAAGGGGGATCAAATCGCGAGATAATGTACTCACTGACTAAGGTGAGGAAAGGTATGTTGTGCTGTTGGAAGTGCGGCGGGCTGCACGCTTCCTCGGGCCTGGAGACTGTACTTCCGGTCTGCACCTCGACCACGTGGCCGTCCCTTCGGTAGAACGTCATGCACATGAAACCGCTCCGGCTGCGAACAAGAGGAGAAAATGAAGAGTAGAGAGAGGGCGAAGAGAAAATAAAAAGGAAAAGTAGACGACGACCGTGCGTGTGTGTGTCTCTTCTTCGCGCTAAAACGTTTCGCCGGGGAACAAACAGCGACACTATTTACGGCAACAATGTAGACCGTTGTGGCCCGCGCGCGCGACGTCCGGCTCCGTCCCGGCCCGGCTTGTCCCCCTTCTCAAAACACTGTATTATCGAGGCTGTTTTCGCCTTTTTTCGCAGCGTCGCGTCGGTTTTTGCGGGATCCGCGAGACGCCGCGAAAATATTTCGCCCGGCAAAAACGCACAGCTGAAACGAAACGACCGCGTCCAACGTTAATACACGCCCGACACTCGCTTACGGAGTTCTACACACCCGAAAATACGACTTTGTCCCCGTTCTTTTTTCGCCTCTTCTTCCCTCCCGCCTTTGCGAAACTTCATCCTTTTTGCGAGCGCAAACTTTCAGACAAAACGCGAATGTTCTCTGCGGAATAACGAGAACTTTCTTTCTCTTCCTTGAACCCCCGTGATCTCTTATTTAATTTTCATCTGGGTCCGAAGAGTTCAGAGAGGGATAACAGGTGCTACATGATACCCTCTCATTAATAGTATTTTTAAATGTGTGGGATTAGACTATATGCATTAATCATGTTTATAAAAATTGTTCAATTTTTCAAGTCAGCCTACTTCACTGTACAACTTCGCGCCCTAGAATAACCCTTTAATTTTCGAACGTATATACAGTTTCTCATGGATCTAGTCCCGGCGAAAGAAGAAGGCTCGAGTAGCGTGAATAATGAATCCGTGGTTTTAAAGTATAATAACACGGCGTCGCAGAGGGTTAAAGCGCCGCGTTTCGCGGTTCGATAACAATACTGTTTGCTTCGCGAACTTTTCCGCGAACTTTCGGAAATTTCGAAACTGTGTTCCTTGTGAGACAGGCAATTTGAAAGAGGAAACTTTCATAAATGTTGCATTAGACGCGGCGGATAAAGTGTTGACCTAGTTGCAGAAAGCGTCGCGTGCGTCTTTTGACTGGGTCAGAACGACCCGGTCCGCGTTGGGTGAAACTTCCCTTGCGAAATTTACGGGCCTTGTTTGCTACAGTGGATTCCCCTTGCAAAGACTCCAGCCTCGAACAAACGACCTCCCTTTAGCTTCTTATTTCCAGGATGCTTCGTATTGTTTACAATTCTCGGTGTTGTCATCTTGTCTTTCACAGCATGATGGAGAACGGACACACTGACGCAAGGGCAGTGTGTAATTAGTTGTTACTTCTGCTTCGATTAAAAAATTCTGGACAGTGTCCGTACCCAGCTTCACACCTTCGTGTTACTTGTATTCGTTCGAAATGTTTTTATGAAACAGTTTAATGATTGAGTTACAAGTTATGAGTTACAAAGTTACGTTTGTTGGTTTTTCATTTTTTACGAACACAGTTTGCAACAAAAAAATCTGAAAAAATTTTTTGAAATGCACCTTAGGATGCAAAATATTAGTCACATTTTTCTCAGAATTATAGAACGCATCGGAGACCGGAAAATGCGCGGAAAAGCGCGAAATCTAATTTACCCTGTAAGTACCCTCGCGGCCAAGCTAGAGGGCTGAAATTTTACTCGGAGGGCTTTTTCTCGGTCAGCTTTCGAATGGTCCGATAGCCATTGAAAAACCTCTAAGTGCAGTTTTTGGCCTTTTCTATTTCGTCCCAGTTGATTACAAAACAGGTAGAAAATTTTTATTTTGCATAAAGATTCCCTGTCTAATAATTAGAAAAATGGAAGCAAACTCACCATCCGACGGTGAAGTGCGCGACTAGCATGGTCATGGTCATGGCCTGCGCGACGTTGGACTGCTTGATGCTGTTGCAGAGGATCTTCACGTCCTGGTCCTCTTGTCCAGGGACGTGTTGTCCATCGAATAGTCCATTTTCGAACCTGGAGGAACTGGTGTTCGATCTGGTGACGTGGAGAGAAGCGTTCCTAGGATGGAACGTGTAAGACGTGGTGAGGTCGAGGGTGTGCCAGGTGAGTCCGCCGTTGGGATGGCCGGTCAACCAATTGGGAAATCGGCACTGGCCTGGTGGCGAGACTGGAACACCGTACAGGAACCAATTTATTTAACGCTGATTGAACTGCCTCGAGTCTCCCGGGCTTGTGCTTCTCCAACATACATCCTCAGGCTACCTCCGAAAACCTCAGCGCTTTTAAAACGTATTCAGAGCAAGGACTTTGTAATTCCTGATCGCTAATGAACCTGGAACCTCTTACTTTATTTTTCTCGTGAATCAGATCGTACGGTTCGTTTCACCGGGGAATATTTGACCTGTCCACTGGTAATCGCGATTCACCGACCGGATCGGTTAATTCTATTTGATCGCCAATCGGCCGTAGATCGTGCCGGAGATTATGTGTGCGCGACAGTGTCGCTGGCAGAGTGTGTTTAATCGACGATTGTGAACGTTTGCGAGATCGTTGGGAACGGTGAGTATCGCAAAAATTGTGTAGAGGTGTCTACAGTGTTCAGTAATATATTGATAAAGTAATATATATGTATATAGACATCGTTGTTCTTTTGTGTACTTTATGTAAATATCAATTACTGTGGCTGATGTTTGTACTAGGGAAATAACTGTTTACAAAATTATCGAAAGCAGAATGTGTTGAAGAAAGAGAGTAAAAGAGTTTACAACGTTATTGAAAATATTAAGGAGGGGATGAGGAGCTGTTTTTCCTTGGTTCACTGAAAATAATATAAAGTGACGCTAATATTTAAACTGGTTAACGAGTTATTTGTCAATTTCGTAGAAAAGGAGAACCATGGTGCATGATGTTGAAAAAATTGAGTAGGACAGTTCAATGCCGGAAACATTGAACGAAAGGGTCCCTAATGCGGAGAAATGGAATGGAGGGCCCTTCAATGTTGGTAGAATTGAATGAAGGGTCTCTAATATTGATGGCCTGTGATGTTGAAAAACCTGTGTTATAGGATCTCCAATTTTGACAAAGATCAAGTGTCAGAGTTGCCAACGTTGAAAAAGAAATAGTGAACACAGTTGCCCTTTTGTGTACTGTGCAACAACGTCACAGTGTAACTAATATCTGATCTCTTCTATGAGTTTTTTCATTGCGATCTAAACGCCATGCCCGTGAGAAATGAGGACATTTGATACCTAAAGGGAAGTTTGAAAATTGAACGTGTGCGTTTGAAGCACACAGCGGTCCGTGGCACACCCTTCAACGCCTTTATATTGTACCAACATTGAGATTGAATTTCTAGTGCACGAACGTAGCGGCGTGATTTATGGCTCGATAGTAATTAAAATGGACCGTCGCCGAACGGAACGTAGTGCAGTGCCAGAGGTAGCACGGAAATGTAATCTCATTATCAACGTGCTTCGCAAAAACTCCTCGAAAAAGAATAAAACAGAGGCTCTCGTGGAATTTCAATATTTTTCATACTCCTCTCTTAAAATATTAAAATTACAGACGCACAAGAAAGAAAATTTGATTTCACGAACCACGCATGCCCAATTCAATTGCGAATTCTTTTCTGCAACGTTGATTGGAACTCATTGTAATCATCTCGATCGCGATTCCAGGTCAGTCACAATTAATAATTGCGAAAAGCGACACGCGATCGAGTTAATTATTACATTTTAATCAGCAGTGTGTAATCGGAACGCGCTTTGCTCGACTCTGATTGCTAATCAGACTTGTTTAAGATTCCATGTACGGGCGAACGAGGTGTAATTACCCGAATGAATTTTTCCCGTTCGGAAAGCTGCAAAGCGCGCGAGCCAACGTTGCTATCAACAAACATTAATATGTTCTCGCGGCGTGTTTTTAATCAGTGAGGGGAAATTCGTTGTTTATTTGCAGGAAATAATCTATGAAAATGGAAATTCACACAGACTTGTATTCCAATAATTGCTAACAAAATATGGATCTCTATCGGCGTTATTCAGGTGAAAAATTTCAAACACTAAAATCCGAACATCCGGATATCACACGCGAAAATATAACCGAATTTTAAATTTTTATCAGTTGGCAAAAGCCGAATGATTGAAGCTGACTCATCAAAGCCAGAAAATTCGAACTTTCGCAATCAACCATCGAGTATTCAAAGCAAAATAAAATCCCTCTGTTCCTATTAGCAGTATCAACAGTTTAAAAAAACTTAGCGGAAATCAGAGAAATCACGTAAAAATTTCAATTTCATTTCGTTCCGAGGATCCCTTCGATTCAACATTTAATTATTAGAACGAGACAAGACAAGGGAAGCATGAAGAAACAATTCATCGTGCAAACACTAGGGTGTTCAGGAAGCGAAAGAGGGACAGAGAAAGAGGAGAAGGGAGATGTAGAAAGGGAGAGGAACTTCGTTCATTACGAGAAAGAATTCCCTTTTCGCCGTCGATCACGGAGAGCCGTCGCATTTCACTCGATTCGAACGAAATCGAGAGTGTACTCGAGCGAGCGAAGAAGAGATCAACGGACAGGGAGTAAAACAGGCGAAGAGGAGAAAGAGGAGGTGGTGTAGGTGTAGGTATAGGTGTAGGTGGAGGCAACCTCCAAAAATTTCGCAGTCCCCCCCGGCCCATAAAGTCCTCGACGTTCCGGAACGACAGCCGATAAAACGTCGACGTAGGTATTCGACGGCGAAACAGAATAGTTCGAGCACCTCGTCGGTCCAGCCCTTTTTCCCCTTCTCACTCTCTTTTCCTCTCTTTCTCTACA
The DNA here is from genome assembly GCA_028455795.1 of Lasioglossum marginatum. NCBI lineage: Eukaryota > Metazoa > Arthropoda > Insecta > Hymenoptera > Halictidae > Lasioglossum > Lasioglossum marginatum. Next base: position 3,735,567 of record CM052258.1, on the reverse strand, counting down.
GGCCTCTGCGCTCTACTTCCGGCGCGTGGGTGTAAAATCCGGCCGTGTGAAGGAGCCACTTCGATGGGTGTCGGCTAGGGAAAGGGTTGCAGGAAAATGGATAACCAAGGGGTGAGGATCCACGAAAACGAAGAAGAGGAACCGGACGATATACAGGGTGATCCTCTTGATTCTCATTCACTGAAATCACTTCTGCAATGTTCCGTCGAGTCTTGAATAATTCTCGCTTTAGTACAGTTATTTTAATGGATCGAGTGTTCCAGATTATTTGACTTTATTTATATATTGCAATCTTGTTCTAACACTGTGTGTGATGAAGCGACAATTATCATCCAATAAGCGTCCAATTATAAAACATTTAGAAAAATATGATTAGAGTACACTTGTCCAAAAATCAACAATTTCGCAGAGGTACTTCGAGTGCTTCTCGCACGTCCCACCCAGTATGGAAAGAAGGACGAGCGAGCCGAGGGAAGAAAAGGGAAACAGAGGACACAGAAGTGGGTAAAGGTGATAGCGATATCGTGACAATAGAGGGCCGAAGAATACGATGTAAAAAAATTCGCGTAGCGGCGGGGGTAAAAGTGAGAAGCTACGAGTTACGCGGTGTGACGCGGTTGAAAACGCAAACAAAAAGGAGAAACAGCGGGCGAAGGACGACCGAAGAAATAGTATGATAGAAAAAAGAGGTAGTGGGGCAGACGGAGGATTGACGGAGTGTACGTTTGGCTAGTTATATGGCACGTAAAAGCATTGTTGCACGACCTGGGAAAAAGAATGGGAATAATTCAGCGGCTCCATCGATAAGTCCAGGACGCGGACGAGCGAGATACAAATTCCGCGATCGTAAAAATCGAATGGCATTTCCCTTGTTTCGCTTGCTGTCGTCCTTTATCCTTTCGTGGTATCAAGCAGCGAGCGCCACCCCTTTCTCTCTCTTCTCTCTCTTCTTTCCCCTCGATGTTTTTCTTACTCTCTCTCTCTCTCTTTTCCCCACTTCGATTTCGCGCGTTTCTCCTGCTGCTCGACTTTCTCCCCTCTCGCAACCTCCTCTTGCCATCCTCTCCGTTATTTTTCCCGTTCCCCGGCGTGTATTGCCAATCTGCATTTTAACGATACCGATAAAATCTGACGGAAAGTTGAATTTGTAACTCTCTGCGATCGGCTGGCTGCGAACGACGCAGTTTCGATCGTCGAAAAGGACCCGCCACCCTCTGTCGCGATTGATTTCTAATATTCATGGCCGACGACTCGAATCGCCTCTCCTGCCCGTCAATAACCATTCGTCTCCTCTGCTTTTCAACTTTTTAACCTCTTCATTTCGTTCTTGAGCCTCGGCCTCGTTCGATTTTACGACAAACTTCGAAGAAAGATTGTTAAAAATATTTTTCGGTACAGTGCAGCATCCAACGGTTATCACAGTCCCGCCCCGGGTCTTTGGCCTCGTCTACAAGCCATTTTTCTGGGTGTCCTCTTTTTTCGATCCAGCCACCGGCGAGAAAGTTCTCGCGGCACGTTCGCTCGATTAACGTCCACCCCCATCTTCAAGGAAGGTAATTGCCTATCGTGGGTGGGTCTGTAGCCGCGGAAACGTTCACCGAGGCTTCTTCAGGTCCCGAGACATCTTCCAGGGGCCCCAACCGCACGTTTCAAGCAGTTATGAAAACGCAGTCGAGTAATTTTGCCGGGGTATTGACTCTGCCGGTAGAAGAGTCGGGCCTAATTGAACAAACTTTCGAGCCGTGCTGCTGGATGCAGTTAAAGGTGCTCGGTTTCCGGCGAACAGAGACGGAGAGAGACCGAGTATCCACGGGAAAGAGAGAGAAAGAGTGAGAAAGATAGAGAGAGAGTGAGAGAGAAGAGGGAAAGTGGAAGCGAAGGAAACCGAGCTCGGAGAAAGAGCGAGAAAGATTTAATGTTAATCCATTTTCCGCGCTGCTTCTTCTGCCGCTAGAGGAATCGAGATATTATTGACACTGCTGCTTGCTACGATGTTTGGACTTTACTTTGGACTGCCTTACTAAATTTACTGCTGGATTAAATTTATCTGTACGTTATCAACAATTTAATTCTACATATATTCCCTTACCATACCGAAACAAAATACCAAACCGATACATCATCGCCATACAGCAACCCATAATTACACCAATTAGTTAGAACCACCAAACGAAACAAAAAATTCGTGAGGGTAGCAGGGTTTCGAGGGATGGAAAGAAGGCGGCGAAGGGGGTGTGCTCGGCTTAAAGCGAGGGAGATCCTGAAAATCCGCTGAAGTGAAATCCGTTAACGAAGTTTGCCGTGAAACTGTACGCAGCAAGGGGGTACAGGCTTGTAAACTCCGAGGTTCTCTCCTCTCGCAAAGAGAGCGCGGGAGAAAGAGAGAAACAGAGAGACTAGGCAACGGGAGTATGGAAAAAAGAGAAAGATGAGGCAAGGAGTCCCGATGCAGCGGAACGAGAAGAAAAGAAGCTGTACACCCGGTTCCGAGTCGAGTAGCGTGTAAATATTCCGCCTTCGCGCTACGGGCCGCCATTTTGACGCGTCCCGTTAATGACGCTGCCAGAGGAGCGAGAGCAAAAGAGAGAGAGAGAGAGAGGGGTGAATTTTTCACGCTGTGATTTCACCCCGGACGTTCTTCTCATTTCTCCCGGGACCTCTTCAGCATTCCGTAACCCTCTGACCCCGTTTCTACGCGGCGACTTTGTTCCCCTTAATCGCCGAGTCCTCGCCGTTCGCCGTTCGCATTAATCGATGCAGCTGCGTGCACCGCAGGAAACCTCTTTCCTGGCCAAACTTGCGAATAAATTGCAATCTCTGCTCTTCGACGCTTCCAGAGAAGCAATTTTACATTAGGTTCATGATGAAGAAGTGTATTAAATTATATACAGGGTGGACCGGTTTTATGGGACTTGTCGTGACCGTGGTTGAACAGCATAGGGTTGCATAATACAGTTCTTTCAAGATCTTAAAAAATTAATTTTTGTAGAATCTAAAGGGGATGAAACAGGAAGTGATTGCGTGTACTGATCGAATTATGTTGGTTTTATGGGACTTGTTGTGATCGCGGTTGGACAGCGAAGGGGTTAAGAGTGTGAAAGCAGTGCGGCAGGTTACCTTTCATGAGAGTCATGGTCCTGGAGCCCTCCATAGGGCTGAACAGACCATTGCAGGTGGCGTCTCCGCTCTGTGCCATCCGGTATATCTCGGCGGAACCCTCCGGCACCGGCCCGGTCTGTAAACCGACATCATGATCCATGGCTCCCATGCCCATGGCAGCTCTGTGCAGATTACCCTGCACTGTCTGGCCGGCCTTCTCGTAGACGAAGCATCGGTATCGATCTTCGTTACTGGACGCGTGTCCGTGATGTAAACGGCCGACCAGGTAGCGGCTGCTGCCCTCCTTCCAGGTGGCCAGGCATTCCAGCTCCTCCACTGAAATCGACAAAACGACCGGTGAACAGCATGATACAGAGAACCCCATTCGATTATCGTGATTACACCTCCATATGTATGCATATATATGGTACGCTAGTCCTTGCACGTTCTGCTCTCGATCAAAGAGATTTAACCAGGCGCATCTCGAAATTCGTTTGGCTACGCTGTTCACTCGGAACTTGAGAATAATGCCTGCATTGAGAGACTGTGATTACATTCGATCCAGGCACGTTTATTAAATAGGGAATTTTATTCAGCCTCTGAAAAATTTCTGCAAATTTTTACTCGTCACGATTGGCGGATCTTTATGGAAAATAGAAATCTTGTTCGTCAGTTAGAAGAAATATAAACCAAATAGAACGTTCTGATTTTCTTTGACAATTTGGACGGGTTGAAAATAATATATTGCACATGCTTCAATCCAATGCTTTCACAAGTGAAGAGTCAAAAGACACGAAAGCCAGTTAATTTAATTGGCTTCAGAAGGGTTCATATACAGAAGAAAAATTATACAGTAGAACAATAGAACATCTCTTGATCATTCTGTTTCGATCGTTCCCAATTTTCGCGGTCACGGAGACGGTAATCACCGTGTCACGGGCGAACAGAGAAACGGAGAGAGAGAGGGTCTCTCTGTGTTCGGAGTAGAAAACGTTGACACGATCCCGCAAACACCATCCGTACCGAAAGCCGCAACGAAGGTATCCTCGATTACCGTTCGCTAGTTTCCGCGTGCGGTCCCGTCAAAACGAGGGAAAGCGAGCGAGCTGGTGGCAGTCGGCGATAGTTGTCCGGTCGGGATGAAGCCATTCAGGATACAGTGGCAAAGAGAGAGAGAGAGAGAGAGAGAGAGAGAGAAAGTTAGAGCAGCATTGGTTTGACTCTGAGTGATCGCGCGGCTAGCTCGGGATAGCTAGATTTCCGCGTGAAAAACGAGCTGCGGTCTTTTGAAGAGATCGCGGTACTCAGCGATGTCCGACAGTGTCCGGCAGAATCCCCCGGTGTCCAACGGCGACCGTCAGCCGGAAGGGACCTCGCAGGACACTCGGAGCCGAACAATTATCAGTCGGAGCTCCCAAGGGAGAGTAAAGATCCCGATATCATCGCATCCCCTTCACCTTAAGGGTCGCACTTTACCCTCTATGAGGATCGTCTAGGCAGCTTCCTCGGAAACCAGATGCCGAGATTCCGGAGAGGCGCGTATCTAAATCACATCTCGCGGAAAAGTCGGCGGCGTCGGCGGCGGCTACCTCTTTTTCCCCGGCGCGGCGTTTCTTTCTCCCCGTCGTATCTGGTCCTTCTTCTTTCTTCTCCTGCGTCTCCGGTTTCCTCTTCGTCTTCTTATTCCGTTTTCTCCATCGCGCGGCATCCGACTTCCTTTTTTGATCCGGAGCAGGGAGAGAGCGGGAACTGTGAACGCCGCCGCGAGCAATTTGCGAGGATTCGAACGAAAAAAGCTCGTTCCACCGGAGCCTTGGGTGCTCTTTTGCTCGTCAGCCGGGACAGATTCCGGCGAGGAGTTTCTTCCAGAGCCTCGGCGACGAATTTGATCCCACCGATAGACGCGGGGATCGCGACACTGAGTCCTGCGACGCCTTGCGAGACGACGACCACCCGTCTTTACCCGTCTTCCTACGTTTTCACCCGTTCGCAAGCGACGCGGCCGCTGAGAACCGAGCCTCCGGCGAGAATAAGCTCTCCATCTCTCTCTGTTCCTTTGCTCGATGGACAACCGAGGTGCTTTTCCGAACGAACAACGACTGAACTTGATTGTGACAGAGCTGATTTACTCTATACTGCTCTTTATTTGAGCAGGAAACACTCTTTTCCCTACACCGCTTAGTGCCAGAACCAAAAGGTATATTCTATCTGTACATAGTTCCTGCAGCTTGTAATTAATGCAAACCATTTTTATTTTGCCGACATATGCATATTCCGTGCAGAGAATTTTTGCAACGAACCCGAAATCATTTTTTAATCTGATGAACAAAAAATGCCGGCTCTGTTTAATTGGTAACTGAATCTTTCCTGTTAATCGGCGCGTAATGGTTCCAGAAATTTTTGTTGCAAAATAAACGACTTTCGGGAGGTATTCTCCATCCTAGCGCTATTAATAGACCGTGAATTTTTATACTTTGTTAGGAGATACAAAAGCGAAATGGAATTTCATTCTTCGCGAGGCAAAATGGAATTTCATTCCTCTCTGATTTCTATATAACATCTGAACAAATCATAACTGTCTAAAAATCTGCCTATCTACCTTTAAACATAAAAATAGTGGTCGCAAACGATGCTTTCGGCCAGCGATTAATATCAGCCTTGCGAATTACATTTTCATTACACGTTCTATAAATTATATTGCAGTAGAGTTGTCGTGAATTTGCCACACGAGTGAAATACAAGTTGCAGAACGTGTATATGTTTCCGTCGAAGTGAAAGGGCACTTCGCTATTGCACCGCTGCCTAGAGGAAGTATAATTTTTGCTTGCTTTTCGAGCACTGTTTAAAACTTCATTCCGGGAAACTGGTAACTCCACGTTCTGGTCTAATGAAAGATATAATCTACTTTTGCATTTACGTACACCATCCACATCCGGTAACAATAACTCAAACTCATTTTCATTTCCAAGCCAGTAGCACATGCAGAATACTTATCAAGAATTTCCAACAGTGAACGACGATGTTGTATCTAATTGTACCAGTTGCACATTTTCATTTATCTTTCAAGCTCAACTTCTGTACGTATCCAAACCTTTTTTAAATTTCATTAAAACATTTTTATTTTCAAATACTTGTTAAAAATTTACAACATTGAGCGATGATGTTACGATTCATTGTGCGAATTGGTGAGTTCGATAAGTCATTTCTGCGGAATTATAATCAGAGCATCGAGCCTGGTTCCCCGGAAAACCAATGTTTTTTGAGTTACACCGACGCGGCTTCGAACGAGCAGCATACACGCGTGCACATATGACGGCCGAGTCCGGATACACATTTGCACAAATAAATAAAGTCACGGGAGCGGAACAACAAGCCGCCCCAATTACACGCAGCGTCCTGTACACCTTCCGTCCTCCATTTTCCATTTACCGTGGGACGTGTAAATATTATACGTGTTCGACTACTCAATTTTCTGACAGATTACCGCGGGCCCCCGCGCGCGCGTGCTCCAAGTATTCAAACGCGGTCCCTTTGAGGCTTACAGAATATTTCGAAATGGAAACAAAATCGGCGCCCGCCATCGTTGGTTACACGTGTAACCAAAGGATTCAATTCGCCGGAGTGCTTTTAATAAATGCGGCGTTGTGTGCTTCGCAGCGGCGACCGCGACGCGATATCCGCCGCCGTTCGCCAAATCGCCGCCCGAATTCGCAACAAGCGAGACCAGGGTTTACGTCTCCGCCACTCCTAAACACGTTCAATTTAATATCGAGCCGGCTCCGGAGGCCCAGACGTTCAGATTCGGTCTCAAAGCCGCGGCATAATGCGAGCAATTCCGCGAAATTGTATTACGCACCGCTTAAACGCCCGGCACAGTTTGCCTGTCAATTTTCCACGATACCGTGGCAGCTGTCGGCCAAAATCCTCAGCTGACTGTTCCAAGAGCTCGGCCAACTCCAAAATTCCAAAATTCTCCTATTCCTTTAAGCTCTCACTTTCGAGATATACCCCATATTATATGAAATTAAATTTAATTAAATAATTGAATGGAATTTTTTATACCGGGCTCCGTTTTCCAGAAAATTTACATTGAAGGTGCACACCTTCGGTCTCGTAAGTAAGTAGAAACGGCCAGACATAGTCAGACAACAGAGTTATTTAATTAGAATCAGGTCCTGTATATTTCAATTCTATTTCTAAAGTCCTACGTACCAAAATCGTGTTTTTTAAATGTTTCATGTTCTGCGAGATAGTGGAACGCGATAAAACGTCTCTGGACAGTTTGCAGACAATAGGAATGTGAAAAGAGATTGTATGGGGCGAGCAGGCTTTTTCTTGGTTTCCCATCGAGCTCATTAATCAATCAAACCGATGTCTACACGGACGGCGAACCGGCGAACGAAAAACAGCGGCCCTCGAACTGTCCGATCCTCGTTGCTCTCGCATTGTTCCCGGGTTTTTCTGCGGGTTTACATCGTAACACGAGTCGATTTAACGCGGACACGGTGTAGCCCGCGAGTTTTCGAAGCAAACGCCCATCAAAATGAAAACAATTCCGGTCGAATGCGAACCGACGAGACGTATCTTCGACGGGCCGGAGAGGCGGAAGCAGTCGAGCCAATCAAGCGAAATATTTTTTAAAATAATACCTGTGTGGATACCTCCCCCTCCTGCCGTTCGTGTATCTATATTACTACTGCACGTTCGAACAAATTAAATTATTGGAAAAGAAATCTTCGATGCCATAGTTAGGATTCCTGATAATTGAAAAGGAACTTCACTTAAAATCATTGAATTAACGTCAGAGTACCCATATTTGTTATTTACGAGGAAGAACGAAATCTTTTATCTGGTTTTGTCGAAGTGAGGTGAAAAAACATGGCGAAGCCGTGAACGGAATTTCGGGAAGTTTCGCGGAGAAAGACTTCCACAGAACTGGCAAGACCCGCTCCAATAAGATTTCAACGGCGTCCGACTGCGGAAAGGGAGAGCAGCCCTTCGAAAATAGGGAAATTGTTCGCGCTCGAGATTCGATCGGAACTTTCGGGACAGAAGTTTAACGAAGTCCAAATGGGGCAAAACGTGATGGCGGTTTTGTGAACGGCGACCTTCGTTAGGGTGCGAAAGGGACGATTCGCAGGTTGTCTGGCTGTTGACCTCGTACCCTAGCCGCACATTAAATGTACAGGTCGTTTCGCAAATGAACAAACGTCTGGCACTACTCTTCATCGCAACCCCTTATGAACTTAAAAACTTGAAAACCCTCAAAAAATTACAAATATGAACGGTATAATAGAGGTATTGTTCTTTCAATTTCAGTTTTCGTTCATTTTTATCGTTCAAGAACATTCAGATGACTTTCCAAAGTTTAAATATATTTCTTTTCTCCAAATTGAATCCTATTTTCTTCCAGCACATTTTCTAATTATAAAAATGGATAAAGACGTTTAAGAAATATGTTTTAACCCGCTATGCGTAAGTAGCACGCCTGATGCATTAATGTATATTAATAATATGCACACATTTCCCCCGATTTGCATGTACCATAAAGATCAGTCTCGGAGCAATTTGCAATTCGAACGAGCGAACGAAGCGAAGTCAAGGTTGTTTTGCAAATCGAAGCTGCGAGTGCACGCGGAAATATGTCGCCGGTTAATCCTGACTCAAGATCATCGATAAGAGGTCCTCGATAGGAGGACCTTCGACATGGATTGATCTTTTTCTGGTGGGTTCCCGTCGTTCCGTTTAAATTTCCACCGCAGAAACCGTTCGGTTCTCAAATCCCTTATCGGATGTGCGTCTAATGGCGAACGTCGGCACCCCTCGCCGGAAATCGAGCATCCATGGGGCTGGCTACGGGGGAGGTCCAAGGGGGCAACGACTAACGAATGCACGGACGAAAATCACTTCTAATCGCGACGCCACCCCTGACCCGTTCGACGATTAATTCACCGAGGGGGCTGAGACTTTGCCGAAAGTTTCGAGCCTTATCGAACACACCCGCCGAATATCTCGGGACTCGGCGTGGATGACTGAAGTCTAACTATAGCCGACTACAGACGACTACAGAAAATCTCCTGACACGCGACAGGCCGATGATACATTTTTTTTATGCAGATAAACACATTAATCAGAGCTGTTATCGAACCTACCCGAACGTATTCATGGTAACGACCAAACAGCATCTCGTACCTATTTTCAGCTGATTGCAATTAGATAAGCGTCCACAAACTTCCAATCGATATTGTACAATGTACACACCGTGCATTGTTAAAGACGCACAAACGGTCGCTGGATTTTAAATAAACATGAAATCACATCTTCTTTCAGCGCAGCCGAGCGAATTCCATTGGAAACTCGGATCTTCGGGGAATACAATCAATCGATGGGACAGAGGTAAAAACAAGCTACAAAAAATCAGCAACAACAACATAAACAAAACAAAAAAAAATCGAAAAAATAGACCACGTTCTATTTAAATTCTCGTGCGATTGGTGGAGTAGTCGTGGGAGCAACTGACCTGCGCTCTCCGAGGCGAGGATGTCGGGGCACGCCTGGTATCTGAAGAGCAACCTGCTATCGTCGGTGCAGGTGTCGACGTTGCTGACGGGAATAGAGCAGGTCCCGTAGCCCCGGTTGTACGAGAAGGTCATAGGGCCTCGGAAAGGGCATGGGACAGGTGTCGCCTCCTCTCGGAACATCGAGTAGAGCAGAGCATCCCCGGTGATGGACGAGCACAGCGAGGCCAGAGTGCTTCTGCTGTTACAGTAAGCTGAAACAATGGAAACATCAATTAACACCTGCATTCTACTCGTTGGAATTTTATTAGGTCGTTAGAACATTTCTCTGAGCACGAAGTGTGCAAATATTGGAGAATCGAATATTTGAGACACCAACTACTAATCACTGCAATCGCGAATTAAATTATAATAATAAAAACAAACTCATTTTGTCTAAGTATTAGAACAATGTTAACTAGAGCCCCGAGACTTCCACCAGATTCCAATCGATGGGAACGGTCTTGTAGCAATAGTGATTCAAAATCGAGCACATCTTGGGGACGCGCCACTGGTCGGTCGTCGACCCGAACTCTTGGCTCTCGATCCGGAAACGAGTTTTCTTCGGGGAGGAAAATTAAAAAGGAGATGCGGCGCCTTCTGCGACAAAGAACCGAGTCAGAGAGAGAGAAAGAGAGGGAGAGAGAGAGGGAGAGAGATCGGTACGCAAGGTATTCGTGCGGGGGTGGGTTCGGCTGTTTTCTCCCGCGACACCTGCGCGCTCCACTACCACCACCATCAAGAGAGGAAAACTTCCGGAAGCGGACTCTCTCTCGCCGCGCCACTTTGCCAGCCCGGCAAGAAAGAAATCGCGGCGAATATCCTACGCGAAAGTTACTTCGGCTATGAACTTCCTACTCCGCGAGGATTCGTCATCCTGCCTTCCTTCGCACTTTCCGCTACCCTTTTACCAACCTCCGAGACCTCGACTACCACGGGAAAAGACCTTATGGCTGCGAGGAAGTTAATGCGCCGCGTGCCGGAACATTTATTACGGAACGATGCACGGAATTGTTTTAAGCCCTCCTTCCCCTAACCACATGAAGCATATTAATTGGATTTTACATTCTGCTGTACCAAAGGTTAGATCATTCAATATCTCAATAGTAGACTGCGGACTTTATGCATTTGTCACAGAAATGAGTGTCACTTAAAACTAATAATTGTATAGACCATTATTTTCTTCTTTTACAATCTTAATGGATTGAAAACAATATATTGACTCGAGAGTCCGAGAAGTCGTGGAGAGTCTATATCCCGCAACAGTGTTTGTCACTTTGGAAAAAATTATTCAAATAAAAGGATATTTATTTGCAGGGCGGGGTGGGTGTGGGACGCGTCGGAATCGACAAAAAACCGCGGGCAGAAAGGTGGAAAGAACGAATGTAATTTTCAAAGCGTGGAAATGGAAAAAGTGCAATGTCGTGTCTTTCCCCTATTTCCAAGTTTCCCCCGGTGTTTCGCTCGGCGGGCTCATTTATTTATTTATTTTCGCGTGGATGCCCGGCCCCGTATCACCCTTTCGTTTTCCGCGGAGTAAACGCGAAACGCTCCCCTCTCTCCGGCGAGGGAACTCCTAAAATTTTCATCGTCATTTATTCGTTATTAGGATCGACTTCGTTCGTCCGAGCGCGCGCGCGTCGTTTCAACATAATTAATTCGCCCTTTTCCGAAGCCACGTCTCGCTGATTAATTAGCCCCGCTTTATTTCCCCCGGACACGAATGGCGGGGAGGATAGAGCCACGAAAAAGGGCCACGTTAGGCAAATTAAAACGAATTGTTCCCTGTCTGGCTGTGTTTTGCTTCGGAGACTCGCGAAATCCTTGGCTCACGGCTCGTCGCGAAAGAAACGAAATTAATTAACTTCCCAAAGCGTCGTTCCTCGACGGTGATCAATCTCAATAGAAATCGCGGTCGGCATCGATCGAAAAATCAACCCGGCTAAATAGAAGAAGAATCGAGTAATTGGGGCACGCCTGAATCGCTGACAAATGTGTCTGACCAACGCTCGACAGCTCCACTTGAGAATGGAAGCGCTCCAAGTTTTTCGCCGATTCGACGGACACTCGACTAAGACATCGAAGTGGAATCAAATTCCTTGGCGAACCGGAAGGGTATTCAATCCATTGCAAATCTTTTATTCTTACATTTTTTAAAAATGTTTAGCGCTAGAAATACACAAAATCTCTGAGCTTCTCGCATAATGTTTATGTTCCAAATGGTTGAGTCAATTTTGCAAACATTGTCGTGACAATCTTCCAAATAGTTAAGTAAATGCACTCTTGTTATTTTCAGTATTAGCCTTCTGAAATCGGACATTTCACTTGCAACAACCTAATACTCTCACTGTAAAAGTAATGTAAACGCCGAGGGTTGGAGTTCGCAGGTAATCCAGGTAGAAAAACGCGTTCCTTGCGAGTCATCGGGCCGCGTCGCCGGAGAGAGTGCGAAATTAGAAAGGCTTAAAAAGTGGAATCCCGTGTCCCGAAGCGGACTTATCCGCGCGCGAACTCTTGCGCGATAAACTCGCTCGCGCGGCGCAGCCAATTAAATTTAAAACGCGCTCTCTGTCCTGACAGTAATTCCCAGCCACCCTAAACTTTCCATTGGCTCGAGCCCCTGGTCCGGGGCATGGCAGTCAACGTTCGTTGAAATCTTTCCAGGAGCCGGCCGCGTCGGAGAAAACTCGCGACGAAGGGAACACGCGAGAATCGCGTTTCTTCTTTTATTTTCCCCCGCGTGCGGCCGGTAATGAGAACAGCGCCGGAGAAAACGAGTTGACTTTTTTAACGAACGCGGGGAAACGACGCTGCGCTCTGGGGGCTTAACCGGAGACCTTTGCACCGGTGACCGGTGCTTCTGTTGCCGCTTGTTGCGAAAATAGTCCCGCGTTGCTTGCCATTCTAATCTCTCGGCCGACACTCTTTCTTGATTTCTCGCTGTTTCCCGTTTTACGCTGCACCGTGTACCGTTGCTCTTCCCTTCCGTTCTTGCACTAATCGGTTTAATCTGAGCTTTCTATTCCATTAGACGCATGTTTCTTTGTCACGTTGAACATTAACGCTATTCTGATTCAGACTATTACCAGCAAGGGTTGTTCTTGCAAATAATAAATATTAGAAAACAACGAAAGAGAAAAAAGAAACGAAAGGCCCAGTTTGCCGACCGCGTTTGCGAACAAGAGCATTGCCGACGGATGGTTAAAGAGGATAGGTTTCCTCGCTATGATACACCATTGAATCCCCATCGACACAACCATGGGAAACTCATGTTCGTGCGACCAGACTCGAAATCCGATCGAACAACACCGAATCGCTCGGTACAGCAAAAGATAAAGCAACAACGCCTCGACAGGTGGAGTTTGGGATCGGAGCCAAGCGGTGGATGAAAGAAGAGGGTGTACCCGATATATACAGGGTAAAAAAGAAGGGGGACACCGACCTCTGGTACCGCCCCCTGCTGTCTCGCATCCGCATTTTTCGACGATTTGTCAAAGTCCCTCGAGTCTCCCTCCTCTCCACCCACATATCCACGTTCGCTCCGTCACCCGAGCTTGCTCTCTCTCTCTTTCACTCGCTCGCTTTTTTTATCGGATTTTAATCTGCATAGTGTCACACCGCAGATACCGTCGCCTGCAGGCTGCATTCGGACCGTCAGCGTGCGGGAAAATGTGGGTCGTTTCTGTGGAAAACGGGGGAAGATGCGGACGGTCGCTGACAGCGGATCGCGGGGGTGGAAATAAAGGGGTGGCATGTGTGTGTGTGCGCGCGCGCGAGGGAAAAACCTCGTCATGCTCCGGGCGACCAAATGAATGGAAACTGCGGACTTCCTTGATGACGGTGATACACGGGCCCGTAGCGTCCTGAATGCCGACGTCCCGAATAAAATTGGATGAACGGCGCGCGCCGTGGCTACCTTCCTTTATTTTCAACCGAGAGATCCTTACTCGCAATCGGACCCGTTGATATCCAGGGATCTTGACCGTGGACTCCATGCAAACCATTCTTGCGGGACGATGACTCCATGCACACCATGCTTGTTGTACGATGACGGTTCACCAGGTAACTAGCCGAAGAGAAAATTGAGAGATTCCTTTTGATTCTTCTCGAAAGAATGTTGTCTGCGTTTACGTGGATTAGATTCGAGTTAGAAGAAGGAGTTCCGTTTTTCTGTGGCATTTTTTCGCAAGCCGTACATCTTATTTCCGGAGGATCAAAGTGTCGTTAGGAGGTTTAAAAGAAGCAGGACCGGGTAACCGCATCGTGTATGAGCAACGCCGCGCCGAGGCGAATAGAATGACGAGGAAACTACGTTTTACGATCGTAACAGGGTGAAAGCATCCCCGCGCACGGAGACGCGTCAAAGTGGAAAGCCTACAGGACTGAACGATTTTTCCGAAAATCCTCCCTCTGAGCTTGCTTTGCGTCTAGTGATTTTTCGAAACGTTCTCCTCTTAAAAGAAAGACGAAGAGAGACACAGATCTATTCATAAAAACAGAGAGCGGCTGCCTTCTAATATTTAATACGCCTTCGATCTATCGTCTGGCATGTGGGTCAAGATGCTTCTTGCTAGCGAGTAACGCAGTCTCCGTAGGATCCGTGAGCCATATATGGGTCAGCATAAGCAGCGACCCGAGGACCTATAATTCACCGGTTCCTTTCGCCGATACGGTACTCGATACTCTGTCCACTATTGTTCAACTATCGATTTGCATCCGTCTACGATGCTAGTTATTCTTGTTAGAGACGAGCGTTTCGGCCAGAAGGATGCTGGGGACTCTCTTGACCTCGTCGTCTTGCTCCAGCGAGACCATTGTGCGACTTTTTGTTGCACTATTTAGGAGATGATTTATTAAACTTCACGTGTGTGTGCTTGTTATGGTTTATATTATAGCAAAAATATTCTAGATTAGAGGAAGTCTTCGTTCGCGAGATATCGAATGACGATTTCGGATCAGAGTGGACCCGCGGCAGGAGGATAAACTTGAAACAAAGCTCTCGAACAAACAGAGATAATTCAAGGTCCAGCGAACCACGTTGCTTCGAATCCGCGCAATAATCTGTATCCACGCGAAGACGATGCTCGATAAATATCCGGAACGGGAGCCATTATCACGTCCCAGAAACTTCGCTATCCATTCTGTTGACGGCGTATTAACGAGGCGCGGAGCTGATTGCACGATAGAATCCGGCGAAGTGCTCTCGATTTCTTTTCCCGTTGTAAACGAGGCCCCCGTCTCGGAATTAGCAGAGACCGTTCTTCTGTTTCGCCAGCCTGCAACCCCCTACCCCTTTCCCACTCCCTATCAACCCCCCAAACTCCGATTTCACCCTCCCCCCGGTCGTTCCCGTTTGCACAACGAACGAAAGTCGTTAAGTTCTTCCCCGAGAATTATTCCGGCAGCCGTGTTGCCCCCCCCCCCCCTCTTATATCCTCTCCCCCAGTTCCCCTTTCCATTCTCTCCCCCTCCAGAATCGTGGACGGTTTTCTTCTCGTCATCTTCGAGCTTTTAATTACCGATCGGCATTCTAATTAATGAATGGATTTCCTCGGGGCCACTGGGAAATCGTTATCGATCGCACGAAACGAGTGCCCGACGGGGGTTGGACTGATAGCGGCAGGATCAACGGGGAACAGAGACTCTGCAATGGTTTTGGTAGAATTGTACTTACTTTCTTTGTACTGGAGAACGTTCGAGTGTTTCTCGTGAATGACGACGCAACGGTAGCAGGATTTTCTGCAACAGAAAAACGACAGCTTTTAGTACTTCTGAGGGTATTCCTTGCGAATTCGAATAGGAACACTCTCTTAGCCTAATGATTTTACAGGAATTCGAGAAATTATTCTAAATCATCCAACCATCCATATTTGAAAAATGTCCAGGTATCATTTTTACACATCCTTTTCGAGTCCTAAAAGTTATCTTTCAAGGGAACACGTTCAAAAACTATACTTTAGCCGATAGTCACGAATGCGAGATAAATCGCCTTCATCTTTCATTTGAAAAGGTGAAGATATCTATCTCCACGTTCGAATGAATCCTGGGTCGTATAGAAAATTACTTGCACGTTTGAATAAAGATAAAACCTCGTCTTCACCTCCTAGAATAAAAGATAGAACTCGAGCTATCTATCCCTCCTTCGTTGGTCGAAACTTCTATTTCAAGTTACAAGAAAATATATTTTTCATTCATCGTTCTTGTCGCATGTATTTGTACAAGTAGAATTTCATTGGGATGTTTAAAGGATTGTAATAAAGAAGCTTGTTATGTTTAGTAGTTGAATGCATTTTCTAGGGTTTTTCGGAGGAAGGTGGTTTGGGAAAAATTTGGACAATGGACGAGAGAGGCGGGAATCGCGCAGCCTGGGACCCAGACGATTTATCGTGTATCCGCAGCGCACGGTTTGAACTTCAAGACTGAAAGTTACCACCGCGGCGAAACTTGTTCCATTACGTTAGTCAATTTAAGGCGAAAGGCGGAAAGAAAGTTCGCCGCGTCATTAGTCCTCTCGAATCAACTGTTCCCCCCCTGACGGAAGGCTTCTCGTTCCACTGTCGAGGTTGCTCTTGCACCGACTCAGTCATCTAACTCTGCCAAACGAATACTGTGCACCACCCGGGGACCAATTTAGCATGCTGTCATCATTGTTTCCCCTTCGTCATCAACCCCTCAAAAATCACCTCCACTTCCCGGAACACAATTTATACATTATTCAAATCACATGACCAATTAACTATACGATTACAATGACATTCTTTATTTGATCAGAATCTTTTTAAATCATATAATCAATTTTCTATGCTATCATAATTGTCTCATGCCTTCATTTTTACCTTCTTAAATATAGTCAAGACTTTATAACATGATGTAATTAAGGATATAATTCTCTGGAAAAGTACTGTTAGATGAACGTCCATTTAATAGTAATTTGATAAGGAAATTAAATTTTCTCGCGGAGAGACTCTTTCATTTCCAACATATATTCCTAACAATTATTTTTGTCTTGCTTAAAAGTTCATTCTGGACGAAGTTATACTAAAAATCTGTTTACAAGGCAAAAATTAATCACGAGGAACAATGATGATGAACATCTCCTACCATTTTGAAAATTCGGGAAAGTTCATGAAAATCGACTTTCCGGTTTTCCAGTCGCGGGAATCATCCAGCATCGATTTCTCGTCGCTTTTACAGTAGGTGGCTGAACAGTGAACGCGTTAATCGCGTGCAGTAGAACGAGCACTGGCTGCTCAGACTTGGCTCGATCGGTTTCCTTTGCGGCTGATCCGATCGGGCTCGATATTCAAATTCAAAGATAATATTCACGGGCGGATTCGTCGCTCGAATTCCAAGCCCGTGGGCTGTGTCGCGCAGCCCCCTCGTCACTTCCGGCGGTCCTTTCTCTTTCTTTTTCTTCCCTTTCTTTCTTTTTTTTGTCTTTCCTCCTTTTTATCTCGCTCGTCGGCGTATCGATCGGACACTTTGCAGGCGAGCCCGATAGGAATCTCCACGAAAAGTTCGGGCAGCTCGTGTGACACGAGCATTACGCGGCGAAACGACGACGACGAGGAAAACCAACCCCCCCACTCATTCGCGGGAGCACGTCTACACTCCATCCCGCACAAACCCTCGCTTTTAATCCCTTACTGCCTTCCGGCGAAACTCTATCCACCCGCGAACGTATTGCCACCGAATCCCAGTTTCTCCGCTTTTTCCGCGCGCGTCGACGCGATTTTTCCACTTTCCCGGAAACTTATTTCGGGGCCGTGAACGATTAGCCCTCGTCTTCGAGGCCACCTTCATCGTCTAAAGTCTAAGTCTAAAGATCTAGAGCAATTGGTCACTTTAGAATCATACGTTCAGGATCGTATACGAGGTTTTATCTTATTCATTTTATTAATTTGGTGTGAGGTGTGCAATGTCGTGGTGTACTTACTCGTTCACTAAAAGGAACTTGTCGCCTTCGTTGTGCAAACACCTGCCTTTGCCAGATAGCTCGTTTTTCGAGATCATGATTGGATGGGTGACTCCGCTTTGAAACCAGGTGCCCTCCCATCTTGGTGGAAACGTGCATTCTGAAATGAATCGGTAAACAATTAGCCAAAACCATCTGTGTGCACCAAATACTGTGAACGATATTAAATTACAATGTTACAATTGGTTGCTGGCTGAAATTAAAAAATGGTATCCCAGTCAATCTACACTCGCAACGTGTCCAACTGAATGCCCAAAAAAATCCGCATTTCCAACCTGACCAATCAGATCGGCCGCGGCCGCACAAATCATCATCTCCGTATTACAGGACTCGCGTCGCTGGGCGCACGATATATCGATAGCTCGTCAAAAAGCGAGCTTAGGTTCCCGCAGTAAGCCGAAAGCCGGCGAGAGACACGGCGCGCCGGAAATCGTGATATCGCGGCGGGAAAGGACGAGGAGACGACGTAATATTCCCGGCGAGGTAATTCGGGACAAATCGTAGCGGGGCACGAAGACAGAAGGGGTGTTCGACAACGGGCGCGAGTAAGGGTTGAAAACGGGCGTATATAGAGGGATGGTGTGGAGGGGAGTTGGGAGTGGGAGGAGGGGGCGGGAGGCACAGGCTGGAAGGGAGCATAACCATGGCGTCGAGATGGGAATTCCCGGGACGGGATAATCCCGGGGGCGAAGCGAATTTCCGGAAACTACTGCTATAGCACGGAAGGGATACATCCAACCGAGTTATCGACGATAATCGAAACCCGGGGACGTCCCTCGTGCCTCGTTCCTTTCTCTCGGCAGAAGTTCGCTGCAAGCGGACTCTACCAACACCTGACTGTGCAGTTCGATCCGTGGGAACACCAGGTCCGCGTTTCCACAAAATCAAAGCTCGCCGCCGAAAATTCAGAAACTCGCGGGAATTCGATCGATCGCTGGGAACCCAAACCATGGTCATTTATGCAGAATGGTACCCTTTCGATCGTGTAAGAAAAGTTGAAATTGGCGGAAGGCTTCGATCGAGCTTCGAACTTTTCGAATAACCCCGTTAGAAGTCGTTCCGCTGATTTATCAACCTGTAATGGCAACGTTGCTTTTTTATCTCTGTTTTATATGTTCTTCTATTGGTACCTTTCCTGTGCTTTCTCGATGGAATAACCCTAATCTCCAGACTATATTTTGTGGAATGTATTCCTTAATTTTGCGTGAAAGTTCTTGATGCTTTGTACCTGATTGGCGTTTTCAATTTTAGCTCAACTCAGTTTGAACACTTTCAACTATACATTCATTCGTGGCAGACATTGTTGCAGGACTAGATGTCTTCGTCATCTACTCGAAACAATTCAGACTTACGACTACCGTAGACAAAATGGAACAACCAAGACAGTTTTATGGGTTCAGATCTGATTAATTATGGTCTAATGGACGTTTTCCTAGGAATAAATAAGAGCGGGCAAGGTTTGATCGACTGTTCAAGGTTAGCAACCCCGAAGAACGATCCCGCCGGTGCCGTCTAGCAATTCCTCGAGTCCTCCCATTACCGTCAGCGTTTCCAAGCTTCAATTCCGCTCCGGCGAGCCTTTACAGACACTTCAGCGATAGCAGAGCACGAATATCGTGCCGCTAAACGCCTCGTACCGTATAAATCCATCGCGTGGCAGCGTAGCTTGTCAACGAGTGCCGGCAATTCGAGTTCCACTTCTAGCTGCCGGGGAGAAAAATCGTAGAACCGGATCGCATCGCGTGTTCGAATCCGCGGAGCGTAGATGCGGAATGCTCAAGCTTGGACAGCCGATGAATAAATCAATCGAGCAACGTTTCTCTTATTCCTTTCTAATCTTGGAAGCTATGTATCTTCCGCAACGAAAAACGGTCTCGGCGGTTATGGCACAGACGCTACGGAACATCCACATTCTATGAACGCGAGCTTTCGGTTTCTCTTTAAAGTTCGTGCCCTGTGCTGATTTTACTCGGAAGCAGACCTAAATCAATTACCGTAATATTAAATAAAAATGTCACAAATTCCTAAACAGTGAGCCTAAGTTTCTATTATTGCCAAGTCCCAATGGTGTCGAAAGCTCTTCAGGAAAGACGACTCAGCTTTTGTTCTTCTTACAAGTTCGATCAGTAAGTGGAAGAACGAAGCTGGCTTCGATTTGTTCCGGAGATAATCTAGCAAATAAATACTCCTGGAGCTGGACGGGTTCGTAGGCGGTAATGAGGGGCTAATTAGATTTAATTCCAGGGTAAAAGGAGGAAAAATATTGTTGCAGAGGGGCAGGCGTTGGCCCGGGGCTCGCCTCGCCGCGTCTTTAAGTAAGAGCTTCGTAAATAAAGACTGTTGTTGCCGTTCGCGGAACGAGGCGAGGCTGTTGATTCATCTAATTGTGGTAATCGTTTTCGCGTCACCGCGGGAACACAAGTCGGGAACAGAGCCCCGGTACTCCGAAGAGAAAATAATCGAGTTGGATTCGTCTTTGACGATTCCGCCTGCCCGACGACGCGACGACGCGACGTCGAAGACGGGGCGAAGGCGTCGGCTACTTTACTCCGTCGGTTTCGTTTCTCCCCCGTTCTTTTTCCCTTTTAATGGGACGTTCGGTACGCGAAGCGACTGGCTGCCTGGTTGGTTGGTTGGCGTTCCTCACGACCGAACAGATGTCTCCTCCTCTCGATGCGAAATGGAAAAAAATTTATCTCCCCCCTCCCCCGGGAATGAAGCACTTTCGCTCCCGTGGCCGTGGCTGGCTCGTGGAATAATAAAGCGCGGAGGAGAAGCCGTTTTAAGCGGTCCCGCTGTTGGCGCTGATGCCGCTGGTACTGCTGGTAGTTGCTGATTATCTACGACAGACGGCTGATATTGACGCGCGTCATTCCGAGAAATTTCTCCTCCCCCCCGCTCCCGACAACGGAAATGCCACTTTTTAAATTATTTGCCTACGTTACGGTTCCTACAGCAGCGAAATATTTTCTAGTTTCGGGAGATAAGGAAAGGGACTAGCAATAGGATTCTGTGGGGAGTGATGTAGGGTATGGAGGATGTGTGAGGATTTGGGTGAGGGAAGGGTCGTAGGATAGGGATACGAGAGCTGAGGTACCAGGGAAGGGTCTAAGTAAGGTACTGTGTTAGAACTTAGGGAAGGTGTCTTAGAACAGGAACGGAAAAGGGGAAGAGGAAGGATCCAGGGAAGAAGTAGGGATCGTTTCTAGTATTTTGCATTCGATCTACTTGTCTTCATCATAAATGCAAAAAATCCGTAGCCCACGTCGTCTATAAACGGTAGTAATAAAAGAATCAAAAGAAACTCGTAACCATAGTCGAACTGCTCCAGTGTTCCCGGCTCGCGCGTCCTAAAGCAGGAATAACAGCCGGCACTCGACCAACAAAACTGTCCCCACCGAAAGCCAAAACACGAAATTTCGGTGTCCGCATCCCGCGGCCCCGATCCATAAATCCAGGGTAAACAATCGGCGAACACGCGACGCTATTTCACCCCCTCGAAGACGGGGTCAGACGGTGGCGGCGTGGCGTTCGGCGGCACGCGACGGGGGTCGATATTTACGCGCGCTATCCCGCGGCCTTATCGTTTAACAGCATCAGAAGGCCGAAGATTCGATTCCACGTGTCTGGGGGATGAGGCTGGTTGGTAACCGCTCTGGTCGTTTTTTCCAGCCTCCTACCACTCCGGTTCCATTCCGCGACACCCCGTTTTGCCGAGGGGGTGAGAATCTCCATCGCGACTGGCTGGTGCGAATTGTGATTACGGATTTCGAGTCTCGCGCGCGGATTTTACGAGCCCGCCGTGAATCGCTTCGTTCGAACCCCGGCCACCCCCGCCACGCCTGCAGCCAGAAACTCCGAGCCACCCCTGTTTTATGTAGAAGAGAGAGGGAGAGACGGGTAAGAGAGAGAGAGACGGCAGGAAGCAACGCCCGGCATACGAACCGCATGGAAATAAATAAATGGCTGGGGGTGGCCGGCAACGGGGGATTCGCTCCAGGGACACCCACCACCTGCTATCGATTTCACCCTCGAAACATAGAACCGCCGTTGATTCGACGAATCACTTCTTCTCCACGCTCTTCTCTCTATCTCTCTATCTATCTATCTCACTCCCACTCTCTATCGTGCTTCTTGCGATTCCGTCGGGTCGCTTGTTCCGCAAGACGTACACTGGTTCCTATTGCTACCGCGACGCGATCTCTTATCTACACTGCAAGATAGCTTCGAAGACAACTGTTGGACCTGTCAAGGGCTTCGGAGACGAGCACAGACAAGATCCTCTATCGGTACGACGATGCCCCTCCTCCTCTTGTCGAAAGACGAATTTTAGTTTGATTAGTAGGCATGCGAAAACGGAATTGAAAGTATTAAAAGAATGAGGACAACCTCATTTCAAATGTCTGTAGCTCGATCGATCGTGATTTTCAACTTTAGTAGCAGGAACGATGAAACAAGAAAGACGAGTCTCGACGAACGTAATACGGACAACGGGCAGAGTCTGATAAACTTGAGCCGAGTAAATTGAAAAGCTGTAGGTAGCCGCAGCCACCGGAGCTGATTGAAGATTCCGTTATCAGCGGGAGGGAGAGCGCGGAAATAGACGGACCGGAAACCTGCGCGGCGCGCGAGGAGAAGGAAATGAGCAGGGGAAAACAACGTAATTCATCGGACGCCCGTGGCTTTAATATCAATAAATTTGCCGATATCTTCTAACGACACTTTAGAAGTGACTGCTTCGAGATGGGGCTGGGACCAAGTTAATGGAAGATCTTCCGCGGGAAAACCGGGACACGCTTCTGTTTTTCCAGTTTCTGTGCACAATGGATCGCTAATGCGATAGGGACGATGTATATTCGATAATCCACCGTTCCTTTTTATTAACTTTCAATTTTGTAGGAAGAAGCGACGGAAATTGAATAGGATTGACGTAGACTTCGTTTAAAAATGATAAGGCAATGCTCAGAATTTAGCTCAGCAGTAAAACCAATTGTAAGAACTATTCAAGTAACTGTTCTATCATCTAAACGTCCACATCTCTCTGATCAATTCAGACAAAAAGTCGAGGATCATGATTGAAAATTAAAAACTTAATATTCACCCAGTACAACCAAAAATAAGGAATCAAGAATGATCAAATCTTTGTATTTTTTGATACCGTGTTGGGGCTACGGAAATTTCGGAAAACGTCGCGAGATGGAGCTGCAACAGAGCTCGAATCACGGTTTAATTCGCAATTTACCGTACCGGTTCGGAGATTTATATTTCACCGAAGGTTTCCATTCTCCCGGCAATCCGGGAAGAAAAAACGAAAGCTCGGCCCGACAATGGAGGAACAGTGTCCGGAAGTGGCGCGTATAAAACGAGAATGACGACTGGACGTTCCGATAAAATGCATCGGAAAAGTATATTCGCAAGCGCGAGTTGTTCCGCAACAGCAGCGGGACCGTGGAATAGAGTGTCGATTCGCGAGAATCCGAGGACGTTACTTTTCGTTAGCCAAACGACTCCCGGCACCGGGCCGGGGATTTGTGGAGAGAGAGAGAGAGAGAGTGAGCGAGATCTCGCGAAATTACGCGGAGTTTATTCTCACGGACGAGTCATTACTTTCCCGCGACCTCCTTACACCGTATCCGGCTTCCTCCGCTCCATTCACCCGGCGAATAACGATCCCCTGGTGGCTCTATGTCTCTCCGGAAATGGGCCGCGTTCTCCAATTGGACAATGATAATAAGGGTGATAGCGACAGGAATAATAACGACGATGATTAGAAGAATCGAGCGGAACGCTTCCCACGGCCAACACTGTTCGTTCGCATTTCTTCCCGGTGAAACCATAAGTTTACCCAATGTCGCTGGACAAACTAGATTGGCGATGATCTTGAAGTTTTGATAGTTGGAGAGAAGCAGAATACATAATCTTATCTAGTCTTGAGGTTCTCTCACTAGGAAAGAAGAATTTTGATGTCTAATTCACTTCAAACCTGCAACAGTAAACAATCCAATTCCATGACAAACTCCAGCGGACTGTTAACATAATGAAGCGAGCAAAAATATTCATAGAGTTATCAAACTACCATCTGCTCAGCAGGCAGATAATGCTACAAAGTATCCGGTCTTCCCATTAAAGGGTTTTCCACCGGGGAAAATCTCCAAAAGAAGCTATTTCACGTCTAATTAGATCATTATCCTCCCTTTCCGAAAGAGGAGAAGCCAGGCACGAAAGAAAATATTAGAATCCGTAACAAGCATTCTTATAATTCCTTCTTGGAATTCGTACTTCCGCCGTTTAAACGGCGGAAGACGTTTCTATCTCGTTACAGTGAACGAATCTGTTTGAACGAGCCGAACGGGTACGTGAATATTTTACAGGATATTTCATTCATCGGCCAGGCAAGTTATTCTTCGCCCGATAAACGTCCAGAAAGTTCCCCCACACACAATAGCGTCGTTGCTTTTTGAAATTTATTGGCGCTCGCGCGCTTTCTACTTTTCCATTATATTATCCCCGGGAAAAATCTCCTCGATCTTTACTTGTTAGCAAGAACTATAGCCTGTTCCACTTTCCACAATCAGCCTGCGCCGAACGTGACTCGAATGTCCGTGTTTTCCCTCCGCGGCCGGGCGCAACGTCATTATTATTGATTAACATTCGTTCCTTCGTGGTTTCCGGCCACTGTTCGCATCATCCGATCAGTAGAATCCTTCGAGAAATATAATATTCTAACCCTGTATCTATCGCTGCTGGCCAAATCATTGATTCCTGATGTTTATAAATAATTGGACAAGCATGTTGATCGAAGCAGAAATCGCGGCACAAGTGAAAAATTGAAATCGATTGAATCTTGTAATTTTCGTAAGGCGACAGACAGAGTACCTGATCAGTTTCAGTGGCCGGTGTTGATAAAAATGGAATTTTTATCAACTATTTTTGAGGAGGAAACAGGAAGAAAGAAAGGGCGAGAGAGGAGAGATCCGTTGGACAATACACGCGATACAACGGTGCCGGCAATTTTTCATTCTTTATCCCCGGCACAATCCATTTCGCCGGTAGTCAAGCAGCCGTAACGACTCCTGCGTGGCTGTAATTTAGCCCAGAAATGGCCCACGACAAACTACACCCTGCTCGCAGAGCCGCGGGGGCAGCTCACGTGGCCGGCCCCGAAATTTCTTGATTAAGACGACGACACGCGATCTTTCGTGGCCACGTGCCCTCGGTCCTCTTCCGGTTCGCTCGATCGATCTTCGAACGCGACGAACCGAGACGCGAGAGGACGAAATATGGAACGGGAATAATGTTTTAAAACATCTACGCACAATTATTGGCGCGTCGAGACGGGATCCCTTACCCACACAATTAACGGCAGTATCCTAGTTTCATTGTTACTTGAAACTTTCGTCTTAGAAAAATGACTAAATTAAATATTCAGCTTCGAGCGATGTATTTTCGCAATAGAACAATTGTAGACGGATGAAGTATGAAAGGCGACCATAAGGGCTCCAGGTATAATATATTGGCTGTGTAAAGCATAGGTTGTCTCTTCGGCGAGACAAGAACGCGGCTCGCATCATTTCGCCGATAAATTGTTTGCAATGGCGCATTATCGGGCTGTATCGTACGAGCAATTATCAGCTGCAACATCGTTAGCTTGGCAAGCTGCGGATCACAATGGAGCCAGGCAGGGCTGGGTCCCGCGGGAGATTCGAGGAGAGCCGCGACCGATCTGAATGCCGCAGATCGAAACGCTGGATAGCCTGCATACAATCTCTGTGCCTCCTGGCCAGAGAGATGAAAACCGAGCAGCCAATAGAATCCAAACCCATGTCCGAAGATGCTCGACAGCCAATAGAATCGAACCATGTCCGCAAGAAACCTAATAGGAAGCCGATTACAGGCTAGTTTACCATAACCAGTAATAGTCGGACGAAATTTTCGCACGGCGAGCACAGTCTAATTTCAACAATTCGAAACAGAAGCGGCATTGTTCGATAGTTAGAGACTTTTGTTGTCAGGATTTCCGAGGATTTGCATACAAGCGTCTGATTAACCCGCAAACCAACGGTGCCAGTTAATCAGTCGAATTAACCCATTCACTGACATCCAAGCCGAGCCTGGATTTCGACTAATGAGATGCAGAATCTTGATTCCGCACGCGTGAATCACAGTTTTGCGCTCGTTCACCGACCTTGCGAATGGATGCAGCCGATTATCGCGGTTCTGCGAGCTCCGTATGCTTCGAAACGCAAGAAAAAGTTTCTTTTTGTTGGACGATTTTTGCTGGTTTTGTCGGTGAGCTTTAAAGATGCGCCCGTTTCTCGAACACTAATAATGATAAAGAACTTAGGTTTGACCAAGAGATTAAAGACAATTTTAGCATGGAAAGTCTAACAGACTTTAACAAAGTTCCACTTTACATATTTCCAATAATTTCCAGTACAACAATATAAATATCATCTGATTACTTGAAAATTTAATGAGAGAGAGAGTTCAAAGCAGAACTGTGCACAGCCAGTGAAAGTCCAACAGAATTTAATAAACTTCCACTTTATTATATATACGTTTCCAATAAGTTTCAATAAATAACTACATAAATAATATTGCTGAAATACTTGAATGTTTAATGAGAGCGAATTTAAAGCAGAACTTCTCGTATTTGCAGCGTGCAGAAGTTTAAAAACAAATACTGAAAGCGACTATTTTACATTACTTTATAAGAATAACAAAAATGTATTTATGAATATGTTGAATAATTTATCATGCATCTTTACTTATCTCATTTGCTAAATTCTTCTTTGGCGAATTTATTTTCCCTCGGTTTCGAGGCCGGGAGTCTCATGAATGTTGGACGCGCAGTATTTTCAAATATGAATGTTTATTGCAGCTGCAATGCTATCTTCGGATTCGAGACGGCACGGCATGCAACAAATAAAATCTACGGGGGTAAATTCGCGCGCGAATGGCTATTAGACGGCGGATCGCGAAGCAGCCGTAGATTTACGACGCGCGAATGAAATATTTGCCAATACGGATGCCGGGGCGAGATTAAGTAGCTGGATACCGTCCCGCCGGGAGCAGCCGTGTTGATACAGACGACCTAAACTTTGGCTATAAACTGCTCGCGGTCCTAATATATATCATTTATCAGAAGGAAAAGTAGCGTCAGCCGTGGTCCTGCGGGGGCCATTTTCAACGGGCCTGGTCCGCAGAAAGAAATTCGCGATCTGCACAAATTCTGACGGTACAGTGTTCTGACCTAACACACCTCTCGAGGACACTTACCTTTACATCCGACAGTGTCGTCTTTTTAACCTGTTTGCGTTAATGCGTTAGCATACTGGAAGCTATCCCGCTCTTGATAGAAGCTTGAAGCCATTCTTGAAGAGACTAGTCTGTTCGAAATTAATGCTGGAGGCACTTTCTGTTTTCTGGTTCATTTAGAAATTGTTCTGGGTTTAATAATTAACAATTTCTTATACAAGTACACTAACAAGGTTCTTTCAACTATGAGAAGGTGCAGGTTCATCGATCCAGAGTTTTCTAGTGCGAAACGATCCTGCAAGTGACTATTAACTATTACAACGTCCCCGTCGGCACTTTTATTTCCGGTGTGGACGCACGCATCGACAGAGGACAAAATCGAGCGGGCGAGAGAGAGGAAGAGAGAAAAAGGGAAGAGAGAGAGAGAGAGTCGCGAGACAACAAACCTGCAACATTGTAGCCACGGTGTTGCATCCCTTTGCTTCCTATTTCCCGGCGCCCTCCACCCCTTTGCCCGGGCTTTTCAAAAGGGTTAACGAATTCGGCAATCAACGGGTATCGATTTCGATCGCTCGCCCGATTTTACGTGCGTTTTTCACCGCTTTCCTCTCTCTCTCTCTCTCGCTCTTTCTCTCTCCCTCTCGCTCTTTCTCTCTCCCTCTCGCTTGTTCCCGCCAGCCTCGGGCCACGAAAAATCTCACCGATCCCGTGAAATGATTCGGCTCGCGGCAGTTAGCTCGTTATAAAGGTGTTCCGCGTGACCACGGAACCGGCTATGGACAAATTATCTTTTGGGATTTGGTGGGATCCCTGGACCATTCGGATCCTCTTTGCCGCACCTGTGTTTCCGCGTTGAAATATTTTAAACGAGAGCAGCGTCTCGGTTTTTGGTGTATAAAAGTTTGTGATCAATCCGATGGTTTTAATAATGTAGCTGGTTTCTAAATATTTTTGCTTTCAAGTGCAGTTTGCTTTCATGTTGAATGTTGCTGAATGTCCAATTTTCTGTGGACTTTGGATATTATAGAATATCATTTTTTTGAATAATGTGACTAGAAATTGGGTCGCAAACAATTTAAACATATTTAAGGATGATCTGCCATCAAAAGAGGTCCTAATTGTACAAGTTCAATTGTTACTGGAGGACTACAGCTGGCTCCACGAACCATGGGATATAAGATTGGCCAGCATGAAGGAAAAAAGGAGTTGCATAATTTTCACGCAGAGGTCCATTTATACGGGAGACGTGCCGAGTCCGAGGGCCAGCAGAGGAAAATACTTTTGCGTGCACCTCGAATGTAACTGTATCCTATTCATTCGTCTCGGACCTGTCTCACGCTCCTCACGAACTCGACATACTTCTAGGTGCTCTTATAAAATCTGCAGTATAATTATTAATGTGAAGATGCAATGATTTATTATTGGCACTATTTTAAAGAATTAATGGGAGAGTGCTGTTGACTGGAGGATTGATACTGCTCGAATTGTTTCAGTATAGACGCGTCTTCGTGGTAAATAATCCTGCGGAAAGGATCACGCTGTCCGTCAGACGATTGTCCCTCGACAATCCCTATCGATATTCTTCTCCGCTGTCAGAAGGGAGAACGGCAAATCGCGCGAAATTCCGCGCGCAAAACCCACCGAAGAACGTCTCGACAGCGGATCGACAGGCAATTGACTAATGGATACTACGAATTCGTTTGGATCCCCAGCGAAAGGCAAGTTCAAGGACGTCGCTGAAGAGTCCCTTCAAGGGGGATTTCGCTAAATGACACGACGTTTCCATGCTGGGAGGACCAATTTCCCTGACGAAGCTAAAAGGAGTCTGCTGAAAACGTCCGTCGCGAATCTGTGATCCCAAAGAGACAAACAGTCTTCGAAAAGCTGATGGACGAAAAGAGGCGTTCGTGTTTTCATGGAATTGTTCCGATAAAGTTGCTGTTGAGGACCTCCATAAGTTCTAAACAATAAAAAATCCAGAGGCAGACAGACAAGATCAAACGAATAAAAGTTTTTGTCGCTGTTTTCCGGATTCTAGAAGCAGGTGGAGCCACGTTCTTCGAGTATATTAATCAGCAGCTTGCATCGTTCCCGATCGGCTTGCCGCGTCATTTGTTTCCCCTTTGTCCGTTGTCTCTTTTTCATCTGAGAAAAGTGCAAGAACATCGAGCGCGTCATATCGGCAGCCATTGTGATCCGGATCAATGCCAATGTCCAGTCCCGGACTTTTATCGAAAGATAGAGGGGCAGGGTGAGGTGAGGGCGAGAGGAGAGGCAGGGTTGAAGATGAAAAAGTGCCGTATCAACGTTATACAGTGGCCCGGATTATTCCCGGGCCCTTTGAAGCGCCAATCAATTATGCACAGCGAATGGAAGCACCGAGACCTTTTTTTCTCCCTCCTTTGTTCTCCGTCCAGCTTCCGCTTCTCTCCCCACTGCTCCCCTCTCTCGCGCTCTTTACTCCTTTTCATCCCCCTTCTTCTCATTTTTTTCTTCTTCTCTGTTTTTCCTTCGTCTCCTTTTGTATTTTCAAGCGCGACGGCCAACCTGTTTTCGGTCACCCTGTTGTCTCCCATCAATTATGCCAACGAACAGATAGATTAGTGGATCTTATGCACTTGTCACACAATTTTCAAACAGTAGATAGCCCTCACAATTATTTTTCAAAGACCAGAGTTTATCGCCAAAGTAGAGCTCCAGAAAATTCAGGAGAATCAAAGCAGTCCTAATAAAAGTGAATTTTCTCAAATATATAATACATACATCCATCCGAAGAAAATGAATTTCTAGAGCTCTGGAGCTGTTCGAAGATCCGCATCGCCGAAATTTTTCGATTATTGGGACACTCTGTCAGGAGTGCTCTCGACCGCTTTTGGGACCCAAATACCCCACAGAGGGGCTGCGCTCGCCTAGTCGAGATTACTTTCCCATTGACGGCCACTTTCATCCCCCAAACGACAAGAACCTGCTCCCCCGAGTAACAAATGTTTTTTTCGGTGGGGGGCAACGCTTTTCTCACGACGTCCGTTTCGCTCGTGAACGAAATACGAGGTGGCTACGACTACCATCCAACGAAAGCGAGTGAGAGAGGAGTGAGAGAAAGCGAAAGAGAGAGAAAGAGTACGCGATTGGCGGGGAATGAATAAAATTGGAGACTTCGAATATTTCGCCCTTGGGAGCAGTGGCCATTTTACGCGCCATTTCAATCCGTGACGTCGTCATCGAGAACGCCCCTCCTCTGAAACGGCTGGGAACATTTTCGATTTTTTCCTCCCCCTCCCGAGCCACCCTTCCAATCTCTCCGTGCTCGTTTTTTCCCCGTCGAAATTGAAGCGTCGATTATCGACCCCATCGACGGGACGGCATCGATCCGAAACCCTTTTCCCTTCGCCGTCAACGAACAACGCGGCCCGATTGCGAGATAAGCATGGGGACGGTTCATTTACACCCTCCGACCAGTCGACCTTCGGCATTCCGCGATTCCGATCGATTACGATTTTTCCAAAAATTCTGTCACACCTCGTCGTACAAGTTAAGCTTCCTAAACTCTCTGAAGAGTACCTCGTAACAATGGTACAGCATTTTTCCTTTAAAAGTTTTGGAGACACGTTCAGACATTCGAACGACAGTATTTGGAAGAAGAAAGATGCAGCTCTATTGTCCAGCTCGGAGACCTCGGAGGGTTGCAGCAATTAAAAGGAGGGCAAGGTTAGACGAAAGAAGTAACAAAGGGAGTCCGTGGAACGGGGGTTGAAGGCAGAAGGGCGTGTGGACGAGGAGGGGACCGTTGGCCCTGCAACAACATCAATTTCGAAGGCGGAAAAAAGCACGGCGGAGGCTGAAAAAGACAACGGGAAGGGAGGCAGCGAGCGGAACAACGGAAAATTGAGAAATAAGGGCGGACAAAGAGGGCCGTTGCGACCGGCAAGAAAAACGGAATTGAAACGAATCGTGGAACGGATAGTCCGGGCTCCGGGTAAAAAAAGGAATGGATTAAGAGAGGAGAGTGGAGAGCAATGGAGCGGGAGGAATGGCCAGAGGGAGGAAGAGAGAGGCAAAGACCCGAGGTGAAACTGCGAGAAAGAAAGCACCCGAACGGGGAGAGGACGCGGGAAAAAACGATAGTTCGAAAGGGGGTTGGGCTAGAGAGAGGGCGAGGCTGCAAGCGCAGCAATATCAACTTTCGTCCTCGTAAAACTTTCCAGCGCTGACGGCTGACAGCTGTCAATGACGGGCGCGGACGCGGACGAGGATGAGGGGGTGGCCGCGGTTTTCCCAACCCTCCTCCACTTATCCCGGCAGCTAGAGTCCCGGGCCCTGCTCGTCTACCGAGCCAACCGACGACTGTCAAAGTGTCAGGGATCCGCGGCGGGCATTCTTCTCCCGCACGACTGACAATAATTCACTTGGCCGCCCGAAGATTCGCTCGCCTTCGTCTGCGCACCCTCTACCTTCTACTCAAAGATTTTCGATTATGGTGGGGCGCGTAGGTCTGCGTTATAACTTCGTGAAAATGTAGGATTAGGTCCTACATGCGCCTCCGAACTGTTTAAGTGATTACTCTGGTTCTCCAATCGATGTTCTTGGACAGAGGAAAAAATCACTCTTTAAAAATGTTGCCAACAGAAACAATTGTCCCGCAGCAACTAAGGAACAGAGCGCCGGAAAAGTAATAATGCAGGGGAACACGTGAGTCTCCGCATAATTCCAGAAACGACCAGAGTGCAGCGATGGCGAAACGTCCAAATAAAATGCCGGTTATCACGAGATCGGCCCGCGGTCGTGGAGTTCAATTTGCAAAACACCGTTTCGAGTGGCCCGACGCCGGCGTCGAGGCATTAACAGAAACAAGTTTCACGATTTACTTGGCAAAGGGCACGAAAGGGTCGGCGAGGAGTTGCGGGTGGCTCAAGAGAGAGAAAGAGACTAAGAGAAGGGCGAGAGAGAAACTCTGAGAGGTCGGCAGAACGGATGAAGAGGGGGATGAAAAGAGAAATAGGAGAGAGAGAGAGAGAGGGAGAGAGAGAGAGCTTTATTGACCCTCGAAACGAGTTTAAACCGAGGGTGAAGAGGCCTGATTGCCGCACCGATTGTATTCGCTGCGGCATAATGAAAATTCTTCTTGCGTCATCTGCCCCCGAGGATAGTTTAACGGCATACTGAAATCCCTCTCCCTCCCATAGTTGCTCGCTAGTTGATCGCAATCTCCTGTCGCGCTTCGACTGTTCCCGGCCGCCTTTAATCGTCCTTAAAACCTCCAGGACCACCGAGAAATTAATTAAGGACCTCGAGCGTACGTTCTCCGAGAGTTTCTCCTGGTTCACGGAGTCATTCGACGCGTCTGCCGCCCGAGGAAATTGAGATGATCCTGCCTGCTTGCCGACGATGACTCGCCTTTTCCTTCCGCCATATTCAGTTCGCCGGAAAGCCTCCTTCTGGTTCTCTTAGCATCCGAAGTACATTTGACATTGTTAAAGCAATCTTCAAAACTACACAGAAATCCGAGAATAATCAGAGAATAGCTAATTATTTATATAATATAGCGAAAATAATCGAAATAATCAGGGAATAGCTTTTTTCGACAAGATATGTTTTGTGTCTTGAACTGGTTATTGACACAGGCCAATCTCACCTCGATCAACGCCGATTGTCGCCGAAGCGTTTTCCGTTTACCCGCCTAGGATTGATGACAGCACGCGAATGATCTGAAACGGATTGACACAGGGGGATACTTTCTATTGCGTTAGTACCATATACGAGTAAAAGAGAGAGAGAGAGAGAGAGAGAGAGAGAGACGTAAGGATGCCGGTGTTAATCGTATAGACCTAGACGGAACAGGGTAAATGTGTTCCGTCGGAATTAAACAGATACCCGGAGCGGAGCCGGCGTCGCCGAGCTAAGAACAGTTAAATTTGCAATTTGTTGACACAGGAGAGAGCCCGAATGGAACCGGGAATGTTCCCGGTTGATTTTCAGGAATTAATGACGTTAGCTTAGTCCAGTGCTCCGTGAATCGCATTGGCCTCCGTCGAATCGCTACTTACTGTTTTAATTCGGATTATAGGATGAGCCTTGGTTTCAGACAGCCGCGAAACTCTCTCTCCCTCTCTCTAACTCTATCTCTATCCTCTATCTTTCTGTCTCTCCTCGTTCAAATCCTCGCAAAGTACTTTTATTTCCCGCGATGCGGCTCAAACATTAAGAGATGAAAACGTTGGCGCTCTTATCCGCCGAAAGTTGGGATCCCCGAGGAACGAATTTCGGGGATATTAACCCCGAAGGAGTTATTCCCATCTTCATCAATTACGCGCACTCTTTGCTCGGTACATCTCTTCCTGAGAATACGAAATTTCACCGAGACTTCTTATGAAGGAATTAGGGATCTCGGATTCGGGTCACCGATCGGCGAAATGAATAAACAACGAAAGAGATCTTGGAAAAAGAGCTGGGTTCATTCTGGTATAGAAATTAATTTTACAATCTCTTCGAAACTGTTCACTGCTCTGGAAATATTATTTTATAATATCTATCCAAGAGACACGATTAAACATGAAATACCGTATATGATTCTCGCATTTAATTATGCGAATGCTAGTGATAGAATCGACTTAACATTTTGCATAAAACTAGTCAGAGAATTGCGTTAAAATCGCACAAAAATTAAGAAATTAAAAAACAGGCTACAAGCAATTATACCTTCCTTTCTCGACATGTTAGTCACAGAAGCAAATATACCACTTTGTTCGTATATTCACAGTATGTCTGAAGACAGGCACCAAACAATGTTCCCAGCTCCTTGGTAAGTGGAACCGGACAACAATGGTCAGACAGGAGTATCCTCGAGCTCTCTGGCCGGCACGGCGACGAACTTCCAAATTGCGTTTCCTCGGCCGACTAAATATTCCACATTTTCATTTCTTGTTTCGCCTGGTGGAATCGGCCGTTTCCGACGGTCGCACTATGAATTACACAGAGCGTGAGAGAGTGAGAGGGTGGTGGACTTTGGAAAATTCCACGGATGTCAACGACGACAGTCGCCGTATCGTGGGGAATCGGTTAAACAAAGAGGAGTTGTTAAACGCGAGTTCTCTCTCTCTCTCTCTCTCTGTCTCTCTCGCGGAGAGATAGCAAGGCGATCTTCCTCTGAAGCATCGGGGGTGTCTCTCTCTGGCCAGACAGGCTCATTCGTTATTCATTCATCGAAATCACTCGCGGATTCGCCCCGGCATGGCACGGTAGCCGGAGTACAACACGCGGAATCACCATAAAACCCGTGGAAATCCGCGACACGCGGAAGACACTGCACAATTCATACAGCGCCGCGGGAAAAGAGGACTGTAACGAGACCGCGCGGAACCGGCGTGGAAACGCGACGCGAGAAAATTGCGTTTCGCATGGCAGGCTCCTTTTCCGTGTCGATGGGATACTTCGCGGACCCACTGTGATTCCCTCGCGAAACCGTTTGCAAAAACTGCGGGCTTTCTCACCACGGAGAGTTCGCTCCGAAAGTCGGATCACTGCTTCATCCAACCCTGTGGAGGGTGGTAATAATTATTTGTTGTCTATCGATATTTTTTTCAAAACGGGAAACTTCCAGCTTGCGAATATTTTGTCGCGACACTTTGAAATTTTTTGGGAATAATATCTACTCTCGTAACTGGTCCATAGTTTGTTTAAAATTGAGCAACTATTGACTGCATCATTATTTGTGAAGATAACTCGACCAGGTCTCCGCAGCCGTGTTTAAAGAAGGTTTTGAAAGGAGATTGGAATAAATCGGAGTGGCATCTATATTCCTGTTTGTTCTGAGCAAGAGAAAGAGAGGCAGAGGCGCGAGGGATCTTGAAAGCATAATAACAAAGCAGACGACGCGACACGACACGTCGTCGCGGTTTCGCGACCGCCGAATAATAAATATTCGAGCGACATGAAAATTTCGCAACTCGGCGTGTCCGACGCTGCTCCTTGAAAATTTCACTAGACTCGCCTAACGTGCGGGTCTCATCGGTCCTGAAATTGCAAAGTTTCGGCCGACGGGACTGAAGTTCCTTGCGGAGTCCTACCGAGCCCACGATCCACGAAAACAAAGAGTCCTTGCAACCCGTGAGTTCCAAAAAACCGAGAATCTTGTAGAAATAATAAAATCATCGACGTTGTGCTTAACCGCACGGTTTCGATCATTGTATCCCGAAAAACTTGTATCAATATTTCCCAGCATTATCGAAACTGTTATTGCTCCATGGTTCCGTACTGGAACGTATATTTATGTTACGATGCGCATCATCGAGAGCGTTTATTGAACGTTATCGGTTCGAATAGTTACATTGTTGGTTCTTCAGTGATTGTAACGCGATGTAGGAAACACAGGATGCGGATTTGAATCGTTTCCGAAACAAATTCGAAACGTATTATTTTGAAAGCATCCAATGCAATCCTGAAAATCGAAAGATAAGGGAAAACATTACGAGTATTCAGGTGCATAAGAATAGGATATTTTATTCTGTAATTGACGCAGAAAATAGTGCACAAAGATCAGCAGTCCGTAAATCCCAAAGGAAATTATTTGATTATGTCACAGGGGTTGTCTTCTTGCTCCACGATTAAAATGTTCATTGCTGCTAAAAATCTCATTAACATAATCAGCAGAGTATCATTTCTGAAAAGCGTTAAACAATTGTCGGCAGTGCCAACATTAAAATGTTGAAATTACAAAGACCGTACCGCCGAGGGGAAAAGACGGGTTGCGAGGTTAAACAAACAGGTGTCGCGTAAAAATGCGAGCGTATTTTCCAGCGGAATAAATTCCGTCGGAGGGATTTCGTCGCGGGGGGTGTCGCGCGGGAATTGAAGAATTCGCGAAAGTCCCCGAACTGTATCCTCGCAAAGTTTCCGTCGCGTCGACAGGTTCGCGGGACGAGACAAACGCAATTTGAGAATTTCGCGTGGATTATAAACAGCCGGAGCAGGAAACGGTATAGCAACGACAGTCCTCGGGACGTGGATGCGAGCAGGTGCGCGCGGTCCCGGCGCCGACACCGAGCCTCGATAAGAACCGTAGAAGTTTCGGAAACCGCGGAATCTTCGGAAGCGTCTAATATTGTATTCATGAAGTGACGAGCGTTCGAAGCGTTCTGAATAAATAAATAAATAAGCGAACACGGAGCGTCGGGGGTCGACGCGCGGAGACCGCGCTCAAAAGTCTGCCGCGCCGGAATGTATCTTCCGAAAAATACGGTCGCTCGCTACGAATGTCTGTTTGACAAGAAATATTTCCTTCTGCAGTCGGGAAGTAACGCCGAAGAACCAAATTTTTCCAAATTTCCCGGAAATGCTGCAAAATTGATATCGGATGAGTGACTGATACATCCGGTGAATTGAATGTTTGCATTCCTCTGCACGAAATCTCGAGGTCCTTATTGAAACTAAAGAATTGCTTTTTAACTCCGTCTCTAACAATTAGCCAGCAGAGATACATGTACAATTGTTATTTATTCTACGTCTAACAATAAGCAGAACAACAGACTTTTATTCCGACGTAACAGAAAGGAACAACAGATCAAAATTTATTTTGAAATGTGCGTCACAAATCTCCATTATTCCGATAAAATACAGAGCAGAAAAATGCTGTAAATAATTCAGTGACAAAGAGAAATGAACCCTAGTTGGCCCGACTCTCAGATACAACAATTTCCCGAGTAACAACAACCGTGGAAAAAATTGTCACCGACTGTGGGATGATCCATAGTGTTTTTAATTTGTAGTAGACAGCTGGGAGAAATAAAATGCATACCCTAGACTCTCGTATAACATGCCCAACGAAACTGTTAAAAGATGCTGTGTATATGTCTGTTTTATGTGACAGTGAAAGTATAAAGAATTGTTTCGAAAGACTGGATACATACTATCACAATAGATACATATACACAGGCTATTTTAAACAATCTTCGGATTGTATTGCACAGGATTCTACAAGTATTACATTTGCTGCATATCCACATCTAATTCTATCGGTGGGACGGTCGGCAGTGTTTTTAATTCGAAGTAGACGACGCGGAGAAATTTGTAGGCCAAGCAACCGTCAACAGAGGAGTTTTTATGGAGAGCGAAGGATCGAGGGATGGAAGAGGAAACAATGATGGGAAACTGGATAGACAGAGAGGGCTCGTGGTAGGACGGCAAGGGACGAGGAGGAGTGGCCAGCGGTGGAGGTTGACAACTTCGAGAGCTCTTTCAATTTATCTCATCCCCTGAAGCGTCCTCTTCCTCCCCCTTTTGCTGCCGCGCATTTCTATTCTTCCTGGCGTTCTCCTCTTTGTCTTTGTATAGCTGGTGCGCGCGTTCGCCCCCGCACTCTTTTTCCCGCGGTCTTACGACAATATTTATTAAAGCACCATCACGTCGCGCGAAAGAAGAAGCGCGGCGTAGCTGCCGCGACGCATTTACGCTCGCCTCTATATCGGATCAGCTCATAAATCCTCGCGAGCTTTCTTCGTCAACGGGCGATGGAGCTCCAGAAAGCAACCCGGATAGCCGCACCTGCTCGTTCGATGCATATTGATAAAGGAAACGTCGCTGAACGCGATTTGTCAAGCCCGCCCACCACGACTGCGGATATTTTCAGCTAACTTCGCGATTTTTTCACCGCGATACTCCGAAAGCTTTTATCGCGAGACGAACGGCGACGGATCTGTCAACGTCGCGGTAACGTTCACAAATTTTTCTAGAAAGAATGAATTGAAATTGGGGCTGTTGTGAGGGGCCGAGCACGTTCATGGGAAAAGGCAAGTTGGCTTAAAGAACGATATTTTAGTACAACTTTGAGATTCTTTTGTCGGTAACCTACGATAGCTTTTACCACCAGACAAACTGGAATATGTTTATCAATGTCTCGGTAACATTGCCAAATTTTTACGGAAAGAATGAATCGAAATTGAGATTGTTATAAACGATCTAGCTAGCGATATCTCAGTCCAACTTTGCAATTTTCTTGCCCCGAAACTGCGAATGATATCGTCGCCAGACTTTCACCGACACTTTCGTC
This sequence comes from Lasioglossum marginatum, assembly GCA_028455795.1. Taxonomy (NCBI): domain Eukaryota; kingdom Metazoa; phylum Arthropoda; class Insecta; order Hymenoptera; family Halictidae; genus Lasioglossum; species Lasioglossum marginatum. The sequence continues at coordinate 3,697,637 of CM052258.1, read as the reverse complement.
CACGTCTCAGAACCACTCCTAAATTTTTGCGAGAAGAAAGAATCGAAATTGGGTTTGTATCAAGGGATCAAGCACGATCAGTCGCCATCGCGCCACCGGCTATCGCGTCGGTAACGATATTGGATCGGCGCGGGGTTGTTGCAGAAAAACAGCTCGAAGGAAATATTTATCTTGAGGAAGAACAGCGACAAAGGATCATTCTTGGAAAAGCCATCGCTTGCGAACGGCGCCGAGGCACCGTTAGGCCAAATTGAAAAAGTTTGCGCTCGGGCTTTCCTGTTTTCCCTGGCGCGCGCGGAATCGCGTTTTCCACGGTTTCTCTGCTAATTAAAGGACACCCTGTAGATTCGCAGCGGTAAACTAAACAAGCGTATGACGAGACGGGGCGAAAAAAATGACGAGCGGTGTTCCCACGCGCAATTTGCATTTCCTTCTCTGGCATCTAATTATTATCGCGCGCAGTTATTGTTGGAATATTATAACGGGCACGTAATTATTAATACCTTGGCGGTGCGGGCTCGCGGCGTTTCGCCCGGCTAAATTGTACGTTTCGTAATTCTGTTACCGTTATCATTATTGTTATCATTCTCATAATTATTGTTATTGTTATTGAGATTATTTTGCGAGTCCGGGGAGGGAGGGTCACCGCGTGTAATAACTGCAGCGCGAACCCCGGCCCGGCGCGACCCGGCCCGATATAATTACACGATTTCGAGACCGCAAAACCGTGGTAATAATTGCTGGCAGGGCATCGACAGCACGCGGTGTGTCGCGCCGAATAATTGACGCACTGTGCACCTGTCTTTCCCTACCACCGTTCGAACGCATCCCTTAACAATCGTTTCGTTCGATGGAAAAAAATGCCGGACAATTGGTGCGCTCGAATTCTTCATGTGCTGGAAATTTTCAATGCGCGATCGAATACGAGAATTTTATAATGAATTTTGTCTGCTAGAGAAATTGATGAAATGTTCCTTTATTCTACAACACTTCAACGTGAATTTAAAAAAAGGCTCACCTCTCCACTTTCATTCTATCAGGAGTTCTATTATTTTTTCGGAAACACCGTGAAACGTTTTTCGCCAGCATGGCGCCAGCTGGCTTCACTTTCCCTTTCACAGAAAGTTCGTCGTCGGGAGCCGTCTTCCGTGGGATCCGTCCGCCGAAAATACCGGGATACCGAAAGCTTCGGATTACCGTTAACGAAACAATACAAGGGGCCGTGACCAGAACGGACAGCCTCCCTTTGTCCGAATCCTGAAAAGCTCGTAGTCCGCCCCGCGGCGCAACGCACGGCGTCCGCCGACTAGTTTGTAATAAAATACCGTCCGTAGCCCCTCCGAGGGATTATATTGCCCTTCGGGGAGCCCTCGAACACCGGGAGGATGGATCTCTCCGGATTCCTCCGAGGATTGGAAGAATGTTTCCCCCGGACCTCTCTCGCGTCGGCCTTCGAGAGCCTCCAGGTATTCCGAGTCCCGATCCGCACCGTGCGCGCGCGCTCGGCGTAATTAACTGCAAATTAATCGGTCGGTCGCAAAGTCTTTAGCGTTGAGAGCAGGAGACCTTCCGATTCCAAAGGATTCCTCGACACTGCCGAGAATTAGCGAACGATGTCAGTCGAAACGGCTTGGAACGCGATACTTCGCTCTCGGTTATTTTGATCGTCGGCGATAGGTGTAGTGTTAAGAATTAAATCTCGACGTTTCCATTCCGAAAGACCATCGTCTGTGAAGCATTCGAGGATCGCAACAAAAGAGTCTTTCTCCCGAAAAAACGTGAAAATCGCACGGCTAAGAATCGCACTTTCGTCGTCGTCGAGGCAAACAGATTGCCCAAAGTAGTTCTCGCAGTCGTCGCATATATTTCCCGCGCAAACATTTACGAGAAGTTTAAATACCTCGACGAATAGCTCCGGCGTAGTAAAGCAGCAGCCGCCGCCATCCCCGTCTGGTTGTTTTTACTTTTCCAACCCCTGCTCGCTCTCTCTCTCTCTCTCTCTCTCTCTCTCTCGCTCTCGCTCTCGCTCTCGCTCTCGGCCGGTCGGCAGTAAAATATTGGAAGAGCGTTTATGAGCTACTGTGGTGTCCTTTTCTGAACGTTTTGCGAGGGCGACGCCGTTTTGCGGGGGCTTTAAATTCCGCGAAGAATCGCGGCCGGGATCGTTCCGCGATATTAAACAACAGTATCTGGAAGGGAACTCCGTTTCTTTGGACTTATTTACAGTAATCCCCCCCGGCAGCAACAGCAGAAGCAGCAGCTTCTCTCTTACTTTTTCTTCGTATTCTTTCCCGGCGCTCCGTTGTCGAAGCGAATTCCTTTTACCGTTCCGCGAGGCAGCGATGACGCTGATACACCCGAACCTCGTTAACGCTCGACAGTGTCAACTGATCCAGCAACAATGTTTCTCATCGGGAAATTCGTTTGAATACCTTCGTCGAGACGTGCTCTCCATTCATCGGACCTGTTTTTATCAAGTTACACACCACGGACTCTGGTTAATCTGTTCATTGTTCGCTGTGGGAACAACGAAGATGCTCTCGCATGCTCGTTCCGCTAAATGTTATTGTACTCGAAGTTGAAATTATCGGCAGAAGGAGTACGATTCTGTTCGGATTTGTTTTCGGTGAATTGTAGCGGAGAAATTCTGATTTATCTTGTGTGCGGAGCATTGTCGATGCACTGTTAATTTTCCTGCGAGGAAATGTATTCGCGTAATGAAATAAAGTACAGGATTCCCGCGGGACTTTTACCTCGGTCATGCCTGGATTTTTAGTACGGAGGATAACATTTTATTTACCGCCGATTTCAGCGAAAAATGGATCGAAGGTTTTAATGCGCTCAACAATTACGTTTTATTTTATAATACAAGACGGAATTTCTTTTTGTGTGCGCTTCTGAAAAATTGCACCGTGGAAATCGTGTACTCTGAATTCAGTGGAGCAGTATTTTCATTTTGTTTGAAAGGTTTCAAAATAATTAGCAGACTGAGCTGAATTTCTTTTTGGACTGCCTTGGTAATAAAACAATTGATAAGCTGAGTTAAATGTGATTTTACCTATTGTTTTAGAGAACTGCTTGCATTCAGTACACTTTTAACAGATCAACGGCAGTCTGTGCCTGCTTCACGAGTAGTCAGTGCCATAAAAGAGCATGCAACGATTCTTCCAGCGTTATGGCACCGGTCGAACGGGGTCTGCGAAATTGTCGGCGTCGTATTCGCGAAGGAGAAGATTCGATTCGCCTTCAAAGATCTAATTAGATAAGTAGGATGGCTCGCGTAAAGACCGGGTCGGTTCCAACAGAAAGAGAGAGGGAGAAAGAGTGAGCGGAGGGAGAGAGCGTATCAACGCTCATTATCTAAAGTCACATCCCCTATCAAAGGATTCGGAGCCCGAGGAAAGAAGCCAAAGCGTTTCGAAACGTTTGCATGAAAGGATCCTGAAAGGTTTTTCGGAGGAGGGGGGATACGGTTGAAGCGGACTTCGAGGAGAAGAAACTGAAACCTTTTGAACGCTTTTGAACCCGAAACGACGCCGGTAAACAGGGCGGAAGAGAAACATGCCCCTCCATCAATGGCACTAGCGAAAAAAAAATAAAAGGAGAACCTGACCCGAAAATTCAGCAGGCCTCGGCGTTTGGTGCTCGAAAATCCGAACGCTTGTGTAACGGTATACCTGGGGGATTGAGTCGTTCGAAAAAATGCTAATGCCGACACCCTCTTTCATCGTGGCCCGAAATTTGTATGCACCCTACACGGCCATAGGTTTGAATCTCTGTAATTATTAACGTTGGTGGTGAAAAGATTAGGAAACGATTGAAAACGATCCCTGGAACGATATATTTCTTTTGGTTCTCGACAATGGCAGTACAAATCGGTAACTGTAAAGAAAAACAGTACTATTGTACTGGTAGTCAAAATTTAGACAAAAAGGAAAACAGTAGGAAAATAGTGCAAGGACAGCTGTTGACAATTTGGACATAAAGGGTAAAAGACAGCTCGAAAGGGTGTACGGGGGATGGTTTTCGCGCTTGGTCACGATCGAGAGACGGGATATCTCTCGGAATAGGGGAGCGTGGCGTAATGGGGCGACGCGTTATAAATCTCGAGCGAGTAACCTATTTTCCAGGGGTAATATCTGCACGACGGCGGCGGCGGCGGCAGCGTCGGCTGGGGTGTAAGTAGATTTCCGGCCGGAGACTCGGAATCGATAAATTCCATCGGAATCTGGTTCACGAAGGTGGCCCGCGCTCTCGTGCGCGTGCGACTTTAAGGCGGCAATTTGTCAAGCCGTGTGTCATCCGCGTAAAATCCTACTCGTTATTGACCTTCGGCTCTGCCAACGACCACACCACACCACCTCGTCGTCGTTGTCGTCGTCGTCGTCGACGGAGTCTTTAAGCCCGCATTCACGGCCCGTAAAATTGCCTATCGACGCTCGGTATCCATCGACGCGCGAGCCCATCGCCAGCCCTTTAATTATTCCCAAACGGATGCCTCGTATTTCATCCAGCGTCGAAGGTTGCCAAAGCTACCCCTCCCCTCGCAAATTCTCTGACCTTCGGAAAAATCCAACGACCCGTGCCGATTTTCCACGGTAAAGGTCACACGGACCTGCGACCCGCACGATCTCGATCTTTCTTTTCGATTTTTATCGAAAATCCAAGTAAACAGCTAGGTGCCGTGCGTTTATAAAAGATTCTGCAGATTTGGAAATCGTTTTAAAAGGAAAGGTTCCAATTAAAATGACAGCCCTCTTATAAAAAATTAACGAACCTTTGATCTTACAGGACCAAAGTGTGACAGCTTTACGAATCTGCGATAACTAAAAGTGTCCAACAGGAATCCGGTCCCCATCGGTTACAAACTTGTCCAATCGACTTGGTTCGTTCGTTTCCGTGGGAATTACCCGGCAATCCCCGTAAGAAGACGTAATTACGCAAGTTGGTGTATCGAGACTTCGCCGCTCGAGCGAAGAAAGCGAGAAACAAAGGTAAATCGGAAGTCCGTGGAATAAATGCGGGGGGGTTGTAGGAGGGTAAGAGAGGATTGTGGGGGAGGAGGGGGATTGCCCGCGATCACTGGAACCGGGGAAACGTTTCTAAATTCCATAGGAGCCCCTTCGCACCCCCACGGCTCGTCTCCGCTCGGCCGGTTCCGGCGGATCTTTATTTCACCGTGGGCGTCGTCCTCGCGTAATTAGTCGCGACGCGCGTTCCAATTACGAGACGCGACATCGGCCCTAATGAGGCACTTGCAAGTAAGCTGGCGAGGGCTTTGACTAATTAAGTCCCAGCAGGGCTCGCCATCGGCGACCCCTTCTCCCTTCGCTCCTCCCCTCTCTCTCTCTCTCTCTTTCTCTCTGCGCGAGAGCGAAACGGAACATCTACCTTTCTTTTTCGAGCTTTTTTTCTCTCTGGCCGGTTTCAAGCTCTCTCTCTCTCTCTATCTCTCTCTCTGGTCTCTCCTCTCTCCTGTACTCTCTACTCTCTACTCTACTCTCTGCTCTCTCTTGTCCCACGCTATCTGGCTGCTTGGCGCTCACGTACGGGCAACTTTTGTCCCGCATACGACGCGATGTATCGATCACGAGATACCGGGGAGCCAGCGACGCGGCTCATTGTTTCGGTGGAAATAATGGGCCGTGCATCGTCAGCTAATAAGGTACGACGTCGCTCGGGCTCCGGCAATTTGTATACATCGGCGAGAGTCATCTTGTCGACGAACAGCCACGCCAGACGCGAAGGGACAACAGGTAGCGGGTGAACAAACCCAAGAGCGCCAAGCCCATCCAACAGCCAACGGATCGAACACGATCGATAGTGGACCGTGCACCCCGTGCGGCGACCCGAGACGCATTCGAACGGTGGCGTGATTTTGGTGGGAGAGCATCATCGAGTGCTTTTTAACAAATCGATTTCCAAATATGATGAAAAAATGTCAAGCATACGCATACGACTGACAAACCAGTCGAAACGTTAAAGATGCTGGCGCACAAAAATTGAGCAACGCGATCCCCGCAAACATTTCGTGAAGACGAATGATTTTGCGCGAGTAGTCTTAAGAGCCGCCGAAGCAATTTGCCGTAGCAGGGAAAAAATATTGGCGCGGAGACACGCTGTTCCAGAGCGGCAAATTCTAAAGCAAATATTTGCGTGGCGCTTCGTCGCCGGGAACTTCGGTCTCTTTTCCGATTAATCCGCGCGGCGAGCTGCAGGACAGAGAGAGGGCCTCTCGTCCGGCTGGTAATTAATTGCGGAACATCGCAGTGGCGCGCGACGATGAAGCTCGATGTCGCGAATATTGCGCGCGGAAATCCCGCGTATTGCCACGAAATAAAGAGCCGGCAGGGAAAAACCGAAAAAAAGGAACGGGATTGCAATTACCGGGAGTCGCGAGAGGCTAGGTTCGCGTAAATTCCGCCAAGCCAAGGCAGCCCAGAGAGAGAGAGAGAGAGAGAGAGAGAGAGAGAGAGAGAGAGAGAGAGAGAGAGAGAGGCTATCTTCCGCTTGCAGAGGAACGTTATTGCCTCGCCTAATCGCGAATCAACTTCGGCTCCTCCTTTTTTGCGAACCGTTCATATTTCGCGCAGACGTTCCGCCCGAAAGCGGTTTACCTGGACGCAACAATTCATCGATCAGTCTGGGTCTCTTTGAGCATTTAATAATAATCGCGACAAAGATACTTTGGTATTGGACAGTGTAATTTACGAAACGAACAAACATTCCGAACTGTTTCTTGCAAGGTCTTTGTGAAAATGACATCGGAGTCGAACCGACGAACACCAGAGAGCGGACACCGATCGCGGTGAATTCGAGCTCATTAATAACGCAACACAAATGATCTCGACGTGTCGGATCCTCACCCCCTCGTATGAATCGCGCAATCACCGGTGCGCCGAGCTGCGACGAGAAAAAGGTTAACGCCGAATTAACAGGGGCGGATTCATTTGCGCCGCTAATTGCTCGACTGTTACAAAGCGCGGTAAGCGTCGGAGTTATTAAAATGCGTACGAATTAATCATCATCGGCCGCGCGGTAATTACCCTCTGATTCGATGGCGAGAGGGGCAAGGAGAGAGGAGGATGAAATGAATGATAAAATGAAAACACGAGGAGTTCAATCTTTCAACGCGAAATGATAATTGAATGCCCGCGGCGGTCACCTGTCCCCTAATTGTAAGGTAGTATGCTCGGCAGAATGAAGAGTCTTTTCTCGCCTAATTACTGTCCCGTCACACCAGTTCATCCTAACTCAATTTTGTTGGCAAGGACTGTGAAAATATTTTTTCTGAGTTAGCTCTATGTTTCGGAGCGCTTGTTTAATTTCGGATTATCGACACGTTTCTGCGAATCTTCTCGCGGGATTTGGAGCTGGATAAAGCGGAGGGGTCGGCGGAAATCCCTTCGCTGAATATTACGCTCCTTTGCGTTTTAAATCGGGCGATAAATAATAAACACGCGGACGCAACGGGGACCGCGCGAAGTGGACTCGGTCATTATTCTGGCCCGCGGCCGCGCGCATTCCCCGTGACACGAATTTACACGTTTTGCACGCTGTATCCACTTTTCTCCGCGCGTGTCACAGGAATATAAACCACTCCAGTAAATTCAGAGGTGAATGCGACAGACGGCGCGCCGCGGCGGTGCTCTAAACGCGATCTTTCCCACCGGCAAAGGTGCAGCGGAACAGTTCCTGTTCCATCGGGGACCTGTTCAACCGTCTCTTCCGGGTTAAAGCGTTCGCTTTCTGAACGGTCTAGTAATACTGTAAGATTTTACACTTTGATAATTACACTCTGAATCTTTATGCAAAATAAGTATTTTGTACATACGATTAAACAGACATTTCTTCGCATTGTGCGAAGATCCTTGCTGTGGATCCTTGGATCCAAGAAACAGAAACAATCTGAAAGTACGCTTTCATCTTCTCAAGTATACAAACCAATTCAGCCTAAATATTGGTTTTCCAACGAGCGTCGAGTTCAGAACGCAATAAACATCGAGTTCCCATTAAATCGTTCACGCACAAAGCCTAATCCAGGAATAGTTCGCCGTCGCGTCGCTGTGACGCTACAGTGCGATCGAGGTAAAAAATACTCGCGCTTCGCAGGGTATATGTTTGGCAGGAACCAAGCGTCGCGACGCCGCCGGAAAATCGATGGGGCCGTGAAAGGCGAGGGAAAAAGGCCCGGTGAAAGGCTGCCGGCGAAAGCACGCGGTGCAATCGCTTTTTGTCTCCGAGAGATAGCTGGACAGAACTGTAGTTTCATGTTCCTCCACCCAAAATTCAGTCCGGAAGAATAAACAATCTCTTAAATTAATTAGCGTCACGTCGACCACTTGAAGCATTTTTCTTCCCTGATTTTGATGGACATAAATTAAATAGAGATTGATTCGTTCGAAATTCTTCTAACGAGCAATACAATTGTAGTAACCGTTAAGATTTTTGAGGAATTCTTTGATTTTTCCTACTGGATGGACTTTAAAGGTTCACGATCCTTCGATTCTCAGCGATCGATACCAACGGCGCGTTTCAATCGAGCCGCGGATGCTGTTAGAAGATCGTCGAACATTCCGGACACGGTCCAGTCTAGGGAATTAGACAGCTAGGATTTTCGTGCAGGGGCGAGTTATCCCCTAGATTCCTCGCGGACAAGGAATCTGGCGCGGTGTCAAACTCGCTCCGGCTTGTACATAAACGATTCCTCGTTTCAACGTCGCAGGGGAGACTGCTCCCCTTCGGTTCGCTTTGAAAATCAGTTTGATCTCAAACCCTAGCCGTTCCTCAAGAAAAATTTCCTGAAGCAGTCTCAGCTCATTGTCTTATTCACGTAACCTTAAAGGATTTATGCTGCAATCCAGATTTTATGCGTTCACAGCATTTTTGATTTTACAGCCCTTAAAACCGGGCAAAACAATCCTAAAAACAGTAAAAGGTTCTGGATAAATGACTTTTTTACTGTGGTACACTCTAACTTGATATATCAAGTGGTGCACGCTATGACTGTATAAAATCGACAGATTAATAACAAAATTAAAATATTACCGATAGTGGAAGGAGGCGGGTTTGTCGAGTGGATTTTCGTTTTGTAAAGGTTTGCATTAGTCGTTCTCGGGCGAAACACGGAAGAATTAGCTTCTCCGGGCGTTGAGTCGAGCGCGGAAAGCAACTGTTGTGTTTCACAGTGTTTTCCTGTGTGTTTTTCACGGAAGCAAAGAGCAACGGGACAGAGAGAGGTATCGTGACAGGCAGCGTAGTAGCGGCCGGAAATTTGCGGGGTCGTTCCGCTTTAAACCGCTTTCGATCCTCGTGTGTACTTAGGCACTCGGCCGGGCCGAATCGACGCGAAAGACCAGAAGCAACATTCGGTGAACGAATATCGCCGGATCGATTGGCGCACTTGCCAACTTGTAATTAATTGCGGGACATCGGTTCCTATCCGACGCCGCCACCGCTGCTCCCAGTATTATTCACGAGGCCGATTAAATCATTAGTTCGCGCGATAAACCCGACGATTTCCCCGAAAGCGTTCCCGGAAAACCAATCCTTTGAAACGCTTCTAGGAAGCAAATTCGTTAAAAGCACACACAAATACTTTTAGTATACGAATCTTTTTTAAAGCAGACGAAAATGTTTCTGTCTAAATCTAAAATTAAGAATTTTTAATCTGAGGTTCAGCTACCTCCCAGTTTCAAAAACCAACAAAGAATCAACGCGTCGAAATTGCAACCTCTTATACCAACAGCTTGATCCACAAGTGATCCAAACGAAACAATTTCCTTTCCAGCAGAGTGCACCCAAGTCTGTGTTGCATCATGCTGGTATCCCGCTTAAATTCATCGGCCAGTTTGTCGATATACCGTTGGTCCGCGGGTCGAAAGAAAAACGCGTACTAGGGCTCGGGAATCTTTTTGAGCGGGTCGCCTTTGCCCGCTTAATTGACTCATTAACGTCCCCGTGAGCCACCGGGGCCGGGGCAAACATCGACGCGGGAACCGGCGCGACGCGGCGTTCATTTCGAAGCGTACCGAAGCGGCTGGAAAAAATAGTCCCTTTGCCGGCGTTCGAGCAATATCCGGCTCGCTATTAAATTTCGGGCGAGCAGGGCCCGTGGCTCGGCCGACTTTATTAATGTTCAATTAATTACTCGGTCGCGGCCGGGACGAGCGAGCACGAGAGAACGTTTGTTCCGAGAGAGACAGAGAGTGAGAGTGATGGTGGGTGAGCGAGAGAGAAAGAGAGTTTTGTCACGGGAAGTTCGTCGCGGCTGAGAAGTTCACCTGCTAATAACTTTATTTCAAGGGAAACCGGCCTGCGACGCGAAGATTCCGCATTCAATTCCCAGCGCTTTGACCCGCGAACTTGCCGAGTGTTTTCTTTGCGAAACACAGCCTCACCTTGAGGATCCGCTCGCTGATAACTTCCGCGAACATCCGGATAGATTCGCGAACCGGCCTTCGGGTTTTACGGCGCTCGTCGCGCGCTTAAAACGCGAGGTCGCTGGATAATAATCTGTTTCTCGCAGATCTCAGAGATTTTATCTTTGTGCATCACATGTGCTTATTTTGAGAATTTCGTGACCTCTTCGTTACGAATTAATTAATTAGCACTTAGTTGCTTATTAAATCAACAATAAATAAAATTGGCATACTAGAACGAAGACTATTAATGGCTGGACTTACCAGTTCGATCGGTAGGGAATAGAGGTCGGTTGAAGCACAGTGTCGAAAGGCGACCGATAAAATACGTCCTGACAAAAATGGCGCGGCTTTGAGAGCTTTCCGCGGGAATCTTCGGCGAGGATCTCTTAATTTAGACTCGGTAGCGTTTCCTAAAGCGGTTAAGAGAGCGAGAGGACGAGCGGAAGAACGCCACTCACGCGCGAAAGAGAGAGAAGAGAAGAGAGTTCCATATTCCTCGGGCCGGAAAAATGGAAATCTTTCCCCGAGATCGGGGAATATTTCACGACGAAATTTTAACGGGCGCGATATTACGTCGGCGCGGGGAGCTCGCTCGGAATTAGAGAGGCAATTTTCTTAAAAAACGCGTCGCGATGTAAATTCGCGGCGCAGCTTCTCGCGCCAGGGCTATTAATCTTGGCTAGTTCGGGAGGGCCGGAGCAATAGCGAACAAGAACGGAGACAGAAAGAGAGAGAGAGAGAAATGCCACAGAAACACCGAGGAAACTCGCAAGAGTGAGAGAGGCAGAGAAAGGAAATAAGAAGAGGGGGAAACGGCTAAATACTTGGCGATTAAATCTCCCGATGCGGGGCCGTCTTAGCGACCGTCGGAAACCGCGCTCCACCTCCTTCCTGCTCGGCTGATAAAGTCATTAACAACCGCGTACTTTTCTCCCTTAATGAGCTCGAACGTTATCTCGACGCCCGGAACGTAATATCAATTTCGAGCACTCGGATTACCCGTGTATACGGTCCTCCGGGATTGTTTTCCACTCGGCGAGGGGTGAATTTCATTTGGGCCTTGTACCCGACGAATCTTCCCTCCCTATTATTTTGTATTATCAGCCTCGGAGGGTGTGTCGCTTCCTCTCTCCTCTACACAGCCCCCCACCCCACCCCCGTTTAATGCGATACGAATATTCGCGGGCAGAGATGCTCGTGTGCGAGTCCATTGTGTAACTTCGCGAATCGCGTTGGCGAGTCGTTCGGTTTCATGACATGGACGCCCTATCGTGTATGGTATAGTCCTCGACCCACCCCTAACTAATGACTACACCACGGATTTTACGCGATCTGCGGCCCGCTATACTGCTAGATTTATTGAATATTTTCCCAATCAATTTTTATTCTCACACGTAGAAACAGTGTTAAATGGAATTCAATTTGGAAGATGTGTGATGAACTTGAAGTCCGCCGTTTGATTTCATTAACACAATTATTTTGATTTCATTAGATTTTCGGGCTGGTGCACCTCGTAGTAATTCGAAAAATTTCCGGTCTTTGAACAGCAGTAATTTCGTTCGCGACTGAAGTAGCTTTTCCTCATTCGAACTTTCACAATCTCGAACGAGTCCGCAGAGTTTAAACAATTTTCTCCCACGTTCGTTTCAATCTTATTTTATGAAGGAACGCCCCCCTTGATAACGACCACTCAGAAGTCGATCTGCGATTTTTCCTCGCGATTTGATTCGTTTTGTTGTAACTGATGATTGCGAAAGTTTTCACAGCCTCGAGACATTTTGATCGACATTTTGATTATTGTTATTTTCATAAAGTAATGTAACATGGAAAGAAGTCCTGCATTCGAAATCAGATAAAATGTCGGAATTCTGGAGTCAAAATTTGAGTGCAAATAGTTAAAATGTAGTGGTCTTTACAAATTTCCGAAAGGACCGAATATTTCTAATATTTAAGCTTAATATTTTTTCGTTAGTCTGCGGGCAGCTTTTTAAAAGCGCGAATGGAGCACAGGAACAGAGAGCCATAACAGCGGGCACGCTGATCAGTGTAACGAACCCCATAACGCAACGGTACACAAGAAATTGAATCGAAACTCTTCTGCAAATATGAAGTGTGCTCTCTCTCTCTCTCTCTCTCGTGCCGGTCTCAATTACGCGGCATTACGAATGCAACTCTCTTCGTAATTCCGCGTCGGTCGAATTACAATTGGCTGCAAGAGCTCAGCGAAATAATGTTCCGTTCACCGGCCTGGGAACATCGCGTATACCGTTGTGCCGCGTTCGTACAGGGCTCGATTATGCCCCCGCGATTATCGTAATTGCAACACCACGTCCGATAAGGCCTCCGGTGCTGAACCCGAGGAGCTAAAGGTGAAAACGTGAGCGAATCGATTGCCGGTATCATACTGCCCCAAAGGACCTCGGGGCTCAGCTGATCATGATCACGCTGCCATATCGAATTCATTGTCCGTAATTGTCATTGCAAATAGATTTGCAGCTCGCGACATTTTCTCGCTGATTCTCGCAAAATTCGTGTGTACTTTAGTCGTACATTATTATGCAGATCTTTATGCAAGAAAGGAGGAGCCTGCGCTCGGCTAGGGTGATCGAAGTCGACTGGTCCAAATCAATTAGCAACGGGCGGAAATTCGGGCGACACCGCGTCCAAAGGTTTTCTCCTAGGCCGCCGATCTTTTTTTTCCCACGGGAAGGGATGTGCTCCGGTTCCTAAGGGAAGGGGAGGGAATTCCCTTCGCGCATGTACACTCACTCCAATCACGAGCCATACATCAGTCCGCGTCGTTGACGAGAAGAAGCGAACGGGAGAAAAATGTGCCGATTGTCGAGCTCCCGAGGGGATGAAACAGGGACGCGAGCCCTCTCGCTCACGCTAAGTGATGGATCCAGGCTGTCTCGCACCGGCTCTCGAAACTTTTGTCCACTTTTGTTCACTTTTGTCCACTTCTGTTCCGATTTTTTCCTCGATCCTTTCACTACTTCGATCATTGTGCGACTTTCGAACGCGATCCACGCCAATAGTGATGCATTCCTACATTGTTAAGCCCGGGGAGGTGGGACCTCGGGACAGCGAGACTGAAAGTTCGCGCATTCGTGTCCCAGAGAGAATTTCCCGACGAGAATAATAACTTTGCTTATTAAAGATTCGATAGTTCTTCAGAAAACAATTCCTAAAAATTCGTGCTAAAACGTGTCCTATATTCTCTATTCCAGACTTTCTTTAATAATTTAGATAAGTTGAAAATAATACATGGACTTCTCGAAATTCTCTTAATCTACTCACTATTTAAAATTGTATGTACGCATTTTTTATATAAATTCATAAAATCCACAGTCTAGTAATGACACTGTGTGTCTAGCAGGTGTTGACTAGGTAACATTCCATTATAAAATTCTGCGATCGAATCAGCTACATTATTTCGTATCGATCTCGTTCCATCGATATATCAATTTCATCGAACGATAACTGGCACCGATGGCAGCCATACATCCCCAGGGATCGACGACGCTAGTCGACAAGTGAAAAGGGACCGGCCGATCGAAAGAAAGGGCAAGTGGAGCTGGACGTTAACGAGGTTATTACTGGTTTCGATTGCACCCTCCACTTGTGCAACTGTAAATAAGGGCGCATCAGAACCGGGCCAATCGTCTTCCTCCTCGATCGATATCCAATTGCTTTTCGTTCTCTTAAATCTGCAAACGCATTAGCTGCCGAACGATAAAAGAAATTTCAAGAAAGTCGAAGTGATGTCATTCTAACCAAAACTGAAAATTTAATAAATAATTCTGGTTGCGCAACTTTACGGTAAATAGAAATTATCTCCTCTATTCTAGGAAACAATTAGAGACAAACACGATCGCCAAGCATTGCAACCACGAAGATGATTATACGTAAAGGGGTTAACGAATCAGTTTACCGAGTTATTAGACATCGCGCCGGGACTAGGGTAGGCGAACGAACTATAACGGGGCGATCAAGAAACTAGCTCGAACAAGCTCGGACAGACTGGGTCCGTGTTCGATCCGAACCGGTTCGAAAACCGATCGACGGTCGGCCAACGAGAAGCACACAATGGACCAGCACAGTGCAAATAATTTCGAAGGCATTTCAATAAACAGAAATAAATGCAAGATAGATTAAGGGTCATAGTGAATGGGCCGCGGAACGGCGTGCAATTTGATCGAATGGATAAATGCCGTTTCGAAAACGAACGACTTCATTTGTTCGCGCGTACGTACGAGCCACGTTTCCACCCCCGCAACCATTTCCATCTGCTCGTACAAAGAGAGGGCGAGAGAAATGGAGACCTGCGCGTCCAGCTTAACGAGCTTTCAAATAAAACACCGAAAACGTCGTCGGGATTAATTAAATAATTAAACCGGGTAATTATCTCGGCTCGACCATTGACGAACACGCGGATGTCGCGCGTCTATGCGATGCGCCTTACACTAGCTAGATAATTTTATCTAGCCATATGACTGCAATAGACATGAGGTAAGTTAAAACTACCTAGCTGTATGCGTAGACTCGTACACAATCGGACAGGCCTTGTTTCCCTTAAATCAAGGGAAACAGATTGGGATATCACTGAAAGAGGGACAAGAAGCAGACAGGGCGAGCCGGAATTAAAAAGTTGCGAGTACTTTCGCGGTGCGACAAGCAAAGAGGGCGAAAATGGCCCTAACTGGCTCCCCGAGGGACTCCTCCCTAAGTGATAGATCGCGAGGACTGATGCGGCCATCTTGTCCCTAAAATTTCGGGTCTCTGGTGTATACACCCATCTATCAGCCACAAACAGACAGCTGATCCGCAATCAAAACAAAAATGTCTTGCATCGATTGGAATAAATATCGCACGAAAACGAAATCAAGATAAATTTATTCAGATGTTCAGAGCAATTTTTGATATAATTTCGCAACCATTAGCGTTGATCCTTCAACTGTTTACTTCAGCGACTCGCGTTTCCATCGTAAATTCGCTGGCCACAAGATGGCCGACCGAAAAAACTTCGCCAACCGCGTAAAATTACAAATTGCCGTGTTCCAGCGATTGGAGCCGGCAGTTCGCGGTAAGAAAGCAATTTTCGATAATTTCATAACTCGCCGGGGCCCGGAGGAACCGGAGGGAATCTGACATCCGCAGGCCGGGTAATTTCGTATTTCTAGATTAAATTCTCGTTTCGGGTTGTTCCGGTAACCAGCTTCCTCTCCCCCCTCCCTTCACTTTCCTTCGCTCATTGCCATTCAGAGCAAATCAAAATCCAACGTGGATCGATACACGGGTACCGGTCTCGCCGTCGGTTAATTCGTTACGTTTAATCCAGCGAAAAACTCTCTCTCGCGTGCGCACGCACAAGACCCGGAGTGTCTGTCGGCGAACTTTTAATTAATCACGCTGCTAGATGCCGAGATTTGCCGACCCCCTTCCTCTCCGAGATAATACTTCCGTTACGGGACGGCCGTACCCCTCTACAGAAAAATCAGTGTTCCGAATGGAACATCTCCGCGCTTCTTTCCTCTTATTGCGAGCAGGACGATCGAACCGATCGGTAATATAATATTAATTAAAGCCGTAACTTTACAATTGAAAGAAGTATTCTTTCGCGATATAGTAGCTTCGTCTATAGTGCCGTGCGATTCATTCCGGGTTTAATTCGTCCCATTATGGCCGGTTGAATGAGTCCATACATTATTCACTGGTACAACGAAAACTGTTAAACTGTTTAATTCTTGCGCGATCCTCCGGAATGGATAGACGAGAGATTCTCGGCGGATCCTTCATAGATTAAGACTTATTGTTGGATGAGAATGATTTTTTATTCGCGATTTCAGCTCTTAGGGGAACACTTTGATTTCTTAGTTCGTCTGCAGAGTTCCGTTTAACAAATTACGCTTTCTGTGCGTTCAGAAATAATTTATAAGATTTCTCTATTTAATCAATGACACGACCTCCTACAGACTTGGAAAGGAATCTAGATTCATCGCCCTGTGATCTTTTTTTAAGAAGTTATAACATTTTGAATATCCGAATGCTGTAATTTCGGAACTAATTCGTCGAAAATCGGCGCCAGGTGCAACAGGACCTCGTGAACCGGAAGTGGATGACTTTGCGAGGAACTGTCGTTTGCAAATCTGGCCTCTGGTCTCCTTGGACCATCAGCCGCACCCGGTTTTCGACATAGAACTGTTCCGTCGACTCGTTTCTCAATCTCGTAGTTGAGAAATCACGACGGCGACATTGAGGCGGACGTTAAACGGTATTTCGCGGTGTCGGAAGATTTCCCGATGGAACGTTTACGAAGGTGGAAGACCGTAGGAAAAAATCCGCCGTACATTTCGCGTACTCGTCTTAATCGTCGTCGATTAATATTCCTGCTCGGTTTAACGTGGCACTGCTCGCTGATAATAGCCGGCCGCGTATCGGTAATTGCGCTACTTTTTCACACAGCCTTTCCCGCAGCGACACCCTCCGCTACGTGTGAATAATGCGCCCGCGATTAATTGCTGCTCGCCACTGGCGATATTCCGACCGGAAGCCATCTTGATCCTCTAACGAGAGACCGTCGCAATCGTTTTAATTGAAACTCTGGCGCCTTGCCTTCGATCGCAATACAAACTTTGAGACGCAGTGAATTAGGTACAGTGTCACGTGAATTGTGTGTGTGATGTGCAGAGGAACTTGGATTATCTGAGCCTCTGGTTTCTCAATACTCTCCGCAAAGAAATAATTCGATTTGACCCGTATGTTAATAATCAAAATTTTCAATATTCAATACATATTTTTATACCCTGAACAGTAAATTAATCTGTGATCATTCATGAATAATGGGGGTCCACGTGAAAAATTCGGCAAGGAAATGTTGCTTATGTTTTTACCGGTTCGCGCCCGCCCTCTTAATTTTCATCGCATGCGAGCAGTTTTCGCGACAACGCGTTGCAACGCGCCGCGGAATTTTCGCGGAAACTCCGACGCGATAAGGTCGCCGAGGCGGCTTTCAGAACTCTTGATTAATTGAAACGTTTCCGTGATGGGTGTTCCGCGGCCTTTGAGCGGAAACTCCGACCGTGTTCGTTGGGATTAAAATATTTTTCATATTAGTTCTGTTTCGACGCTGAATGCTGCGTTTTCTTTTTAACCCTTTGCCCTACAATATTGCGACGTGGCTTCGCAAACGGAATTTATTAAACGCGTGTGTCACCACTGCGGATAATCATTGTCACGTAACTAAAAGTTGTTATGACTAACATTGAACGTGTTATGAAATATAGAATCCTTCTTGTTAGACATGTGTGATGCCGATGATAGCTTGAATTTTTGAAAGATACTTGAGTCATCATCGGAGGTGCAGCGTTGAATCTAGCACTCGTGATCCAAGAAGGAAATAGCGTTGCATATCGGGCTACTTCGCTGCCGGTTTGCGAACGTTCCATTCCGAAAAACTGACCCGGGATAAAAATGAATTCGACGTCGGCCGCGCCGGTTCAAATGACCGTGCTAAACGGGTTATCGTTTCGCGTGATTTTGCAAATATTTGCCCATCGATCAGGCGAGCACGGGCGGGCGAACGCGTCGATTAACATATCCGCGGGCCGGTTCGCAGGATTTGCTGAAAAAACCGGGAACCTCATTTCCCAAATGGAACTGTTTCTCTCTGGTACTTCGGCTGGTTCTCGGAGAAAGAAAGAGTGAAGGAAATGAATCGCCGCGGTGAAAGGAAGGCAGGAAGAAGCCCGTCGAGCCGAGGGTCGAAAAATGAATAGGAGGCAGGAGGCATTCACGGAACGACCAAAATTTCAGAAGCGTGGAATATACACAACTCTACTCTCCGGATTACGGCGGGAAAACGTTCAGCCCCCGTCCGAGCAGTTGAAAATATTTCGCCGGAGCCGATAGGGATGGAAAAGGCGGGGGTTGGTTGGCGGAGAGGGGGTTGGAAAGCGTTCACCGGTCCCTTTTTACCGTACCATTTTCTCCGAGCGCGTAATTAAGTTTCTCGACGACATGTTTGCGCGCTTTTCGAAATGCCGACGCTTCTTAATCGCGTTACATCGACGCGAGTGTTTTCGAGCGACTAGCTCGCACGGAAACACGAATAGGAGAGAGAGTGAGAAAGGAAGAGTGGGACGAGAGAAGAGTGGAACAAGGAAGATGGGTGTGGAGGAACACGGAATTTTTCCCGCATTTTCATCCCCCGGGACGGGAACGCACAGTGGGCCATTTCCATAAAATAGCCGGAATTAAGCCGAACATTTTCGTGTCATCGAAATCTGCTCTATTTGCTGGCTTATACTCGATTTACAGGAACGCTGTGTGGCCCATGATGACCTTATACATGATCGCTTTTGTTGAATTAATAGTGCGTGGTCTACAGTCTCTTAAATATATCAAACTTCATTTGTTCGAACGGGACTTAACAATTGGCGATGAATAATGTGTAATTACCGCAGACGCGATATCTGTCCAGCTTTTTACGAATCCGTCGGACTATAGTCTCGAGAGCAGGTTCTCCTTTTTTTTTATTTTGTTCCTCGAAGCATTTGAACGGTGGCGAGCAAGCCAAGCTCGCCGAATTTCCAAGTGGATTCACCGCAGGAACGAAAAGGTCGGCCGAGTTTTTTGCCTCCGCTCGGGAAAATCGTAATCGCGCGAAATTTTTCGCGAGGAAGGACTTACGGCGAGCGGAAAACGAGAGGAGGTATGAAGGGAGGTTACGGGGAGGATCTGGAGAGCGTCGCGACGCCGGGATGACGGCCGCGGAGCCCTGCAAATATTTGCGGAACCCGGCGGAATCGCGTTTGCCGAAAGTTCGTTAGAGCCGCCGGCGAAAGGCGGATTTTCGAAGCGTAATTGCGAGAACAATAACGCGGCGCGTCCGCGAAATGAGCACGGACTCCTCGCTTTGCTTTCCTCGAATCCGATTCGGCAGGATCAACGATTCACCGGTGTCGGAATTTGCGGTAACATAACGTCCTGCATTTCGCGAAGCAAAGAAATTGGATAGATAACGCTTAATCAGAGCATGTTTCACAGATAAGGCTCATGTCACCTGTGCTGAAGGATTAATTGAAATACAAAGTCACGTGAAAACCACGAGCGAACAGCATTCGTCACGAGAATTGAACGCGCAGTCCACTTGAACACCGGAAAGACGCTGCAGCCGAAATGGCGGACGTTCAGCTGGCGTTTCGCGATACTTGTCTCCGCGAATAAATAAAGGAAGCCCCGTGGCGCGTCGACGAGAGCCGAAGGAGCGTTCCGCGTGAAAGAACGGAGGGCGAAAGTGTCGCGGGTAAAATGTCTTTTATTGCGATCCCGTATTATGAGCTCGCGCCGAGCTCGAAGACTTTTCACCGCTTTAATCTTGTTAACCTGAAACTGCTTCACGGCTTTTTCAGCCCTCTCTCTCTCATAAAACGAGCCCGACGCGACGCCTCGCGCAGTTTATGGTACCTCGCGCCTTCTGTCGCCCCGCTTTCGACTGCGGAATATTTAATAAAGCATTGCGTCTCGGTCGGTTGCACCTACGCGCAAATTAAACGCACCGGGGATATTCTCATTTCGGATCGAATTGTTTGAATTATCATAAAATATTGGATTGACCGAAAAGTTGCAAAATTTTCACTGAGAAGTTAAATCTCGTGTGGCCATTTGGTGTCTGCTGGAACGTTCTCCACGAGACTAGAAAACAGTCGCATTCGAGCTGAAGAATTGCAAATGAATGATTTAATCACGGGAAAGATCGTTTCAAATTTCGCCTTCCATTATTTATGGCTTGAATATGTATTTCAGTTTTTGAAAACATTTTCAATATTTGATAAACCCGCTGAAAGAGTTAAACAGACAATTTCGCCAGATACAAAGGAACCATCGAACTCCTATTCATCTTCGTTATGGGCCCGCATTTTGCCGGCCTCTATTCACCATCGTTTTGCATTGGGTGAACGCAAAAATAGCACGCGAAATAAACTGAATATAAATCTATTCTTTATCGACGATGGCGCATAAAATTCAACGAGCCATCGAATGGGAGGGAACTTCGTTCGGAAACCTGGTATTCAAACGTTCCCAAATAATTCTAAACGCGGAATTTATTGTCCAATTGGAAGCTAGAAAACTCTCTATCAGGAACGAACGATATTTCCCGAGCAATATTTCCAAAAAGTAACTGTAAAACAGACCGGGTTAGGGGGCGCGGCTGGCATATACACAATCGCAACAAATAAAAGTCTCTCGTGAATGCTGTGTAGTGTATTCGCACTCAATTCACCGGTTTTATGCTTCTAATATTATATAACATTCCGAATACTTAAAAAGCCATTTCCAGTGTTTCTCTCATGAATCCAGCGAACAACGATTTCTCCAAAAATTCCTTTTGTACATCATTTACTAAACTTTCAAGAATTTTTTTTACTAGAATTTCAAATAACAATGTATAAAATTAATTCAACATGTATAACATTAATGAACCGTGTTCATTCGCCAGGTTCTTCACTGTTTCCACGTTGGGTCAGTTTCCTTGTATATTTCGGACGACATTCTACTAGAAGGTGAGAAATGTCCCGGACAATGATTTCCTCCCACGCTCCAAATGTTTCCCGCTAACCGAGGCGTCCCGATTCATCCCGTCGGTCCCGGTTCCTTTTATTCGCCCTCCGGTCCTCCGGAACCAACCCCTCTCTTCGGGGGTGCAGACCAACACCCATCGAGTGGAGAAACTCGTAAACTACCGGACGCGATCTCTGGTCATAGAACAGGACGGCGAGGCCGGCGCGGCGCGGCGCCGGATCTCACACCCGTCGGGATTGGCGCAATGTCGACCCTGCCGGCCGGTTGTTCGAAATTGCAACCACTTTCCGAGCTATTTGTACGCGCCGGAGGCGAGCCCGTTGTTTTCCGTCCAGCGCCGATTTTGTCGAACCTTGCTCCTCTCCCCCACTCCACTACCAATCGACCGATTTTCGAAGCGCCACCTAGCCCAAGAAAGTTCCACCTCGGAACTACAAGATTCAATATAATAAAATTGTCCAAATCAATTCTATGAAACGGAATTGATCAATTATTTTTATTGTTTCATTCGCAGGATGAAAGGAACAGATTACGCTGCTTCGTTAGAAGCTTGATGAAGGGTCACCAGCTCGAGTTATTCTTTCACGAGTGAAGTGCACAGACGGATGCGCTAATAGTCGAAACGTTGGCGAGAAGGGGAACATCGTAACGTCACGGGGACACGCGAAAAACAATTTTCATCTCGCAACAGGTACTGTTCCCTTTCGATTACTCGCGGCGATTGCCAGCTGGCAGCCGGCGTTACGGTTATTTTTCCGCAGCGCGAACAAATTTACGCTCTGACGGTTCGACAAATACGAATCGGTTGTTTCGGACGCGAACCTTTCTTTCTCGCTCCCTCTCTGTCTCTGTTTCTGTACGCGGCACAATTTTCGCCCTGAAAAAAACCTGTGTTGTGCTTTGTCGCGAACAGCCGGTCGCGTCGTCCGGTCGAGATTTTTCTTGAACGCAATGGAACATTAGGTGACTCACCTCGTATATGGATGGCATCATGAATGATGAAATAATCAAGATGAAATAATTTGATGTCACATTAACAAATTCATCCTAGAAGAGGCGGAGCATCCACGCAATTCTAATTTCCGTCGAATTTTCGGAAACTTGGCGAAAGCGATGTACTATGTTTTTAGCGGACTGGCGGCTTTGCAATAAACGCGAAAAACAAATCTGCGGTATGAGTGGAATCAAAGGGAGAGATTTGCTTTCGCGCCGATAGCCACGCGCCAGGAAAGAGAGAAGGCAAGAGAGCCTGAAGAGCGTATTCGTGTTTCGTCGTTGCTGCGGTTCCGCGTTGGTGCACGCGGTTCGCGAGTGCCTGGAAATGGACTGCTTCGTTTCGAAAATGCGAACTGCCTCTCCGCCAAATGGATATGATTCACTGCGGGGGACAGCGGACTCGAAATAAACCCGGCGATTTATGCGACAGACTGCTCTACACCCGCTACATTCATGATCCGCTGGGCTTGATCAAAATTTTAAAAATATCACCTTCGTATTCTGTAGAACCAAGATTCCTTCAATAAATCTACAATAAAACAATTTAAGGATGAGGATGGACAACGAAAAAAATAATGGCACACCGTATGAAACAAGACCAACTTCCAGTGAACCTTCCATCGCCCAACCATCACATCCGACAACATTATAGGGCACTTTAGAGTGTATCAGAGCAGGCCAGAGCAGGTCCAGCAACTCTAACGCACACCCAGGGACCGGAGAATTCGATTCAAAGAACAATAGAACCCGAAATCGAATGACTGGGAACATTGAAGGACCACTCTAAGGAGCGGGTCAGGCTCAAGTTAAGGTTACGGCAATCTTCAGGGACTCTAGCTCCCCAAGGTCTCCGTTTCCAGATAGAGCCACGGTTTCTAACCAAACGATTGCGTCACGCCGAGCGTCTCCGTTTGCCCAGCAACCTGGCGAAACTTGGGGAAATCTGTTCTACCGAGAGGCAAAGCTCGGGAACGAGAACGATGGAGACATGGGTTGGTGTGGGTGTATATAGTTCTCTACTCTATAGTTCCGGGTTATAGCGACACGTGCTCCAGTTCATCGCTCGCAGATTTCACCCCGGGACACTCGAGCTCTTGTTCAACGACTCGGACACGCGGCAGATCTTGAACAACCGGGCAAAAATCTGCGAAATTCCGAGGGTTGCATTGGAAGGGTGACGATTCGAAATTCAGAACTCGTCGCGCGATGTCTCACGAACTTTCAGAGTCACGTACCCGTCGAAGATGGATATCCGAATCACCCGGAGGCTCCGCGGATTTGTTCAAGCGTTATTAATAAAGGGAGGTCTTCGCGAAACTGCGCTCGCCATTTGCATACGGCGAGACGTTCGCACCCTCTGTAGATCAGGATTTCCGTTTATGAAAATCAGATACGTTGGAGGAAAACGTTTCTGAAAGTGCTTGGACATGTTCGACGATATGTATATTCAATTCTTTCTTGTGCGAAGCATTTCGAAGCTTGCTATTGATCCAGCACTGTGTTTGGACTTTCTCGACTGCTTCTTTGAATGTTGCTGTGCTGGAAATTTTACAAACCGTTTTCTTCGAATTTTCAATATATTCCCGCATAAAAACGTTGCAGATACCTTTCATCATCTCTCCGCAATTCCGACCGGTTGAAATCTCATCAACATTTTGTTTTCACGTCATGTAGTAAAGTCGTACAGTCCGATATTAAAAACGTTATCGTTTCTTTAAAAGTGCCCGAATATTACTGTGATTCGCTATACAAAGGGAAAGGAAGCAGGATCTTTCAGAGATCAAGGGATCCTGGTTGCGTGTCCT
Organism: Lasioglossum marginatum; assembly: GCA_028455795.1. Taxonomy (NCBI): domain Eukaryota; kingdom Metazoa; phylum Arthropoda; class Insecta; order Hymenoptera; family Halictidae; genus Lasioglossum; species Lasioglossum marginatum. Next base: position 3,673,828 of record CM052258.1, on the reverse strand, counting down.
CGACAATGCTAGGCCACCATGAGCTCGTCGGGTCAGATCTTTTTTTACGGGCTGGACATTTTTATCCTGCAAAATTTCGTTAAGCCCCTCGGAAATGGACTCTATCGGGCCCGCTCAATATTTCAAGGCAATTAGGTGGCGATCCACATTCGGCGCTTGGCTTCTGAATAATTCAGCGAAAGTCCCGAGTGAAAATAAACGGAGACTCGGCTAGCCGGATCGTCGTCCATTACTTAGCGTCCGTTAACGCGTTTTGCCTGTAGACGCGCTAGAATGCAGCTCGCTGTCGTCGACCTTAATCGGAGATACACGACTCGGTGTCTCCGGATCCGGAACCTATGGGAATATCTCTGACGGGACCTGCTAGGCAGCCTCTGTGTATGTTGTATGGATGTATATATGTATATGTGTGTGTGCCTAGCTGCATTGCTAATTGCCTCGTGCTCGATGTCTGCGATCTCGAGTCCGACCCCGATTACCACCCCCGAGGGGTGGTTCGATCGTTTAGGGGGACGAACTGCGTTGATAGGAAACAGCCAACCCCCGAGACGGCTCTCTCTTTCGATCGTGAAACAATGCCACGGAAAATACACCGTTCATTCGCTCCACGAAGCCGACCCAGAACGTTCGCTCGCATTTGATCCTGGACACTGTTATATTGTATTTAACACTGGGTTCACGAGACTCGTCAAAATCACGATTACTAATGTTTTAATTCACGACTGTTGGAAATTTGAATAAATACATCTTTCGATCGATCGAATTGGAGATCGTTCATGTTTCGTGTCGGAGATCGTAGATAGAAAAAAGCCTGGAAGGGTTGACAAGGATCACGACAGGCCTGTTCCCTTAATTCGTGTTCCAGGAGGGGCCGAGTGCAATTACATCGGGAAGGAGGTTCAGAATACGCGAGACGAGTGGCGGCTGGAGAGGCAGACGAAATTCTGGGAGCGGGTTAAAAGTGGTGAGGCCCTCTTTGGCCCGGTGAAAAACCGGATCCCCTCGAGGGGAACACGGTTGTCGCGTAATTTCGAACACACTTCGCGCACGTGGATACGTCCTATGCACGATGGAATCTGCTCTCTCCCTCTCTCTTTTTCTCTCTCCTTTCACCACTTGTCGCGACTTTCACCCTCCTCGACGCTGATCCGAAATAAACTAGGAACAAGCATCCGCCGAATCGGAGACTGTTTGTCGATAGTCGCGATCCGGGAATCGATAGTCCCTGCAAAATGGCTTCTTTCCATTTTTAGAGAGGTGGTTAGCGCTGAAGGAGCAGCAGCAGTTTCTGAAATCAATTTCCAAGGACATCCAGATCGAGGTTATCGCACAGAGAGTTTCCGATCTACGGGTTCCTTGCCGCACATTAACAGTTTATGCAACGGGGGCGCGAGAGGATTGAAACATTGAAACAGGCTTGCAGCCACGAATCGGCAGACCGGTTCGCTCGGCTCGGTTTGAGGATGGAGAGAAGAGAAGCCATCCCGAAATTCGAACACGGCCGGTGAATATTTCAATCGAATACCGAATATCCTTCGCCTCGATTTACCGTGCGACCCGCGTACGCGTGTTCCTGAAGGAATTTTAAAAATTCACCCGCCGTCCCAGGCCGAGTTTGCTGCTCGAGGTAGTGTAGCCACCCTCTCTATCTCTTTTTCTCTTCTCTCTCTCTCTCTCGCTCACTCTTTTCACCGGACCTCGAGTATCGATTCGCAAGAGGCGGGAAGAGAACGACGCTTTAATTAGCCTGTTACGCGATCAACGATGAAGAACACGCGAAGATGCCAGCGCGAATTCAACCGGGAACTTGTTAGAATCGCGTGAAACGCGAAACCGAACCGTTATTGGCTACTTGATGGAACCTCTTCGAGAGGACACGAATAGATTGCTCGAGATTATTGCACCTACTAGACCTGGAATTATAAAATTCTCCTGGGATTATAAAAAGCTGAACGATCGAGTATTTTACCGCGTGAGGTCCAAGAATAGATCCAGGAACAAGTTCCGAGTATAATATTGGAAGGTAGACAGCGGCTGATTGGAGCCAGTTAAAATCTCTGCGAGAGGACCTTCTCAGCGGAAACCACCGACAGGATATGAACCTTTTCCCCGGGACGAAGTCAGATATCCGTTTCGCGGGTGTTGGCTGGTCGGGAAAACGCGCGCGAGGACGAAATATTTCGTTAAAGTCCCGTGTCGCGTTAGCGTCGATCGTGGTTTCTCATCGTGTCCCTAACTCCATTAAAGCGTCTCGGTGTTCTTTGAAAGTGCTTTGCATAAAGTAGAAGCCATTCCCAGTAATGATGATCGACGTTACGCCGCGCATCCTACCGGGGACTTTCCCGAAGTTATATTTGATTTAATTAGCGGATATGAGGTTATAAATCGTGGAAACGAGAAACGTCAGGTTTAATAAGTGCCCGTATTAAGTAAGCGCGACGGCATTATTCAGGCGTCCGTCTAAACTACGACAATGCTTGCCCTCACCCCCTCTCCTCTCCTGCCCCCGACACCCCCGAGGAAAACCATTTCCCTCCACCGAAATGAATTCACAGAGAACTTTCCGCACTTTTGCCCCGTGTACACTTCTCGCCCCTCGTTAGCCAGTTTTCCGGGCAGCCGGGATCTATTAACTGCTCCCGCTACTTCACTATTTTGCTAACAAAGACGATTTTGGACAACGTAAACGTCCCTCCGCTTATAGACACAGAAATGCTAGACGGGACGCTAAATTTACGTTCCGTGTATTTTGGTTTACGGTCGTCGAGGTTGTACAGATCACTCCGCAAGAAATGGATGATTTCTGTATACATATATTGTGGTACGAGCTAATTGGTGGTGACGAGCGCAGGACCCTCGAAGAAAGTGTAAAAGAAACGATCCTAAAAATTTGATGACGCAATAATCAACCGTACACAATTAGTTAAGCCCGGATCGTTGACAGCGTTCGAAAATCAGAAGAAACAGAGGAAAAACATTTCCAGTCTCGCAGAGCGGCCTTAATCGAAAGAAGCGTCGTCCCCAGAACGTTTCCCCCCGAGCCCATTATCTCTGCGGCTCTGAGCCACAAATCACGATTTAAATTATACCCCGTATCATTAGCCTCGTACCAACAGACCCATTGCAATTTCTCACGTCTTCAGATTAGCCGGGGCGACGCCCAAAACGTCCCGGCGAATCTCCTTCGACAAAACACGACAATTATTAATCTGGAGGACTCCCCCTCTGCGAATCTCGTATCCGGCAGCCATCCTGCACCCTGCACCGACAACGTTTCTTCCGGTCTGGTGATTCGTCATCGAAGTGTTCCTTGAGCCCGCGATAATTCGAAATCGTCGTTCGTGCTGTGCGTATCGCACCAACCCTCCGAAACCGACATCCGGCATTATCGTTGCATGATTTACACTGGTCTCTCCTCTCTCTCTCTCTCTCTCTTCCTGTGGTGGTAGATAAGTCGCACGTGTGCACGGAAATGGGAAACGAAACGCGCATTAACAGCAGTTTTGCCAATTGTCACGATTTTTACATTCCTTCGGACAGGCTCCTACGTAATATGTTTCAACCACTCTATTATTACTTGTAAGATTCACGAAGAAAAAGAATTCACGAAGAAAGTGCAACGAATTCATTTGTACGCCTAATGAAAGAACTTTTCTCACAGAGAACTAGAAGTTGCGTCACTGTTGCTTCTTCCGCAAGCGTGACCGAGTATAGCAAGTGCAGGGAAGGTTTCCAACGGCCAGCTGAACTGGTAGCACCGAGGCCCCGAGGATTCGCGGGGTATTCACCAATTTCCGAACAGCTTGTGCAAGCAGACGTTCAATATGTAAATGAAAACACGGAAAAGAGGAGAAAGCAAGCTAGTACGAGAAAGAGCAAGTTATAGGTGGATAGAGAGAGAGAGAGAGGTGGGCTAAAGGATGCGACGAGCAACCCCGAGACTCATAACGATAGATTTCCCCCTGCGTGTCGTCTCGTCGCCCTTCTTCTTCTCCTGGTGTTCCAGGTTAAACGCCTAACCGCCGCGCCGCAACACACAAACGGGCCCCGGGTAAACGGGATTACAGCGTGTAAGAGGGTGCGCGCCTGTGGAGAAACCCTCGTGAAAGCTCGACGGGTGATAAATAATCAGATTAATGAAAAATATTTCCTCGCCAGCACGCGATCCTTGGGGCTAGGACGCCTCTCCTCCGCCTTTTCCGGGTTACACCTGATCCTCGCGGGGATACAGGTTCGTTCGGTTCGTTCGGTTCGTTTAGGGCTGGGGAATTTTGTCGCTCGACAGACCAGGCTATTTGCAACCCGAGCGATATTGGAATACTTGCTGCGAGACGAGCCGAGAGTATTATCGTTACACTCTGCCGAGACGAAGTGTTTGCACACTCGGTTTTCTTATAATCAACGAAAAACCTGGGGAATATTAGTTGCGAGGAGAGAGCGCCGCAATAATAACGCGTGATAACGCGTTTGGGGGCTACAGATGATTCCAACGATCGTTTTAGTCCTGAGTGAGGATTGTATCGCACCGCGTTTTTATCCAAGGACTAGACTGTGGAACTCAATGCAAAATAAAAATTTCCTGCGTTTTAAATTTCACTCATTTTTTGTTGTAAATGCATAAAATTCGCAGTCTACCGATGACTATTGCTTTCTAGAATAGACCAGACTACTAGACCTCTAATAGTTTGATTTTCGCAGTCTATGAATTGTTTATTGTTTGCTATTGTTCAATCATGTTTGGACCTCTCTATTATGGATATATCAAGCAAGAACAATTATAATTACTTTATTTTCCTGTAGTATGTACGCAATAATGGAATAATCATTGGCGGTCTGTTATCGGAGTTTCATTATTTATTATAGTTACGGGTTAATATTAACAATAATAGTAATAGTAAATCAATCACATGTATATTGTGGATACAGTGGTGGAGTGCACGGAACTGTCGAAACTTGTTTGTTGATAACTGTAATTAATAGAGTGAATCTATGTTGAACATATGCAAATTGTTGAGATATTATTGTAGAAAATATTTACGTTAATATATTTTACCATTACGTTAATAATGGTTTTGGATATATTGGAATCTTTTAGCTCGTCAATATGAATTTTGAAAGTCTACTAATATTTGCAAAATGGCCAATTTCAATGACACAGAGATTTTCGCAGCATCTAATTCACTTTCAGAGCTCGCGCAGACCTAACCCACGCTAACGAAGCCGAAATTCACGCGACCCCTCTCTCATGGCGGTTAGAATAAATTCGAACGAAATATTCGTGTGCTGTTCAGGAACAAGAAGCAGAAACGGAATTCGCGCGCGTCGGCGAAACGCGAAGAGGAACGACGCGACGCGACACGACGGGAAAACGAATATTTTCCCTTAAAGAGGAATGTGTAATAACCGGGGGTAATTCCGCGAATTGGCAAGTGATTCTCCCTTTTTAATGTCGCTTTATGACGTTACCGTCGTCCTCCGTGCTCGGGAAATGTAATAACAATACATTCCCGATTGTCCGGGGGGTGGGCGCCAGGAATCGCGGAAATTTCAGCGGTTAATTCGGTCCGCGCGAAAAATGAAACCGGCATTGCCGCGTGAAAATCAATCGGGCTCCGAAATAGCTGGGATTCATGGAATCCCGACACTCGAAACTTATTCGCTAACACTGATTCCCCGAGCTCGGTAATAGTTCTCTCGGTTCATTCGATCCTGCAACATGATCGCCCGCGTTTGCGATCTTCTTTCCTCCTTCCGATTCGCAAAATCTACGCATCCTGGTCCCCGATCAGAATTCACCATTTTCAATTCAATATTGGGCATTTTTGTAAAAGTTTCAAACGAGCACCTTTCGCAATATCTGCATATTTGTTGAGAAAACATTTCTCTAAAAGTTCTCCAACACTGCTAGAAGTTCCGTGATTGATTTTAGGGTGAAATTCCTTTCGGACACGGATGGGGTTGGCAAATTTAATGATTCGCGTAAAAGTCGAAACGCAGAAGAACAAGACAGTCCGCAAAGGGGAGGTCCTCGTCTGAGAATCTGAAAGGAGTCACGGCGCCTGACAGCGAGGCATCGTATTGTTTTTGGTCGCCAGAAATAGCGGACAGAGAGCGCCGCGACGACGACGATACCGGCCAAAACGAGAAACTCGCCCCTTGTTGACCGCTCTGCAAGCCTTCGACCATCTCTATTTCGGACGCCATTTCCCCCATTGCTTTGTCAAGATTCCATACCGGCGTTGTCACTCCCGTAACCGAGCCACTTGTATCTCGCCAGTCGCCAACGAACTTCGCTGACAAAGGACGCGTCACTTCAGTCTAACAACCGCGGATTTTAATGAAACGTAAATTCCACTGAATATTGCCCCTTGGCCTCTTCAAACTATGAAGTGGACTACAATAGTGGTCGCAGAAATTGCCCTGGTTCGAAAAACAGGGAAAAATTTTAAAAAGACAAACATTATGGCATGGATCAAATATCTAGGTCAATATCAAGTAAACAAGGCGACTTTCAGAAGAATTATTTCTTCATCATAATATTTACCTTTCTGAATTCGGGTAACGTTCATGGCGTTTATGTTACACTGTTTATGATCTACTCGTGGATTGAACTGTACGAATACTGCGTAAAGCTGCTGTTCCAGTTTCGCAACTTAGATCAACCGTCTGATCTATAAATAAGAGCGCAGCGGACCGAAGTGTTTTATGAATTGTTAAAAATTAGCCAAGTGATTTTATATGGCTCGGAGGTTTATTTTCCTGGCACCATCGCGATCATAATTCCCCACTGAACATCCCCTACATGATTCAGAAACCTTCGTGCCGGCGCGTGCTATAATATTAACGACCACAGGATGTATAACGTCAGTGGAACGTCAAGTTACACTCCGCAAAATTTCCATCTGCCTGAAAATTCCTACACGTAACGGGCCGTTGTCTGTTTGCTGTTTTGCAAGGGAACTGATGTGAAAAAATCTCGAAAATTCTGGCACAGTAAATTGTCGAATGGAGAAATAGAAAAATGCATATGATACACCGAGTACTGTTGCAACTGTCTTTCAGTTTGCTGGTCCTAACTAGATGCTAACTAGATTTGTTACGCTGAATATATCGGCACAAAAATTCGGTTCAAATTATTAATAGCTGAATGAAAGTGTAGGGCTGCAGTTCTTCGGCAACATGGGAGATCTTTCTTTAGAGAGTCCTAACGCTTATGATCGGTGATGCAAGCGAGTATAGTGTTCGTTCGGTGGCTGATCAACGAGGTTAATTGCTCAGCACCTGGGAGAGCAGCATCGAAACTGTCGAATCGCCGATCACAGCGCGGACAGAGCGTGAAAGATAGCGTAACTGCGATAACGCGTGGCGGTGCGAGCAACAGACCGTGACACAGCGTAATAGGGACTGTGTCGTTCAATGAAGTACGTTTTAACGACTCGACTGCGATTTTCCGATCTGTTGTACACGAACTATGACAGACCAGAATTTATTCGCGAAGCTGAGATTCGTGATTTCGAGGTTCCGAACCAAAAAATCATTTATTTTCACGGTTTCTGTTGGTCTCGCGGGTTTTCGCGCTTTCACACGATACACCGGGAACTAGAAAGAGAGAGAGAGCAAGGGAGATCACAGATGAAAAGGGAAAACACCGGGCCAGAGGAGTTAAATGCAGGCGGTGCAACGTACCGCCGGGAAAGAGAAGCGAAGTGTTATTTGAAAACACACAGGGAGCTGCAGTTGTTAGGTGGCGGGCAGGACACGGTCGCCGTAGCTGCGGCTAACGAGACTAGGAACAAAGGATAAAGAGCGAGAGTGAAACTGGAAGACGGCTCGGGAGAAAGAAGCCGTGATACGCGATGTCCGCCAGCCGAAAATAAACCGTGTCATTGTAACCGGCGAAACGAAAAACGTTTTTTCCGAGCCCGGGGATAATAAACCAGAAAGCGAAAGGTCTCGGAGGTATTTTTGACAGGAGATGGACGTTCGATGTATCTTTCTAACTTTATTTTATCTGGTGCTTCGGAGAAACTCGCGAAGAAAAGGTTCTGCTAGGATTAATGGGGAAGGGCCATCTTTGTGAATTTTTTGTCGAGAATCGGTAAACTCTTTCGGAATAAATCTCTCTGTATTGGAAAGAGCATATTTTAGAGTAGTAGTGGTAATTTTGTTATTAAGAAACATTGACAATTGTCGGAACTATAGTCAATGTTCCAGATGTTCTCTTTTCACCGCAGGGAGGTCGATTTTTCTAAAAATCAGCACTAAATGAATTAAATGAGTTGCTGCACCCATGAAGCACAATTCAAGCGTCCACTATCAACAAGGAAGGGTTAAATTATATCGAAACATAATTAGCCCGGAGAACGAAGAACGAGGTTCAGAATACCCGGTATTTTCCGACGCTGTCGTAATTTCTCCAGCAGTTTCGTAAGAGCGAAGACACTCGGAATGTCCGTGGCGGTGCAGGAAAAAATCGAACGAGCATCGTCGGTCGTTGGGGCGCCAGAAATACCGAGAGCAGAATCGACGACAGACAGAAAGAGACGCGCCGCGGTTTTAGCGCCGTAGAACAGAACGCTGTCGCTCGGAAAACAAAATTAATCGCGCGCCGCTGCGTATGCCTTTATTTCCAGGGAACGAAGAGACCAACAGCTAGTGGAAGAGAGAGAGAGAGAGAGAGAAAGAGAGAGAGTCGTTCCGAAACGGAGGTGAGACCCCGATGACGGTTAAATATATCCGACATCGAATTACGCGCTTGTCCACTGAGATTTGCATAAACACCGGCCCCGGGGATAACCCAACAACCGATTTAAAATGGCGACAGTGACGGAGACACGCGCCCCACCGAACAAAAGCTTCGCCTGCTCGTTCGCGAAATTTATTGCGGGCATAGCACTCGCTCGGACGCCACTTTGAAGACGCGTTTCAACCGCGACACACAATTAAACCGCCATCCTGGAAGCATGTACATGCTATTTTTAACTTTGACCGCGTTGAAAGCGCTTCTCCCTGTTCCAAAAGGGCTCGAACCGACCGCCGCTCGTTGCAAAAACGGGAGCCGATTTGTTAAACACCTAAAGTACGGCCAGGAAGGGTGGAATAAACATTTTTAATGCGACGGACGCTCGAGGGTGCGTCCTCGTTAACCCTGCGGTTAAAAACGTACGTTTAAAAGCACTGCAAACGTTGGTCTATTGTAATGTTCAACAGGGACAGCATCGTTCATCTTTGTTGCTCAGAAAGTCCATTTTGAAGATTTTTATCCTCTCGGGGAAAAAAACAAGCAAGTGAAGGATATATATGTTTGATTCAAAATGAAGAAAAAGAAGAAGAATGGGTCAGGAAATCCAAAGAGAGTTGAAAGGAAAAATAAATTTAAACGTAGGAAAAATGTTCCAATGAACGTAGCTGTGAACAAAATAAATGCGCCAAGGGGTTAAAGAATACGGCTGGCGTTTGCCGCGCCTCGCAAATGAGAATTATTTTCCTGAAAACACGAAAGCGAGTTTCGATGTGTAATGAAAAAAGAATAGCAAATGTAACAGCATGTTTCAAATAAATTGTATACTACGTTGTTTGCAAGAAAGATGAAGCGTTCGTGAGAGGTCAAAAATATACGGAAGGTTAAATGTTATTAAATATTAAAGTGTAATCTACCGCGCGGCTCCCGTGGAGTTCAATATTTGACGAATAAATTAGCGCGTTATTTGCTATCAATCACAAAACGCTGCTGCTTTATTGCGGATGCGAATGCGAGCATATGGTTACAATCTTCTTTTATTTCTTCTGAAGCGTAAATCGATAGATATAATCTTGAGAAGAATTTATTAAGAAAAATCTATACAAGATTTTGTGAAGCAGAGCTAATGTAAGCTGTAATAAATGACTGGTCGAAAATTTGAAAAAGGAGAAGAGGAAGGAATTTGCGGAAGGAAAAAAGAAAGAGGATTCGCGCGAAGCACAAGAGATGCTGCGGAGATAGGGGGTGAAAGAAACTCGGAGGAAATAGGGAGTGGAATGGAGGCGTGGGTGGTAGAGGAGAGCGGTGACGAGTCACTCTGTCATTTCGTTATGAGTTACCGAGAAGAAACGAGGCGGAAGGAGCAACGGGAGACGAGCAATTCCTTCTGGAATTTCGGGAACGCTCGAGGGCCTAAATCGTTCTACTCTCCTGGAAGAAGAAAGGATGTCTCCGTTCCCGCGATCAAAGGCTCCACGAAATCCGGCTGCACGAAATTCAGAATCCCGCGACGAAATTATTTATCGAGCTCGTCCCGAAAAAAATTGATAACGTGCTAGAAAGGTTCCTCTTACCGCCGGATACCCTCGTCTTCGATTCGTGGCCTGACAAAATAAATCTTAACTCTTGCACGCTCCACAAGATGAAAATTCGACCATTATTCATCTTTGGACCTGCGGAATTTTATAAAAGTAATGCGTCGTTTATAATCGTGTAGAAATTTAAACAATCGTGTGGAAAATTAATAAGTGTATTTAGAAGAAAAAATATCATTTTCAGTAAAGAACAGCGAAGAGAAAACTGGAATTGCTGGTAGAATGGCGACACTTCGGTAAACAAATTAAGCTGTTTTAATAACGCCTTCCTGTTGCTGGATTCTCGTGTTATACATATTTGTTAATTCGTTCTACAAAATGAAAAATTGTTACGGTTGGTCCATGTTTCTTTTTCCGTGCATATTTTATTTCCTTTGTTTGGCTACCATTTTTATTGGCTACCGCAGTTGTGTGCGCGTACTGAGCACCATTATCGACGTTACAATAGGATTACGTTTCCCACGTACGCGCGAAAATATTTCATTATTTGTTTGGCGAAGAATAAACTTTGCTTTTTTAATAAAAATATGTGGAGAGACGATTGAACTTTTGTGCAATTAAAGCCGGCACACGTTACCGGATAAAAATGGTGAATTAATGGCCGCGGCACAAAAGACCGTGGTGTCTTCTGCTTCTTTTTTTCTAGACCACCGTTGCTTAAAAAACAATAAATTGTTATTGAACGACAGCTCGAATAAATAAAATCTCGAAAAATATATCTGAGGGATAAATAAAAAAGGTATTAAGATTTAAACTCAAATTTTACTCAAATTTTCATTTAAAAATCGGGCGAAAATAAATTCACGAGCCAGGCAATAAATATTTCCAGCAGCGTATTAACCGTTGACTGAATCCAAATGAGGATTCTGAAATAAGCGGCTTCGCGAGTACTATAATCTGTCAAAGGCTCGCTAAGAAGCCAGTGTAACAGTTCTGAAGATCTTCTCGTAAGACCTGTGTAACAGGGGCCAGAAAATTACGAAGGGTTTTGCGAATACAAGAGGCAGAGTCACCGAGTAAGTCGCTAAGTAAGAAAGTCGCTTGCAATGACCAAAACAAGAACAGATTACTTCCTCTACAAATTTTTCTTGGCCCGATTACTCGGTGTATATCTTTTGACGGTAAATTAAATCGTGTCTTCCAGCTCGAGGCTCGCGTACGATTATGATTAACACGATGACATCACTGGAAATGGTTGAGACTCGGTATATGTAGAAGTTGTCACTCTTCAGAGCTCCCTACACTTAACCCTCGCGACGTTATGGGGGTAAACCGGTATCCAAAGCGCCCGGGAGACGAAACCAATAACAAAATCAATCAGTCAAGAAATCCTTCATTGAATCGGGAGCAGTAAAGTTGCAGTTCTAGATCCTTATTTTCCGTGAAGCGACCGATTCATATTCATCCTTGCGACGGGAGCGTTGTTACAGGGCTGCTCATAAATTCATATCGATCCCAGGCTCGCCGGTCCGGAGAATTGAAACGGTAGTTCGTTGGTTTCGGTAAACGGGTGTGTGCAGCAAGAGCAGCAGTAGCAGCAGCAGCAGCAGCATCGGCTCTACGGCACGTTCCGCGTTCCACGTGGCCGGATCAATCTAAATTCGCATTATTGCCGAGAAGCTAGACGCGATACACCGTTCGATCCGACACCTAATACGGGTAATTCCGGTTTATTAGGCCGAACCGCATTAGGTTTCCGGTTTATTAGCTCGGAACCACGTTCATCGTTCTCGCAACGAGACTCGGATTCTCTCGCTCTCTAGGTCTCTCCGTCTCTCTCTATCTCGAAAACGGCCGACGCGCGATCGTTCACCGATTCCGGGCTTTTCTCCCTGTTGAAGCGGGCCCCGTTCGGTTTACTTCATCAATTCGACCGATCCGGCACGGTCGATCGACAGCGTTCCCAGCACTCCTAGAATGCCGGGACTTCCTTTGAAATCGAGACAATTCGGATTCCCAGCCGGGACGCCGAGAGTCGCCGATGTTTTGCGGATTTTGAACCTCTGGCGCCTTCTTCTCGGTCTTTCGAACCATTTCGTGATTTTTAACTGACCGAAAGTCTTCCTATTTAGTTGCTATCATTTTTCTTCCATCAGAAGGTAGCTAAACCTTTGTCTTTGTATCGCAGATATACATTACATTTATACAGAATAAAAGTGCGGTTTATACATACATGTGTATGTATCAAGTGTGGGAAATAAGAGTGGTTTTTCCGTTTGCAGTGTTTAATATTTCGTGTTTAGGCCTTCGGGGAGCGAGCCGCAACGATAACAGCCAGTAGAGTTATGACAACGAGGTCCCCTTTTGCGGAGATTGTCTTGGTATAGAGTTACCGTTCTACAAGTGTTTCTCCGGATTTTAATAATTCACGGAATCTTGTTGGCATTCTACGAAGGGTCTCCGGGTTATTCTCCTCGGAGTTCTACTCGGAGCCAAAAACAACAGCAACCCTGCTCGCGAAAAGCCGAGGGCAAGTTTGTTCGTGACTGCTGTTGCTTATTTCGTAGAATGCACTGTGCTAAGAACAATCGCGTTTACATTGTACCGTACCTACTGCCTGCCGTGCTGTATGTTATTAACTGCGTCAACAGGTAATCCGACGTTCCCCTTTTTTATTACACTGGCAAACAGTCTGAATCCAAACAGTCCACAATGTTTCTCGTTTATGAAAACCGCGGGGCCATTCTTTCCAGACTCATTCCTCTGAATACCCGAGATGTAATCTTACCGTCCTATCCTGAACACAGTGTTCAACTATTTTAGTGCTGCGTACATTGTTTTTATGCAATTTTTACTCCCTAAAATCTGTGTATAGAAACCTGTTCCCAAAAATGTTTTTATATTTTTTTTATAAGAGTTCCATCCTTTAATAATTCAACAAGTTGAATATAAAATATCGGCATCCTTGAATGTTTCCATCTCTCCAATATTATAAGTGACATCAATTTGTTTTTGTTGTGCAAGTGCATAAAATCCACAATAATTTATATTTACATATTTTCTATATTTTGAATGACCTTGAATGCCCTTGAACTACCTTGGAAAACCACAATCCCCAACTACCATTCATTTGTAAGTGTACTTTATTTCGGGTAAGTCGAAAGAGAATTAATGCAAAAAATAAATGTGTGGTCTCAGAATAAAAAATTCGAGTGTACAGGTGGATGGCGACCATTATAGCACCACGAGTGTCGTTCAGATAGGCCGAGGTCGACTCGCAGGGATTTTCGCTGCTGGTGTGTGCGACGCGATGGTGAAATAATCGAGAGCGGCCTGTCGCGCGCGGAGGACAAAAGAGATATTTCACCATCCGACAAATTTCCTCGCTAAATGGCCACGAGTACACACAAAAAAAAAAATGGCGCGGGAATGGTGGTGCGGTGTAACAAAAACAAAAACAAAAACGAAGCGCGCACGCACACAATCACTGGCCCGGAGAATCGGAAAGCGACGGAATTAAAAACTCATCGTCGGCCAGAACGGGCAGTGCAATAAATATAATAATAATTACCGGCGCGAGCGCGCAAGCGCGCGGCCGCGCAACGATTAACGACCGGTAATTATTGGTCGTTTTTAACGGCTTCGGGACGGACCGTGCTGTATCTCGTGGCCGAGAATATCTCCGCCTCGGATTAACATTTCTCTTCGTTTGTTCATATTTTTTTTCCGCGCGCGCGCGACTTTATGCACACCTTTTTTCCGCTGTGATTATTTGATTCGTTAATGGTTCGACGTGTTTCGGAAAAACGACCGCGGTCGGTCAAATGATCGCGTTTTACTATTGTTTTATTTTACAATTGGCCGGAATTGCACGGATCGTTCCGCGCGAAATTATCGAATACATTTTCATTTAAATGGTCAAAGACGCGTTGGAAAAAATCGAGCGAGATTTATAGAAATTCAATTCTGTTTTATTTCTGCAAATACTGATTTTCGTGAATTGATTCATTGCGGTTAGACAAAATATATTTCTTTTACTCCAACTGCAAGAAACTCAAGTAATTCCACTGTTCCACTGTTCCACTGTTTTCCATTGTTTCCAATTGCAGCCAGTCATTCCTTCTACAAATGCACATACAAGATTTGTTGTTTAATTATCGGAATAACTGGAATGGGAAGGTAGGATTTTTGCCAAAAATTATCTCGGTTCAGATGAAATTATTTTGTAAAGCTATCTAGTACAGAATATCGAGCGAAAACGCTCGGTGAAAAGCGAAGGGCTGTAAACAAAACGGAAACGCGTAAAACACGTTGCAGCCGCATCCTGCGATCTATGCACGCGAAAGCCTCTGAAATGACCTGATATTTCAGGATGCACGAGGTAGCCATTACGTACGGTATAAACACGTACTCTGCAGCGAATCCGATGCTCCAATTTCCGCGCAGCTAGTATGCTAGTACGCAAGGTGCGTTAAAACAACCCGTAGCTAAGGAACCATCCAACAACAAAATTGCTTACCACTAGCTGCGTTAAATTTTCACTTTGCTTCTGCTTGCTCTGGCTCGGTAGTAAAACTCAACGGTGAATTGATGAACATTTCGATAAATACTGTATCTGAATCACATATCAAAATTGTTTAAATAAATTCCAATTTATCCTCCCGTCGATATTTGCCCATTAAAAAATATCGGTATCGGATAAATACAATTTTGATTGTCTCTCTAGGCAACTGCGAACATCAAAGACTCTGATGGGGAAAATTCTAATCAATTTGCTCGCGAAACAAATTGCAGTGCCATTTCTCGGCTATTTCCCGTCGGAACCGTTGGGGTCGGCTTCGCAATAATAATAAAATCGTGGATTCCGTTTATGCGAACGAGGCGGGTCGCGTGGCTCAAAACAAAGCGATCGGCGGGGCGGGAAGGGAGCGGGTCACACACGCGGGGTTAACAAAATTTCGAAAACGATCGCGTCGCACGGGTAATGATCCATTCCTCGGCGTAACTCCCGCCGCGTGTGCACGCGCATGAAAACTAATTCCCGTTGAAATCGATATTTACGAAGCGGTTTCGAGCCCGCGGGTGATTACACGGGACAAAAGGAGGAACGAGGGGATATATCGTTTCGACGGCGGAATGACAGCGAACACGTAGCAATATTAAAAACGACAGCTCGCCGGAAGCGCGGAGGAATAATAAAAACGCTGTCGTTCGGGAAACGTCGATATCCGCGAAATAATGACAGAACAAAATTACCCGACACTCGTCGGATTCGATCGTTTCCTCTGTAACCACCTCCACCCCTCACCCTCTCCTGCAACCCCATAACAGCGACGATATCGTTACACGACGACCAATCCAAGTTCCATTTGTTGCTTCGACAAAAACGAGCGCGGCCGTTGTCGAGCATAATTGCGACAGATCGCTCGTGAATTCCATTAATTCTTCTTCTCGGAGGTCTAGAGATTGTTTCCAAAATAGTGTATATTTTCGGTGGGATATTTCTAGTCCTGGGTCAACATAGACCCAGTCCAAGGAACGTAAAAGTGATTGACGAGGGAGCAGAGATTCGTCGAAAGTCGGAGAGCTGTTGCTTCGTCTCTTTTTCTTCTGGCAGCGTGTCAAAGTGCTTTGTCTCGACCGTTTGACAAATGCCGTCCGACCAGTAGCAGCACGCGAAGTCCGGCAGCATATTCATGAACCCTTTCCCTCTCTCCGTCTCGTCCTCTCTCTCTTTCTCTCTCTCTATGCCCTTATTCTTTTTTTTCGTAGCCCCGACTATCGATGTAAACGCGTACATCGGCGGCCGATTGTTTGCGTTCCACTTTATCGCACGACAGGCTCGATCTGGGTATTGTTAGCAACCCTCGCGGACCTGGGAGAATTCATTACCACAGGAACCGATCGAGCTTTATGAATTTCCTGATGTACAGTCTTTCTTCCCATTATCAATGGTTTAACAATGCGTTCTACAACGTCTTCACGATTTTTGTTTCTCCTCCTGTGACACACTCAAAATACAATTAATTTCTTATCGAACGAGACTGAGAACGCAAAACCACGACCACATCAGAATCTTCTGCCATGGAACAGGGGTAGCAGAATCCTCCTAAGCCATGGGAGACCGTAGAAAATAGAACCACTGTAAACCCCGGGGAAAAAAAGGCCGACGAGTTGCTCTCGCGGCAGCCAAACAACAAAACGAAAAAGGTGGTGGGTAGGGTATGAAAAAAAAGAAAATAGTGGAGCAACGTCAGAGCAATAAAATTCTCATTTACCCGGCCACGTTGCTCGCCATCGCCGTCACGCTCGCCTTTCCGTTCCCATCCTGGCAATCCGCAAGGGTTTAAACCACGGTGCAGAAGTCCGACGACGCCTCGGCATTCCGCGTAGCACAATTTACGAACAACGCTCTCTAACTCTTCTCTCTGTCCCTCTCTCTCTCTCTCTCTCTCTCTCTTACCCCATGTTTCTCTCTGTTCGAGAAGGAGGTTGAAGCAAGTTGCTGCGTTTCTGTGCGAGGTCGCGTTTCCACCGAGGGAGTCGGTGTATATGCGGGGTAGTTTGTCACAGTCAAGTGCTCGCTAAGTATGCGCGACCATTTGTCTCCGATCTTCTATTCCGGCTCGGCCGTCATTCTACGTTCGCCGCAAACGGAATTAAATGTTTCTGCCTTGTGCTCTCCTGCGTCCACCGCCCCACGAACCACCCCCTTAAACCTCCCCCGCGCACCCCTCACGTCTCCGGTCCTGTATCCGGCCGTTCGATAAGGCGACTTCCGAAATATATGTAGAACCTCGAACACCGATGCTGATGCGAACAGATTGACCAATAAAGTAAGCATTGCTGGAACATTTATTGTGCTAATTTGTAGCAACATCAATCGAGATAAAGGTCAAAGAAATATTTTAGGTGAAAAAATGTCTTTTGGAATTAAAAAAGCTTCGAGTGCAAATGGCTAGAGATTGCCGCAGATCAACGCAAAAAAACAACTCTCCATGAATTATTTACTGCAACAGAGACCCTGTTGATAATTATTTGTTATTTTGAGATCCTTCGTCAAGACTCTCCGCGATTATAATAGTGCGACCTCGCTAAATCTTTTATCGTAGTATTTTATTGCGGACAGAAGGAAGAACGCAGTCGAGTCCGACAGAAATTTATCAACGAATTTAAGCCGGGTTAATAAACACAGAGATTAAATTATCGCGTCATTTTGCTGGGAATAAAGCGATTTGTCTCCCGTCGGGACAAAAAGCGGATTGCTTTTACCTGAAATCCATTAATGGTTCGCCGGGTAGCTGGATAAATGAACGCTTTTATTATTTACGCTCGGGAAAAGGAGATTCGTTTGATCGTGTTCAACACTTAGCGACGTTTCAGGCAGTCTGCTTTTGACATTGCCTTCCGAGCAATACGCGAGCGTACTTGTCAACTCGCGCAGAACCAAATTTAATTTCAATTATCGCGAGTGGCGAAGAATTTGCGAAATTCTGGGAGCTGCAAAACACAATTTTAAGAATCCGCACGGTCTGTAAGACGGTAATATTTTTTCACCGCCCGCCACGTTGCTATTCAAATTCTTTTCAAACGAATTTCGATTCTGTCGGGAGAAAGCGAGCCTCTGTCTCAGAAATTTGTTTTCCAAGTCCCAGACTGCATTTTCGAGTTTTCTAAAGGCCCCGAGCAGCGTGAAAGAGCGACAATGAACGTTCCACGGCAGTCCAAGATCCTCGTCGGCGACAAATTTCTATCAAGAAAAAGTTTTATTCCGCGGAATGCACCGTCTCTCGTTACCTTTCGCAACGGTCACGACAAATGGATGGCCGACACGCCGGGTAAAAGCCGGGATCTCGAAATGCACTAGCTTTTAAGGAATTAAATCTGGCCGAGCCCGGTGCCAGACGCATCATTGTTTTTCTACGTATGAAATATTAATTCCGCCCCCGTTCACGTGTGTTCCGCTGCTGGGACGTTTTCTATCGCGATCGCTTGATAACCTCGGGCCAGTGTTTTAACGCGGACGTCCTTCCTGCGAACATTAATTTTCCGTTAAAATAGCAAGAATCTATCTATCCAAATTTGTAGCCTTTTTTAATATACCCAAGGAAATTTTGAACGTAATAAATAATAGTATTTCCATCAATTATTTGCATCTCCTGCGTCAGGAAACAGTGGTCCTTCATCGATCTCGATCCCGATCGCCAGAAACAATCGCACGAAGGGTCCCTCGAACCCCTCAACGGCGGGAACGTGGAGGCCGGAACGATTGCGGGGGCGGTGCGTCCAACAACGGCACGTGCCCGGCGGCAATAAGGCTCTCCCGTGTTTCTGTCGATCCTGATAAAGTGCGGGATACTGTTTGTGCATCGTAAATCCCGTATTATGCCGCGTAATTAATGCAATTACCGAGGAACAGGGTTACGGAATAATGAACCGCGGCCCGGGATATCGAGGTGCACGCGCCGGCCATGTTCGACGATATGAATACTTTCTTTACGAACGAGTAATTACCGCCCGTCAGGAACATTTTCGTTCCCGGTTAACTCGCTGATTGGCCGATTAATTGCCACGGGAGCGGAACACTTTCTGTCGGCGAAACGAAACGATTAGCCTTCTAACGCCATGCTTATTACGGGCATCTTTCTCGTAGTTCGTACACCGAAATTTCTGACCCTTAGATTTCAGTGTAGACCAGAAAATTGTGGCGACTTAATTAATCTTGAGCGAGAGAATCAAAAGAAAGAAATTTATGGCTAGCGTTGCTTTCAGTCGATTCAGACAAGTTTTTATTTTCTATAAAGATTTGCAGTTCTTTTTATTCTGCCACGTCCCACGTCGTTCTATGTATTATATATTTTTCAGAATATATTCTAGTTCGTCGAAGGGGAATTCTCGACGAGTATTCCATTAGAAATTTTCTCGATACCGCGGTCCAGAATAAGATAAAAGAAAAAAGCGCGAAAACTCTCGCGACATTTCTCCCCGGGTCCCTGTTAGTCTTTTTCTGCGCCTCGACTTCTTGTCTCCATATCTCGTCGGCTCTTTTCCCCGGCAAGTTTCCCGCTCGCGGTACAAGTGGCCGTCAGATAAAACTCGCGGAACTGAAGTCCCCGGACACACGCGAGTTTCGCGCGAGTTCGACGCCGATAACGGAGATAGGAGCGAGCATCCTTCTCTCGACACACTTTTTCCTTTTCAGCTCCTCTAAATGACACGTCCCCCCCCTCGACCCATCCTGGCGGCGCGTGTTTGTCGTGGAAATCGCCTCTGCGAGCCTAAAAAACAATGACAATACGATCCTCTTCACGAATCGCAAAATACGAACATTTATATTTCATCTTAGCGGACCTCGATGGGGTGAGAACAAGTCTCGGGAGAGTATCCCTCAGCCAGGAGAGGGTAATGAAATGTTCGATACGAAGATCGAGCGATAAAAAGCGGAGCCACGCGCGCATGTTCGCGAAAGAGAGGGATGATTGGGCTTGTCGAGGGAATTTCATAAATGGTCCTGGGGTCCGCGTATTTCTAATCCCGACAAAGTCTCCGGAACTGCTCAGGCTACGAATCTGTTTCAACTTACAGGTGACCCTTTGTCACCCGAAACCGTTTAAGCTACACAAGCTCGTAGCGCGGCCCAATGAAACGAGCCAGGATCCGCAATTACCACGGTCGTTTACGTCCTTAATAAAGCGAGCCATTATCGCGAAGTGTCGGGCTCAAGCGAGAGAGAGAGAGAGAGAGAGAGAGTGAGAGAGAGAGAGAAAGAGAGTCTAGAGGGAGAGTCTAGAAAAGACGCGTCGGCGCGAGTACTCGCACCGTTCCGCTCCGTCCCGCTCCGTAAACCCTCTCAGCAACGCTGTCCAGGAGGACTGCCGGGTAATTAAGCAAAATATCATGGTTTGTCCGCGGCGTCGCGTCTCGCGCCGTTTGTCCAAGCTTTGATCCCGACTCGCGACTCGCAGACGCTAACAAGATCGCGTTAATCAGTTTTACGAAGGCAACAGGCTCTCGCTGGATACGCGGACTGGGGACACTGTGACTCACATCGTGCTGAGACTCGCTGAGCTTCTTGTTGTTATGTAATGCCTTCTTGTGTTCGCAGACTTGCAGGATTCCAGGAATTCTTTTACTAATAATTAACATATACTAATAATGAGATCTATTCATGGTGAGTTAGGTAGAGGAATGTTTCTGCTAGGTACTGAAGAAGTTTTATCGAATTTCGTACAGTGGTTTCTTTGTGGCACAATTTTTTGAAGTGATTGAGGGGAAGTTCCACGTTGTCATTAACAACAAATGGGATTGCACTATGACGATCAATACAACAGCATACTTTACTCGTACCTACATTCTTTTCGAATTGTCTAATCTTCGGGATTGCAACAATTGGCTGTTATTCGCTGGAATCGGTCTCGTCCTCTCGAGGGCGGGCCCGCTCGGGGCGGGATTAGTGGGCCGAGGTTAGGGGTGAAGCAATCGGCCTAATCGGGGCGCAAATAAGATTATCTGATCGAATTTTAATGGTGAGCTCGCGTGCTCCCCGTGACGGGTCCCCTCGCCTATAGGTCGCGCTCGTAAAGAACTGCGTGGGCGGTCGTTAACGCGCTCGCAGATCCCAGTGGCCAGGTATCTCGGGGGTTGATTCAGCGAGCGTTGTTGTCTGCGAATCCCCAGACCTCGGCGAATTTACAAGGCATAAACAAGCCGGCCCCAGTTATCTTTACTGGTGCTTCCGGCCACCTCTCGTTGCTCTTTATAGCTCGCATCCCGGTTTGCACCCTCTTCATCCTGCGACGAGCGCGACCCTCTCGAGCCTCTAGCCATCGCAACAACGCGACGCGACCACGCTTCTTCGTTTTATTGTTCTCGATTAAGGTGCTTACGGGACGGATCTCTCTGGTCTCGTCCTCAGACCTCTCGCCGCGACCTCGACCGACTTAATCCTGCTCTTGCTGAGGCGTCGATTCTTCCTTTCGACTACTACTAGAAGATCTGCGACGTTTAAACATGCTCGAAGAAAATTTGAAACCCACGGAACACCCACAACGCAAAATTTTTTTCCGAACGTACGAGATCTCCATCTTTAAGAACTTTTCGTGCTTCAACCATAAAAGCCAAGCAAACATACCTTACACAGAGAGATTCTACATCCTCTCCCAAATACAATGATATATCTTTTTATTGCGTTCTGAGGGTTTAAACATGTTGGAACAAAGTTTGAAGCATGCAGTTCGTAACTGTATCGCAGATTTAGCTCCCATCTAGACCATCTCGCATCTTTAAGAATCTTTAGTGCAGCAACCGTAAAAGAAAATACTGAGAGGTTGTGGTCTATATTCGTTTTTCATCTTTCCTCCCTTTCGGTTATTTTTTGTAAAACGACGAGACCGTGACGCGAAATACAGGATTCCCATCCGGCGGTGATTTCGGCGGGTGTTGGACGCTTGTCCCGAGGATTTAATGGCTGTTGAATTACACCGGGAGAGGGATCGGTAATTGTCGCGAGCCAGGCGGGATAATAAATGTCGCTGATTCGACGATATTCCCAGCCTGAGGCCTTTTTTTCGGTCACGGCCGGCTATAGAGCTCGTTAGCGTCGCCATTTTTGCGTCCCTGTCACCGTTGACTGCTGCATCAGGTGTCCAGATTTTTTTTTCGCATCCGATCCTGAGAATTAATGTGACACCGGACACTAAATTGTTTGGTGATGCGTGCTTCGTATCAGCAAAAAATGGGAGCAATACAATAGGCCGCAGCGTGCAATTTAATTGCGTGACAATCCTCAATTGGTAAGTCATTTCGAAGCATTGAAGTAAGTAATGAATGCGATCATAGATCCGTTCAATTCAACGATTTTATAGTTTCCAATAGAATAAATGTCTAACAGCTACCAGAAAAAATTCTGTTTTATGCAGATTGAATGAGCAAATCGTTTTTATACTGTTACGCATTCATTAGTGGAGTTGAAAAACATCGTCGCCTGTCTCAATGTTTGTTTACTGTTTACGTATTAGTCTACAGAGCGAATACAGAGGTCAAATAATGGCCGAGAGCGAGAGAGCACGGTGGCAATTTTCCTGGGAATGGTCGGGCGTATTGGAATAAGCTGTCGCTCCATTAAATCACATCTCCGTCGCTTACCTGTATTGCAATTTAAACTTCCAACGGGAACTTTATTCATTATCTCCCATTTGATCGCAGTTTGCGACAATATATGAACGCAGGGGAGGCTCGTTGCTCGAACTTCTTCGCGTAAAATTTTCTCCAGTTGATGCTCATTTTTCTCGCCGCCATTTTAACGCCATGCTCTTTATTGGCCGTCTGGAAATTCGGCTTTTCCTTCTACTGCGACGTTGCACACCAGTTTTGCAATCCTATTTTGCAAATTAATTAATACGAACACGTTTGTCTGATCCCAGAAGAATTGATCAAGCGTGTCAGGTCCGTAAAAAAGGGGGGCGACAAACCACGACAATATCCTGAAAACTTTCTGTGTACCTCCATCCCTCGCCCCCGCGCCTAATCTCGCCGGTCGTGCAGTCCGACAGTTTGTTCGCGTTTCGTTCTGCTCGCGGCCGCTCGGGGAACAGCCCTTAGTGGCCATTTCCTAGATTAAGGTCACCTGAAAAGCAAATAGTTGTTAGGAGTGGAAAGAGGGACTCTCGCCAGGCGTCGAGCGTCAACGCTGAACTTCCGGCTGTATACGTTTCTGGAAAACTATTTGCGCGCGAAACGGACACAACTCGTGCTCTCGCCAGATAGAGAAACTCCCAGAGCTGCCTTTCGACGCGAGACTCATTGTTTTCGGGCTACCCTCACGTTGTTCCACAGTGAATCACTCCTGCGATACATTGCTCAATAGTTTCACCCTCGATGACCGCCTTCTGCACGTTGCAACGCTGCAACGGCCGACAACTTTGCACTAAACGATCGGACTCCGTTATCGAGATTCTGCTCTTTCGATTTGTTTGTTGCATTGGGTTCGTTCCTCTGTCATAAAAATTTAGAATTGATAGGTAATGACTAGAACTGTGGAAAAATTTCTTCTACTTCGTCGTATCATCTTCAACTACTCGAGACAAGATGAAAGAGAGACACCTTTCTCTACTCCCACATCAGATTGTCAAAATTCATTGTTGAAAGAACTCTGCTGCGAAAACGTTGAACACTCCACAAATTCTGTCACAGTCACACGTCCGGTTTTTGTCCGACAAAGTTCAATAAAAACCGGTGATTCTCGGATGGTCCAGGATGTGAAAAGTCGAGCTTTTAACGATCGGGCTTGCCGCGTGTCGAGGTGTAATAATATCGCGGGGATACGATCGAAACGGAACCTGTCCTCTCGCGACAAGCCCTTGTATCAGAAGGATTACAATTTCGTTCCATTTAAAACTGTCAACGGCACTTCTTTCAATTGCAACCAGCGGAATTCCTGGCGCAGCTGGATTACGGGGGCCTGGCAGGGCTCTCGAGATTTCATTTTCACGCGGTGCTCGCTGGAAGGGGCCGAAAACGACGCCACTATCGTAACCCTTTAAACTCGGAGATAGCGGTCCCAGCCGCCCATTGACCCAGATCCCGAGCTCTGCCACGGTGCGAGCGGAATTTCAGGCGCGAAGGATTCCAGGACTCGATTCGCCAGGACTCGGGACCTCGATCCCGCAAACCTCTCGCGAATCAGGGTTACCAAAAACCGTTTTTCTCGGTGAGAACTTTTCCAGGATCATCCGATTTTTGGTAGCTGCGATTGTGCACGCCGAGATAGACGTCTGTTCATTCTGACTTTGCAGAGATCCTTCTGCACATATTCCATATACCATTCCGGGACAGTTGGGAATTTTTATGCTAAATTTTGTTCGTAACACCACCATTTAAAAAGCAAGTCTAAACACTTCCTACCATTTCGATGAAATTTCATTCCCACCCAAAAATGCAATGATTTCTCTGAAATCCCAGAATCCAAAGGAACCAATTCGATTTTCACAGAAAGCCAACTCGTTATGGTTCGGAGGGTTGCATAACAGTAAAACAGAACGAATCGGGTCTCCATCCAACAGGTCCTGGATGGTCCCGAGGATAGGAATCGCTAAACGACCGGTATTCGGCGAGAAGAGAAGTAGAACGACAAGGTACGTGTATAACAGGGCCCTGAGAGAAGTCGGTCAACGACTTAACCAGATTTTCCGAGGAAAACTTTCTGAAAATTGACGAAGGGAGCCAAGCGTCGTCGTCGTCGTCGACGACGTCGTCCCCGCTGGGCTCCTCGTTGTCACCTCTCCGAGGACAAAACATCTTTCCGAGGGATGGTTTCTTACCTCCTTGTCGGGAGCTGAAGGCACCGGTGCTTCCAGCGATGATTAGAAGCAGCAGCGGGCTTAATAAAGCTCTCGAGGAAGGCAGCATCTTTCCTGTACTCCTGCCGGCGCCTGCGCGTCACGGGGTCCTTTAACCGGCTTCCCTCATCACAGCCCCTCTGCAAAAGAAAAAGGATGAATGATAACGAGCGGCTCGAGGTACCTCACCCTACTATCGCTCTCTAGTTTTCCCTCTCTTTCTGCCTCTGTATGTTTCTCTGTTCCGCGAACACTGCTCTAGTTTCCGGAGAGTATGACCGGAAGTCAAGGTACACGGCTCCTCAGGACGACATTCACGAGAAATTTGATATTTTAAGTTGGACGGAAAATGAGATTCATGCTCCAATCCCTATTTAGGTAATTAACTATTAACAAATCATTATCAAACACGGTTTTCCTGAAGTTTTTCAGAAACGGTCATCTCTATTCAAGCACTAATTCTTCCAATTCGTCAAGATTCCCTAGCACAAAAAGAAAAAGAGTGCACAATTTTTGCTCGAGGCACAAAGGCAAACTGATCTTTCCTCCAGTTGCAATTAACCTGGAATTGGTCTCGACGCCGAACACCTCTCGTCCTAACGAGGCCGAGTTATCGAAACAAATTTCGGTGAATTCCGAGCCAAGCAAGGAAAGTAGAGTCGGGCGCAAGGGTTAACCCTTTGTTCCGTTCGTCGATTGCAATTATCTCGGGTGCATGCCGATTACCCGTGTAATTCTTTTCGAGACCGTGGCAATATCCTGCAGACGGCCGTGGCCCGTATTTCCTTTTTGCTATCCTCGCTGAGCCGAGCCGCGCGCCGCCGCGCCGCGCCGAGTTAATGAGCCCGGAACATTTAATCCAGCGTCCATTAAGGCGTCAACATTTGTTGCCCCCGTTTCCACCGAGCAGACAGGAGGGCTCGAATAAAACGGTACGCTTTCTCAGACGCGATGAAACTGCACGATCATCCTGCACCCTGGAAATTGGATGGATCCGATAATCCTCGACTTCCTATCTGTTGTGTTTCTGCCACCGGACTGCGGATTTTACGAATTTGCAACAATGCGGACCAGCGAAGTACAAAACATTACGAACTCCAGAAGAAAATATGTAAATTCTTAGGTTATCTTCATTTTACTACAGTTGAATTTATTACAGCCTTTTTCTAAATGCATTTACTCGGAGACAATATCCATGAATTTATATAAATTATTTTTCGAACCGATTATTTGAGGTTCATTAAGAGAAGGAACAAGAGACAACTGGAAAAACATTTCTAAAAAAAATTAATAGCCGGAAATGCGAAAGTCTCGAGCAGTCTACAACGAAATCGCCGGAAATCTAGCACGGATAAGAAGCAATCCGCAGAAATTCGCCCCGAAAGCTCCATTCCACTCTTCTCTAAAAAAAAAAGAGAGAAAAGGGAAATCATCGAACGAACAAACTCCGATTTGGCAGACACGGCTCGGAAACCAGGGAGAAAAAAAGTGGTAGTCGTGAAAAAGAAAGTGGTTTCGAAGTTGCCTCGTTACGGCGAATGGTACTGATTATCCTCGAGACTTCTCGAACTCCCTTTCGAAACGATCAAGCTCGCGAGAGGGCGCGTGGTGTGCTCGTTCCGGCGGCGCAACGACGTATTAATTAAACGTTAATTAGTCCGTTATTTATAGGCCGTTTATTATATTCCACCAACTAGTAATTGTCCGTTGCGATCTACCCGGCCGTTGTTGCCGGCTCGAATGAGAATGTAATAAAATTCTGTACCGATTAACGACCGCGATCCTTTGTTTCGCGTAACAAACGCTACGCCCCGGTAATTTACATAGCGCGTTCGCGAAATTTCAAAATAACTTAACGATTACGCGGATATCGCCGTATGAAAACCGATCATGCGAATTTTGCGTTCCGTGACATCGTGCTATGGACAACTGGCAATTTTTAACCAGTCAGTTTATGATCAGTCTGGTGCAAAGAAATCGAAATATTTTATCGAAAGATTTTCCTGGAACATCGATTGCTTTCGCGAGGAAGCAGACGTTCCTCTGTGATGTTGGCAACCGTGTCACTGTCTCGTCCCATTGGACCCTGTTTTGCTTCGAGCTAGCACCTTAACACTAAACAGCTTCTCAAACTTCTTAACTCGAATCTTGTCAAAGATCTACTTCTGCCAGTGCAAACACAGTTGTGGGCCACGAGCACGCTGTCTATAGGGCACGCTGCAGAACTTCGCTCGACAACACTGCGTGAATTAAACATCCCTCGCGGATTCACTTCGAACTATGCTTCCGACCGAATCGCATCTCTGTGGAGCACTCGCAGCGGCCTTTTTCGTTTCTTCACTGTGTTCGGTCGACTCGACATACATATTAACCTAATATACGGTAAGCAAAATATTTTACATCTTAGTTAACCTTCAACGATCTTGAATGACTTTGAGTCGTAGGTTGTCCGTACGCGTCTTAAAACGCCCTACTAGATAGTACATACATAGACACGTGTATCACATTAATTGAAAAATCAGTCGCCGGTAAATAACGTATTAAACTGTAACAAAGGCAGGTTGAGGATCAGTCGATTCCGGGGCAAACCTGTCGTATCCCCAGCAACGAGACGCACCCCTAAATCGAAAGAAACACTGTCTATGGGGTTTGAAAGAGGGAAACCATGGGTCCATCAACGGTCACGGTAGATCAAGCACTCCCGGCGTTTGCTCGAACTTATTTATTTTCCCGCGGCGGAACGTGGCCGGAAAGTGTAGCGAGACACCGCACCGGAAAGAAGAAAGGAGAGGAGAGAGAAGAGTGAAGACGAGAGAGAGAGAGAGGGGAGAGGGCCAGGCGACGTTGGCCCCAGGGGCGCGTTGGGTTTCCATTATGCTAAACCGCAAATGGAGTCCTGCGATCGAGTGTCTCTCTGCTCCACCCCCCTGGAGGCGCACAAAGCCGCTGGAATAAGGCTCCTAAGGTGTAATGTTACCGAGAAATTAAATTCTCTCGTTCTCTGCGACCACCTCCATGCCCACTCCCGCATCCGCGTCCGATTCCGACTCCACGACCGACTGCAGCTCGCTTCACGAGTCGTGGACAGGCGAAATACCTATTTTGAAACCGTCTGACCACTCGGATTTCCAAAAACGTATACGAAATTATCAATACAAATAAATTTGAACGATGACAGTCCATCTGGAAAGTCTATAGATCATATTTATCCGGTTCTTTCGCGCAGACCCCGGGTAACATTTTATTTGCCGTCGATTCTCGTCGTTCATTTAAATCAAATTTAAAGGAGAGAAATGGTCGACTAACTCGAGGCAGCGTGGTGCGTATGAAAGCCGACAAAGCAATTCGTTGCCGAAGTTGCGAGCAGCAGTTTCGGTGGCCGATTCCCCGTCACCTGTACACATAACAAACGAACCCGATGGAGAGAGAGAAAGTGAGAGAGAGCCGGTATCTGCACACACGTACGCCGTACGCGAACAAAAGCGGCAGCCTTTTTGCCGGCGAGCACGTACCCGACGATGATTTTCTCGCGAAGCGGTCCTCCCCTGGATCGTCACGGTGAATTACGGTGAGGAGCTTCAGGTGAATTTTGATCGCGCTGCTCCCTCGGGCCCCCTTCTCGAAAAATCGACGATCGAGCCCGTCTCGTCCTTTTCGAAAAGAATCCAAAACCGTTCAAACCTTCGAACGAGGAAATGAGAGAAAGTTTCCAACATCGCGCTATTTTAAAAAATCTACACACCCGATAGCAGATATTCGATCAAAGAAACTATATCGTTTTAATTGATTGAAAATTGTTTTCGTTGAATTCAGAGGGAGATCTAGGAAAAATTTAAAAATTGCCGAAGATATGTTCCAATTAGGGTGTATGGGGTTTATGGGAGGGGATGTCACGGGATTTCGGTGCCCCCTGTTTCGAGCGGGTCGAGATTGGATATCAGAGTTCGAGAGAGCTGCAGCTCGACGCGACGGAATCGGCAATTCCAGGTAAACCAAGCCACATTTTTACCGGGATTTCGGACGTCAGATTCTTTGCGGCCGATCCGAGCCACGTTCCTCGAACTTTTTCCCAGCAGGAAAACTCCGCCGGAAATGCTTTTCCTTCAGCAGGGAAAGGAGACGACGCGACGCGACGCCATCGCATCATCGCGCATCGCATCGGCTCGATCGAGGTACGCGAAATTCGAAACTTGAGCGTGCGACGACGTAGCGATACTTCGAGCGTTTCGAGTTTCTCCCCGGGAGAAACTTCGTTAAGTATAAATATTGAATCTCTATCAGGATTCCCGAAGTTCCACGCCCGGTTAATTTTACAAGCCGCTTTGACACCGGCGACGCCGCCGGCTCCCCTGCTAAATGCACGACACAAAAGGAGAGAAGCTCCGTTTGTTTATTTACCTGCATCAACGACGTGGAAACGTAAGCTTGAAAACATACTTTTTAATGATTTTGTGCGCAACGAGCATTCTGTATCAATGTAAAAAATTAATAAAAATTTAGTAGAACAATTCCTTGACATTTTCCCCGGCCCCTAATGTGAACCGACCTTAAGGACAACGAATAGGGGTCGCCGAACGTCAGGAAAGAATGGTTGTGAAAAATTTTCAGCGACTGGGAAGGGAAACTTGTTATACGGCGTAGAGCTGGCCGCCGAAGTGAAATGTAACGGTCCTGAAAAATCAGGATTTACGGACGCGCCTCGAGGACACGAAAGAAGGAACTGCGAAGGCTCTTATCAACGACATCAATGAGATATGAAGTTCCGGGGAAAGAGGTGAAAAATTCAACTCTCAAGCTCGAAACCAATCGAGTCGATTCTGAATGATTCTATCAAGCGAAAAAGCGGAAAGTTTGCTGAATTAAACACGTCCGCAAGTGGGTACGAATTGTTCGGATAATTATTAATCGGGGCACGCGGTACAAACGCACGCACGCCCTCGTGATTAATTTAATGAAAATCAGCGGAGGTTAATTTTTTAAACTGCGAAAAGGGTGCGCATGCTCGCTCCGAGCGAATCTCATTCGATATATAACAAATTGATTGTTTCGGTAAACTAATGGAGTGTCGACGCGCACTCGGCGGCGTATCAATTGGTAAAATAACTGCGGACCGGTTCCGGGACCCGGTTTTATTTGAATTATTCTCGACTTTGCCAGCTGGCGCGGAAATAGGGGATGCTCGACTGTCGGGGCGGACCGCGGCCTGAAGGATTAAGGGCGACCCTTGAACCATTGACCTCATCAATTACCGCTATCTCAGCTGAACTTCGCTGCGATCTAACAAGCAAACTCGTCGGACCTCTTGAAAAATCCACCCCCTCCCCAGGTTATAGATATAAGCGCTTGCCGGGGAGAAAGAAGCCTGATTCGCCTAAACTGATCCTTCGGACTTTTGACAGACGAGGTTCTTTTTGATACTTAACCTCTTGACACACTCAAATGACCCATTTATTTGCTTAGAATGATTAACCCCTTGACAGACGATTTTTTCAAAGCTGCAATTATTAATGCTTAAATATTGGTAACAGAAGAATGCAATTTTATTTTTCCGCTGAATCTCCAACATCATTCGAAGATTGTGTGCGCAAGCAGACAGTCAGAAGGTAGCGAAATCCTCTGTAAGAGCGCATCTCGGTATCCGTCGACTAAATTCGCAGCCAAAGGCGTTTCGCTCGCAGACAAAGGGAAGTCGAGAGGTAAAAGTGAGAAACGCCAGTGGTGGACGGCGAGGTGTATAAAGCCGGCCCATTTTATTTTCCCCGGGAATAAAGTCGAAATAGAATTTAACGGTATCCGGGGTTATTGCAAAACGAAGAAACCACGGGGACAAAATGACCGCGGGAAACGGAGAACACCGGAAAGGGGCGAGCAACCATGCCGGAAAAGTGAATCCGGTTTGTGGGACAGCTACGGACGCAACGCCGAGCAAAACGAACAAACACCAACGGGATCCGAATAAGCGGGAAGTAAGGCGCGAAACCGAGAGCCCCGGGCTCCGGCAAAAATATAATTTAATACTTCGGACGGGGTTAAAAAGTGAAACAAAGGAGAGCTACTCCTTATCCGAGTTGACGTTGTACGAGTGAAAATCGGTGTATTTAACGATGGAAAAGGACGATATTTGCAAATTCATTTCAGGAGAACCTGCATATTTATTTCGTCTGAAGATATTAACAATTGCCAGAGATGTAGCCACGAGTCGGCAAGAAACACGTCCGACACCCCCAGGATTCACTCGAAACAGTTCGTCGAATTTGGCCGAGTTTATTGAATTTCCCGGTGTCGATCGATAACGCAAACCCTTGAGAGTGAAACAATGCCAAACAGTCTTCCCCTAGAATCGTACACAAAGAAAGACGAAAGTAACGAAATAGAGGCTAGCAGTAGACCAGAAGAAGCTCGGCCCTCCTCGACCGAGTAGTCCTCGGCGTTGGTCGAAAGAGATCGGCGGAGATCGAGGAAGCGACGAGATTTATTGAGCCGAGTTAAAAAGTTGCGGTGGCGTCGTTTTCGTTTGCTTTTCCCTCTCTCTCTCTCTCTCTCTCTTTCTCTCTCCCGTCCCTCTCTTTCTCTTTGGAAGACGGAGACGCTGCTGCTCCAGGACTCGGCCGGAGATAACACCCGCGCAAAAGGGATTCCCCGAGATTAACCCTCCGGACAGATAAGGATTTCGAGCGTCGATAAGCCGGCTCGAAGCAACGTCCATCGGTCTTGGACGTCTCGTATCAGTTTCCCGGGGCAACTCGTCGGGACCACGGCGCCGACGCATTTGTCGATGACTTCCAGCAGGGGCCAGGAACAACCCAAGGAGAACTGGAAGCCCCGGGAATGGATTGGCCAGGACTCGATCCAGACGTACCACCGCGGCAGAACGTACGCTACAGACACGGCGGGAAACGTTGTTCTTACCACCGGCGCACACCTCGAGAACCACCCTCCTCCCCTCCTCACCTTCAACGTGCACATACACACACGATACCTCTTCCTCCTACTTCGTCTTCTCTCCTACTCCTCCTCACCCCTGCCGGAACTTCGTCTGATAAACGACCCGGGAATATGAGCGGGAACACTTGCGCCTCTTGATAAAGCTGAAGTGTCAATGGAAACCGGCTCCCACCTGGCGTTGAATAACTGCCAACCCCCGGATGCGTTAAATCGTGTTTAATATGCCGAGCTCGCGGAGATAGATCGGCCTGTTACCGTTTCTTTCGGCCCTCCAGGCGATCCAGTGATCTTCCCTCTGATAACTGGTTTGCGATCGACCGTAGTGTCATGGGAACGATTCTGATTTCGCTGCGGGCGTCGATCTTTACATGGAGCACCGTGGTGGGGATGTTTCTGGAGATGGTTGGGACCGTTTCTCTTTTCTTCAGAATGGAAATTGTGTGAATGATGCACCGTCACCTTTTAATGCTTTACTCTCTTTTTAATGTTCCATATTTCAGACACTAATTTTTATTATGGATGTACGAATGTAAAAATGTACAAACGTGGGAATGCGTAAATCTAGAGACGCGCTAATTTGCAAACGTGAAAGTGTAGAACAGTAGAAATGAAGAAAAGTACGACTGTACAAATCCCGGTGTAAAAACGCTTGCGCAGACAATTTTTTCCGTGCAGACCGAACAGCATCGTGACGATGGTTAAGTAGATCAGGCCGATTCAGCGCGAGACGCGATAAATCAGAGGCGCGAGTAGGCATCGTTGAATCCTGCAACAGTGGCGCTGCCCATCTGGTTCCGCGTGGTTGGATATCTTTATTACCGGACGAACGATAAATCAAAGGTTATCGTCGTCGTCGGTGGCCGCGTTTACACCAAAAATCAAGATGAAAAGCCCCGGCGCGCAGTAGAGGCGACGCGAAAATTGCTCTGCCTCGCGGCCTGACGAACGCCTGGCCCGGGGAAACACGGCCGGTGATCGATCGCAAAAACCAGCGGACAGGGCTGTTAGTCCGAGGGACAATTCCCGTATCTCGGCACGCTAACAAATCACGACCTCCTTTTGTCCTCGGTATCGTTGCGGCGCGATCTTCCGCGCGACAACCTAGATATTGTCCAGCTGGGCTAGGCGAACCGGTCGAATTGCGGCTTTGTCAAGGAACTCGGATCCTTGCAATAATTGAGGGAACACGGAGTTCGACGTGGCCGAGTGCAAACTTGCCTGCTACCGGCATTACACTTCGCGGATTCTCTTGGTTTCGAGTCAGAGACCTCCGAACAGGACTATGAAGATTTTCGGCAGTTCCAGGATCGATTGAATTGGACGTCGAGGATGTAGAGTATCAGAGGAAGCAAAATTATAGACATTTTTATTGGAGAATAAAACGATAGGATTTAATTGGACATTCTCGAACGAGCTTTTCTTACGGGTTGGCTGAACGTCGATTGTTTTCTAGAGAATCTTCGGGAGCAGCTTTGACGCGCTCGCAAATCTTGTTAACGATCTTAAGAAGGATACGGGATATTGGAGAACCTTCGTCTCGGTCGCGTCTAGTCTATCCCGTTGTCAATTACCGGAAATTCGCGACGACCGACGGACGGATACAAATTTTCCAGGGCGACGTTCCGCCTCCTTAGAAAATCGGGAAAGAGACGAAAGGTGC
This sequence comes from Lasioglossum marginatum, assembly GCA_028455795.1. NCBI lineage: Eukaryota > Metazoa > Arthropoda > Insecta > Hymenoptera > Halictidae > Lasioglossum > Lasioglossum marginatum. The sequence goes on along the minus strand of CM052258.1, from coordinate 3,640,612 downwards.
TTCCAATGAAGATTCCTGACGTCGGGACAGTTAGTCTGGAATTGGTAAATGATCGAGATTCGATCACGTAACTATTTTTGTATCTTTGCTAATGTTAGCACGAACCTTGCTGCTGGTGGAACATAATGGGAAAGCTCAGACAATTGGAATAGAGATGCCCGGACAAGTAGGACGACTTAATGATTACCATTAATGATGACCCAGCTATTCCAACCAAAAGTCTTCCATGTACCTCTGACAATAACAATCGCAACGAATCAAGTTTGACGACTGCGGAGAAAGTGGAATTCGCTCGTCGGGAAAAAACGACGGGAGTACTACGTTACCATCGATCCTGTGTCTTCGGCAGGCTAGGAACTGGAATAGTCGATCGTCGAGAGCAAATCAGAACGGTCCCGAGCGTGCACGCCGGTAAAAATGATTGCCCGAGGACACTCGAAGTTGGGCAGGGAGTACGTGTTACTACTGCGCGTCGGGTGGGCGGTTTTATCTGGATCCTTTACTTCCTGCGCGTCCGATCGAGCCTGTATATACCGGAGGGTCCTGGCACGCGGTTTCGTTTTATTGGATTCCGTGCAAGGGCTGCGTCGTTTTTCCAGGTTGCCGGCCGATGCCGAGGCAGTCGCGTCCTCATCTATCATCCGCCTGTAGCGGCACCGAAGTCATTTAACAAACGTCTCCCTCAGATTCCATATTGCGGGATACGCGGTGCGCGGCTGTTTGCCTCTCTTCACGAACGATTCGGTTTTCCCTCGTCACTTTTCACGTCTCGAACTGGCCGACCAAGAATTTTCATCCGTCGAACCGTCTAATCACGCTTCGACGGCGTTTCGGTCTTAATCGAGCAAATACTGTTGCAATTAGACTGCTGGACCGTCGAATTGTTGGCAGAATTGATGGTTAGCATACATGATGTTCCATTCGGTGTTTCAGTAGACTGCGGATCTTTCGAACGAGTGAAACAGCCACAGCATATGGTTAGACAGGTGGAAAACGAAGGATCTATGATTAAACGAGGGGCGACGGTGACGTTGACGGTACAGTTGAAGAACTCGCTGGGAGATGAATGTTACACGAGGTTCGCGTAAAATATTAATGTCAGGTTGGTCGACGGATAACGTGGTTGGGTCGGGCCGCGTCGGGCGAATTTTTGCAGAATCCGCGCGGACGACAGGCGTCCACGGTTCTTCGCTTTGTTTTACCGCGCACAGGAGAGCAGATCGGTGGAAAAGGGTGGGGGGAGAGGTAGGATTGTTGGGGGTGGGTGGGATGGTGAGGAATGGCGGTGCGGTGTAGCGGCAAGACTGGAGAGCAATTCTCTTGACAATTTGGCCTGGCGGTTCGCCAGCGGAGGCCAGTCGATTCAACTAATCTAAGTTGCTTAGCACGACTTCGTTCATCTCCTTCCACCATTGCCACCGCCGCCGCCAACCCCTGACCACCCTTCACTACTTCGACTTGTTAGCTCTGCGACTACCTCTTCACTCTCTCTCTCTCTCTCTATCTCTTGCTCTTTCTCTCTTTGCTCGTCACTATGTTTCTCTGTCTTCAGCTCTTGCTGCTCCCGGTTCACGAATTCTCGCAGACTATGAATATAAATGCATCGAGGGAAAGAATTCGTGCACGTGTGACGCTAGTGGTTTCCCCGTGACGATATCGTTCTATGGAGCTGGTAGGATCAGTGTCTATTTGTTAATTATCTGATGATCAGATTTTTTAATTTGACTTTATTGTAAGACTCGTTGCAGTTGGTTTCGTTGAATTATTTATATAATTTACCGAAAGTACTACAATATCCATGAATTCGCAAACCACCGGCCTTCGGTGCTATTATTTGCTATGCAAAAGTGAAATTAAGTGTCAATGTTCGTTACATCGTGACGCGAGCATCCCTTTATTCTTACAGACAAGTAGAATGGGTCGTCATACGGCCAGACGAGCGAAATAGAGTCAGTTTGTGGTCGAACAAGCTCAATAAGGATGGTCTATGGTCAGACAAGAGGAACAGGGGTACAATATGCTCAGACAAGTGGAATAAGACGACCTATGGTCAGTCGAGTAGAATAGGAATAGGAATACAAGCAGACGAGTAGAACAATAGGAATAATAAATGCTTGGACTAGTGATACGAGGTTGATATATGATCAGGCAAGTAGAATTTAGTCTCGCGAGAAAATAAGTGAAACAGGGACAGTATATGGTCAGAAGTAGAATCAAGACTAATATGTACTTAGACAAATGAAGCGAGGAAAAAACATGCCATGGGGAGTAGAATAGGGAGACGTTGTAATCAGACAAGTGAAACAGAGGCACCGTACGCTCAGACAAGTAGATCATCAGAGAAGAATAATTTCAGTCTCTCCTTCCAATTCCCACGATACTTCCCATTTGCCAAATTACTTCACTGCTACAATTTGTTCCTCGACTTAACGAACTTGCGGACCAAAGTTAATTTTCGCTCCAAAAAATTAGTTTAATGGGACAGAAACCTCGGAGCCCGCAAATATCACGTTCCCGGCAATTTGGTGATCATTATTTCCCGCGTTTTTGCGGATTACACGGTGCGCTCAAACTACTTCGGAAACCGATCCGCGCGAACTCGTCGGGGATAGGGCAGTGGCGTAACAATCTTGCTCGCTGTTCCGGGTGTATGGAAACATTAATTAATTTTTGCTGCTTCCTCCTGGGGTGCTCCGGTTTCGTCGCAATTAGTAGCCGGAATTCCTAGCGCTGATTCGCGCGAGAATTTCAAACTTTTTCGCGTCGTAAACGAAGGGAACAAGAGAGCGAGAAAAAAGAAAAATCACCGGGAAACGTATCGAATTCGAAATTCCGGCTTTGGCGAACCGTGAATTTCTTATTCGCGGGTTCGAAGCGGGTGGCAAGGGGATTCTGGGAGGGCGGGTCGCGGATCCGCGAGTTGTTCCGAGTCAAGAAACGCCTCGGCGGACTCGTTAATCATTCCGGCTGGCGTATCGAACTCCGGAGGCGCGTAAAACAGAGAGCACCAGTCGCGGGGACCTGTAATTCATTAGAACCAGTCTGGAGACGTAACCCGACGCCCTTCGCAAATCCTTCGGCGCGGCTAATTGAAAGCAGATTCGCGAGTTAGCGCAGCTGCGTGCTCAAAAGGTGATACAACCGGCGCAGCTAACTCGCGGCAGTTTGCTCTCCGTTTCGGCAGCCTCTGCGCACTTTAGGGCACCCACGCGGGAAGAGCCCTAACCCCCCTCCCAAGCCCCGTATCACGGTGTGCAGGTACCCTAACCAACCAACCCCCGTGCGCGAACGCTATAAGTCCCGCTACGATGCCCAAGGTGGCTCGCAACTGTTATAACTCGAATAAGTTTGTAACCGAGACTCCACCCCCCGCGCACACCCTGCCACCTCTGTTCGATATACCTCCGAGACCTCGTAACTCGCGGCGAAACGCAATTCCTTGCGAAGTAATTGGCTACCACACGGAATTGCGCGCGAATCTGCTCGTGTACACCCGGGCAGAGCGGTTGGATGCTACTTTCGACGACTATGCATTCAAACGCTTCTATGGAGCTTACAAAATTTTTTTCGTCAGGCAAATCAGTATACAGTTCAAGATGGAAGTTTCCTCTTTACGACGATGCTTAACAATTAATGCACGATTTTTTATTGTCATTTTATGGTACTCCGTATAACGGTATCTTTCGGGTCGATATTCTCGACACAATTAACCAGCCTAATTAAAAATCGAGGCCGACTCGACTCGCATGAGCTAAATATCGATGCTCCCCGGCCTCATCAAGGATCCAGACCCAGCCCTCTTCCAATCCACGTCCTTCATTTCCGCAGCTTTCGGTTTACGACAGTTTTATGGCGCGTCGCCAGCCGGTTAACGAGACGCTGAATCTCTAGATACGTTCCCCGGCTACCATATTATGTTATTAACAAAACGGTTGCATTATCGTAAATGAAAATGGCGGCGCCTAACGGCTTCTCTGTCTCTTCGACTCTCATCGCTTAATATATTTCCAACGACGGTGATGCCGAAGTAACGAGGAATTTATTTCCGTATCGAAACACCGTGCTCGCGCGTGCTATTCTGTAATGGACCAGTTTACCTCCGTTTTAATTTACGTCGCTAGGGAAACGGGCATAAACGCTCGGAATTGCTGGTCACTCGACTTTAACTGTCGTTGACATTTTCATTTCCTTACTTCGATGTATCCTAATGTAATTCTATAACTCGGTGGGGAACAATCATTCGATATTTTATAGAGAAAACAAGAATTAAATGAAGTGATGGTGATAATTAATTCACGATATTAATTCTTCCCAAAGAATTTCGAATGAATTCTTTTCAAAATTCACTTTAATCCCGGACAAATAATTCCGTCCTCCATATAATAATTTTCGAGAAAAGACTATTATCAATTATCAATTAAAGTGTTAACGATAGAGGGAGCCGTACCAAACAATTCCGAATTGAGCCCGTCAACATTCAGCAGGGGTGTTAACTTCGAAAATAGTTGTACAGCGCAGGTTGCATTACGATCCTCATCCGAGCAGACTCGAGTATAATAATCGGCGCTCCCCTTTTCTCGTTTCACGTGGCCGAATTCCTATAGCAGTCGGGGCACACGCACGCACCGAAACATCCTAAATACGCGTGCGGCGGGGGTTGGTTTCGCGCCGAATTGTCGGATCCTGAACAGACCCGAACGGTCCTGGAATTTCAGGCTGCCGAAGCACTCCGCCGACTCCACATACGCGCAGATACGCTGACGAGACTGTGCGTGTGTGCAACACGCGAGCGTCGCGAGCATAAGCCTGCAGTATCGTCTCAGGACCGTCTGCGCCCTTTGCAGACCCTGCGATTGATGTTTCGACACAATAAAGGGCAAATAACAATTCACATTCTTCCGTATCTAATCTTCCCCATGTAACAATTATGCTTATACCATATTTTGCAGAAGAACAATATTTAGAATTTTCTTAGTGATATCAATCGACTATATAATTCTACATCACAACCCGAGTTCAAATTTGTCTACTCTCGTACAAATGTTTCGCCGGACCAGAAATAAATTATCGCGGAGATCCCGCGTTAATTAAGGGCGCCGCATAAAAGAGAAGTAAAAGATTACTTATTATTTTTTAATGGCGCAAGACCCGGCCCAACGACCCTCGACTCCGGATTCAGAAAGTCGGCGAGCCGAAGAAGCACTCGTCCGCACTCGACTTCCGCGCCCGAGGGCTTGCGAAAAAATCGACTACACACTTGCGAGCTGATTTCGTTGAATTGTCGAGTGTCTGGATCGGCGAGAACGCGTGGAGCGACGATCGAGTGCCGCGTAATTGGACGTTTCGTGCTCGGTGAATAAATTAAAGGAACGAAAGAGAGAACCGCTTCGGAGAAGCCGACGTCAAGGATCGCGTGCATACATATCGCACACCCGGTGCAAAACTGATTACGATTTACGAGGTATCATTGCGAAAATGTTGCAGAAACACTCCTTGGTCATATTGAGATACGTTGTGAAGTGGGCCCCGAGGCTGGAATCGAAGCATCTTAATTATCGCTGATGGCGAAGTTTCGACTTGCGACGCAGACTAGCGCTCGAAGATGCCGCGCGTCGGCTGGATCGGCGAAGATTTCGCATTCCGAGAGGCGTAAATCGAATTTCCATGGCGACACGCGAGCCCGGAAAATCGCGACGCATGGTGCGCGACACGACTCGGCGCACACTATCTGCCACCAATTATCGCGTCTCTCACACTCGGTAGCAATTAACATCCCTCTTTGTTGTCTTTCCGAAAATTACTGGAATTCGTGTAGGCGAACACGGGAGAGCGCCGAGGGTAGGAGGAAGGAACCGCGACAGAGGAACGACCGAGGCGAATTCACGACAATTTGCCACACGCATCGAGAGTCAAACTCCCTTGAACGCTTACCCGCGTCCCCCCTCGAAGATTCCTCGAATTGAATCGACGCGGTAACCGGTGTAACGCCAACAATATCATCCCCCTTGCCGCCCCACGGCTACGTATCCACCCTCTCATTCTCCTCGTCGTTCTCTTCGTTCTCGTTTCTACGCGATTCTCTGTCGTCGTCGTAGTCGTCGTCGTCATCGCGGTGGCTTATACAATTCCGTGTGCCGTGTGGAGCCAATTACAACGTAAGAAACGTTAACTTAGTTTGTCAAGCAGTTAACACGAGGGAACTCCTTCCAGAAACGGAAGGGTGCGTGCGCGTCGATTGGGCTGCCGCCAGCCGAACAGATAACTAGTTCCAGCAACCCCGCGATATTACCCCCGCGAGCTGATGTATCGCACCCTTGTAAAACTGATGCAAAAAGCTTTTCTGTTCAGGTATCTTCTTTTCTGTTTCTTTCGGTATGCTGGTCAATCTCATCTCAATAAACGAATTACTAACAATTCTATAGTTTTTCACAACAAATGATTTTTTAGCAACGATCGTCGTTTTGAGTATCGATTAATAAAATGACATAGCGTACAAGCCGCTTGGTGTTGAATAAAGATTCCGGCACATATAAATGCCTAAAATCAGACATTCCAGTTACCATCGTCTCCGCTTCCAACCATCCGCGATAATTTATTGACGAGCATCAGATAACTGTCGCTCGAAAGAACGACGTTTTTCGTCCGCGTTTTTCGTCGCAGCGAGCAATGAGGATCGCTGGTCTTCGGTCCAGGAGCGCCAGCGGCGTCTCCTTCGTCTTCTTCTTCGCGGTTCTTTCTCGTTGCTCGTCATCTGTACGCGTCGGCGATAATAACGCGGTGTGGCGGCGCAAATCTTCAATCTCGTTTGGCAAATGGCCGATCTCGGGGCTCGGTACGTTTGCCAGACGGGACAAAAGAAGTCGCGGGCTGTTCCCAGAGCCCCTGGAAATTTCGCACACCCCCGGCAGCGCGGGCCGCATTGTTCGTCGGCCATGAATCCCTCCCGCGGACTGCTCTTTCTTGCCGCGGATTTTCTGCTTCTCGCCTCTTCGTCGTTCGACTTCTTCGCAACGGCCCGATATACGTGTCGACTTTCTTCCCCGGACCGACTTCCGGGCTTGGAGGAGTGCACCGGAAGTAAAAAAACTAACGAGCAAACGTGACCCACGATTTTTCAACCTCGGCGTCGTCGTGGAAATATTTTAGAGAATTCAGAAGTTACAGTTCTCCCCGTTCATTTTTGAAACTGGAGAATCGGTGCTTGTTTTAAATACATACGTATTTTCGTATAATACGTTTCGTTGGAGGGAATTAGAGGGTGGCTACCGAATCGACCGATGAAAATATTCTTCCGTGAATATTTCAGATGATTTAGCCCCCAGTTGGACGAGCGTTTTCGGGATCCGTCGAAATACATATATCCGCGGAGGTAGCCGGCCACTTGGCTCGTTGTAAATCGGGGCATCAGCCGGTGACGCGCGATCTGCAAAGTCAGATTTGTTGCCATAGGTGTAAGCTGATTTCGGTGTCTGGATCGCGCGCCAGCTCTGGTCTTGTTGTTCACCCACCCTTCCACTCGCCAACCTCTTTACTACCCCTCGTGCATTTTATCACAGTTATCCCCTATCGCCTTCCTATATCGCACAATATCTAATTCTAGTCTCGTTCAATTTTACTTGTATTCTGGTTTAACATATCTTGAATTTATCGAACTAATTTTATACGGTCTGTCTTTGTTCTATCTACGGCCTATACTTATAATTCATATCGCGACGGAGATATCGAGCAGCGTTGTCGGTGTTTGCTCGTGCAGGTGTTCCGCGGAAATAATTGAGCGTGGTTGGGCGAGGCACGGTGCTCTCAGAAAAGTCATTTACGAGGCCGCGGGCAAAGAGGCGCACAGTTGGCTGGCTTTGACGGATCTCTGCAGAATTTTCTCGCGGCGGATGATATTCTCTCGCCGTCTCGCGATATTATTTGCACAGGACTCTCCCATCGCTTTTTTGTTAAATATTGGCGAACAATGGATTAAACTTAAAAAATGAACGCGCGGAATATTCGAGGTCCTCGCGGCGAAATTAAACAGGCGATCCGGTTGTCTCCCCGATTTATAATATCTGGATCTATGTATCGCGTTCCGCGGAATTTTCGCATCGGGGAAACGCGATCGCGATAGAAACGTATAGCCGGCACACATTCAGGTAATTCAGCCGGAATCGTATACAATTTACACGTGTTTATTATGCACGGAACCCCGAAATACGGGAATGGACACCATGGATATAACCAGGAGAGAGAGAGAGGCCGATTCACCGATTCGAAACTCGGTCGAGAAATTCGCGAAATTATTACGCGTTAATCCGAATTTCGCTGATCCGAAGGAGTAACCGCCCCATGGTAATTGTGAGGTCCACTTCCATCGGTGTTTATAATTCAATAAGGATATCGCGATAAATCGCGCCGCATTTAAACGCGATAATCCGATACCCACGCGACAAGAATTAATGCGGATGATCGAGCGCCCTGTCTCGCGGTCGAATCGCGTAATTTTGCTTTTTTCACCAACGTGCACTATTCTCGTTATAATAACGTACCGGCGATTCTCATTCCGCTTATTCCGGAGGAAATACAGTTTTGAATAAATGTACTTGCGCAGATGTTCGAAAGAACATGTTTAAACGATTAAATATGTTGGTATCTAATCAATTACTACACATTCAGAAATGTTTAATTTTCAAGTTGAATTAGCTCCGACTGCACAGGATTAAAAAACAATGTTCCTGCCCGGTCGCGATTGAGAGCCTGTCGGCCCGTTTGTCAATCTCGCTCGCAACTTTCCATTTCTGAAAATCCGAGAATTCCGGACGATGGTCTCGCGGAGAGGAACTGCCGGTGGACAACAGGGCCGTTTCAGGGGATTACAACGCGGCGACCGGTAACCCGAAGAGAAATAGCGAAGTCGTAAATTAACTGAAGCGTGAAGAAGACTATAGGTGAGTGGAGAAAATAAACGGAAGAGAGAAAGAGAAACTACAGTGGAAGAAGAAGAAGAAGAAGAAGAAGCGGCGCGCCGGTGCGAACGTGTTTTCTTGGTCTGTTTGGGTCAAGCCCGGGGAAAACCGGCCACGGTAAATCTTGCGCCATTCGGAGTATTGCCTTGGACACACATAGCACGGTGAATCCAATTTTCATCGGCGTCGCACCGTTTCGCGTTTAATATAATGTGGAAACAAAGCTCTGAGGGACTTCTCGCGATAACTGGTGGCGTGAAACGGGTCGCTCGCAATTAACGGCCCGGACAAAAGCCATCGGGCGAACAAGAAGAAGAACAAGAAGAAGAAAAACCCGGCTGGACAAAACGCCACGCAATAAAACCAAGAAACGCACGAGAGAGAGATAGAGAGGAGAGAGATGAGGGAAACAAAGAAGATCGCGATAAAGAAAGGAGGACCGGCATTGTTGACTCCTAATTCCGCTTCAACGCCTAATTAAGTCAACGTTGATTCTCTTTCGAGCCAGGGAACAGTCAGGGAGAAAGGAAATCCGACTTGAATTCTCAGCAATATACACCCTTGATTGAAGGTTCATATTGATTTCATGCTGGTTTCATATTGTTCGTTCATTTTGTGTCTCGAGTCTCGAGCCTCTGTTAAGCTGGTACTAATCTGGTATTGGCAGAGAGAGGGTGACTTTCTTGAATTAATTCGAGTCAATTCCCCTGATCAAATGGCTAATTTCAGATTTTTGAGCTTGATTTTGTAGAAACAAAACGAGAAAAGATGCCTATGAGATTGTTCTGCAGTCGATCGTTGAGTCGACGGCTGAAAATCGGCCGGTTTCCGTCGAGTTGGATAGATCGGAAATCGATGGGAGCTTTCGAGGTTTTTCGGGGTTGGGTTTGATCGATCCTCCACGACCGCAGAGGCCGGACATTCTTTGCAGGTTCATCCCGAGGGCCACAAAGCAGACCGCGCTTCGTCGATTCTTGCCGGTTTGCGTCGCTGGTCCTCTCGGCCCTTAGCCGCGGTCTGGGCTGCGGTTTGCGAGCCGTGCACAGCCAATCCACGAAATCACGAACGGAGCTTTGCTGACCCTAGGAAAAGAACCGGCTGGCTACACCAGGAGTAGCCGGCTAAGCCGATTTCCCGATACCGGCGCGCCGCGCCGGATCCCCGATACCGTCTCCTTTGCGGCATCGCCACCGCGCCGGTACAAAGCGACCGAGGACACAAGCGCTTCGGGGAAAACCGTTTTCCCCCTCCCATTCCATCTCTTCCTCTCTCCCTCTTTCTCTCGCTGTGGAATCACTGGTGCCAGGGAAGATCTTCCGAAGAATTAGCATTCTGGGAACAGACAGCACCGCAGAGGTTGATTCTTAAAAGGATCATCGGGATTTCGCGGCTGCCAAGTACCTCCGATATGGGAACACTCGATAATTCATTCTTCAATTCGTTCTAAACTACATTTTGGGACACCCTGTATATTCTTTCGATTTAAGAATATTCAAAGCCTCCACTCGTGTCTCCCATTGTACATCAAAAATACACATTCTCAGGAATCAATGTTTTGACTATCCACCCTAAAGAATCAAGTTTTCCAAAAAATCTCTAACCAACTCTGATCAGCCAAAGATGAGCCATATCACCGGCACGACGCGTGGCGTCGCCCGAGCAGAAAATTCCGTCCTCTTCCATTAAATTAATAAACCGGTTCTAATGTCGGGGTTCTCGGAAGAAGCTCGCAAGGCAGATGGTTAACCGGCAATATCTCCGATGGCCATGTAACCCCGAAATTGATCAAAATCCCGGCAGTACAGGACGCATCGAGCCGTGAACGACGATTATCCGGGCGGGTATCCCAGGTCGGGGCGAGAAAGCATCGCACGGTTAATCGAATCGGCACGGGCTCTCTCCGATGGAAAAAGAAATATCGGACTGGCCCGGACGTGGATCGCGCGAAGTTGTTCGATTATCGAGGCAGGAGATTATCGGGATTGAAATTCTAGCGGCGCAGCCGGAAAACAGGGACCGGGGCTGATCCTTCGGAGTCGACTTCTGCCGCTATCGACCGCGATGCCACTGTTTTACAAAACGAAATCCCCAGGACTTCGACCCCGGGCCCGAGTTTGCGCGGCACCACTCGCCTGCCTCCTCGTGGCCTGTCTTCTCGCCGAACTAAGCCGATTTTATGGGGTTCTGTGCCCGGGTGTGCTACGAAGAATACACGTTTGAACGTCCACGGGAGCCACGAACGACCCGCTGACACCGTAGAAAACGCAACTACATCTCCGCCAATGACGCGGCCTTACACTCCATGAAACATCGAATTTTATTCTTCGCCTCGTTGTACTTTAAAATCCTGTCGCTGCTTTAAATTTAATTTCACTTTACTTGCGGGACACGGGAACGATCCCCCACGACTCGTAACTCTTCCAGAAGGTGAGCTCCTTGCTGCATCGATCCTCCGAACGGTGCTGAACTGGATCATACTTAGGAGATCCCGCTCGCTTGATCTCGTATGATCGACTGCGTCGATAGACTTTTATCGCACCCTTAATCCTTCGACGACGCGGAGAAATTGTTACCTGGACGACTCTTTTTATAGTCAACTGCCGTCGTTTAAATTCAGTTCTGAAACGTTAAAAAATTCCCATGGGAATACATCCTAAAATCGATTTCGATATATTTTTTCTTGAACCGAAATTTGTCACGAAGTTCCAGTCTCCTCCTTTAATTTGAGCTCTCGAACGTTCAAAAATGTTTTAAATTGCACTCACTCATTTTTGTGTAAAATGCCATCGTCGTTCGCAGAGACCGAAGCAGTTTGAGAGTAAGGAGACAGATCTAAGGAGATAGTAGAGGATGCAGGACGTCACTTTCCGGCTCGTTCGAACGGAATAAAGTAATAATTCGTAGCACGTGCGTCCGCTCGCGAGGATCCGCTCCGACCCGCAAAGATAATGGGCGGGGGAGGCGAAAGTTTTTACCTGAAAGCGAATCCATTCCGCGGCTCGTTAACAAAAACCCGATGAACCCGGGCCCGAAGTTCGTTAACGAACCCGAGCGACCCGGTCTACGACAAGTACGTAAACTCTGAAAGGCGCTGCAGCCGCACAGAAAATAATGACGTGGGAGTGGTGAGGAGAAGTGATTTCCGGCGGAGCCACGAGAGACGAATTTAATTCGCTGCAATTATGCAAGCCCCCCTCCTCCACCACTCCTTCTCTTTCTCTCAGTCTCTTGCTTCTTCCGAGAAGAAGGAGAACAGGTACGTCTTTCGCGGCCCCAGGGATTAACGTGCGACCGGTTTTTCCCTTTTCACCCGGAAAACCGGTCAATCTGTGGGGTGGGCCCCCGAGAAATCGTGCCCTCGAGTGCGAACCTAATTGCGGACGGTCATACTTCCGCTCACGTACCTCCCGTGCCTCGTTGGATCCTTCTTAAACTGGGATTGGCTCCCCTGACGTTCCTACACATTGAAATTATACCGTCTTCAGACATCTTCAACGCCAGCCTACGGTTTATCGCAACAATACTTTTTGTTGCATTCTCGCTCCTTGTGAATCTTAATAAAATTTGATTTGGTTAATAGGTTGTAGTACATATTGATTTTAGGTGTACGTAATCGGAAGTGCAGTCTTACGAGAATGGCAACACATTATTATTCATAAATCAATTTTTATAATTTCCCAATATAATGTTTTAGAAGTATACAACTGGTTTATTCGTTTGTTCGCAAAGAGAACTCTGTTTCCATGCAGACAAATGAATAAGCAAGTGACAAGAGGTCCCTAATTAGAATTTCGCGACCGTCAGCGTCCCGTGAAATCTTTTCCGGAGTTGAATACAACGGCTCGGTTACCATGGGCTTGATTGCAGCTTAAGTAACATTCGAGCCCGCTTATTAGATTATAAGAGCCTGTGGCATTCGGCCGCGTCCCAGCACCGTTACGGGGAAAACGTAACTGTCCATTAGCGCGCAATGGCACGCGATTAGAGTCCATCCGGGTAACCGGACCCGGCCGAATCTGCCGTTCAATTGTCGAGGAATCCGAGTCCCGTTGCCGATTGGTCGGCTGCTTGCTGGCTCGTATCGTGGCTTCGTCGAGGTCGTTCCGCTGTCCTCACCCTCATCCTCTACCTTCGCGGACGTGGACACAAGTGAATTCTCGACGCTGACTATTCTGCATCGGTACCATTCTCCATCTGATCATCTTCTAATGTTCTTTCGTATAAGAAAATTTTTTAATTCTCCTGTGTAAAAACGTTTTTTGAAAATTCTTTTAATCCGTGAACACTTTCTAAAGTTTTTCCGTGTGAGAAGAGTTTTGAATTCGTCTAGCTTGGAAAGATTTAAAAATCGTTGAAATTTAGAGGAGCGAATCGAATAGAAAAACAAGAAAGGATAGGAAAATTCGAGCAGAATTCCCGACCGAACGGTTCCCAGTCCCCGGCTTCCGGTTCCACAAAGAAAAATGGATTCCGCCGAATTTTCTTTGCCGGGGGAGAAGATTTGCCGAAAAGTTCTGCGGGGAAAGTTCCAGACAGATTAGGAGCGGAATTCAAATTCCATCCGTGAACGAGACCAAAGGGACCGAGAGAAAAAAAAGTGGACCCCGGCATCGGTCGACCGTGATAAGAACCGTAACTTCGTTTTCGAGGCGAGAGAGGGCAAAGTTCGCGTCCCAGGAACTCTTAACGGCGAGAGATCGGGGAGACACGGACACGTACCTTCGCGGTGCCCGTGATTGCGAGGGGTGGAAATTCGTTTTCACCCTCGCAAATGCTCTCGGAAAAATTCCTACTCATGCACAGTCTCATTGTTGGACTATTAAGTCCACTTTTTTGAAGCATTTTAAGCATTTATCACAAAAATGTGCAGATCAAACTTAAAACACTAAAATGATTAAAAATATGGAAGGAAATCAATATAGTATTTTTTTGAAGAAAATGTTTCATACGCCACTATCGCTCCTTATTAGCAAATTTATGGTGCAGTGGATGCAATTGGACAATGGAGTTCCTTCCGAAGAGACTTTGCCGCGATGGGTCGATTCCGTGACCGAAGTTGGACGACCATGGGGCCAGGAGAAGAGAGGATCGGAGCATTTTCCGGTAAGCGAATGACACGTGCGATCGCACACGGTTTTTTGCGAGCAAGCCGGCGCGGAGCGGAACGGAGCGTATCCGGCAAGGGTTCGATGCTTAACAAGGGATAACCTCGTTAAGGACCACGGAACCGGCTTGTGTGTTTTACAAGTTAGGAATTACGTTGATTAGTAGCAAGTCGAACGTCCGACCAGCGTGAACGAGTGTCTCGCCACTTGAATCCCGATCCTCGAACCGATCCTTTCGCTTCTCCTTGCGATCCGTCCTCTACCAACTCTGAAGAACCCTCTGTGGAAACACTCTTCTAAATTGTGTGGCTTCTGAATTGTTCTAGCAATTTTTCTACACACCTCCGAACCCGGAAATGCCAAAATAATTACGTACATCAATGAGAAAGAAATACTGGATTTTAAATAGCAGAGCGTTGAAACATTTTTAATCCTGCCAACTTGGTCGATTTAAAATTTTGCAGCATGTTTGAGATCCCAAAGCATTGACAGAAACAAGTAAGAACCGAACAAGCAAGAATTGCACCTTCCGCGAGGCAGATCCTCGGAATAGGAACCGCAACAGTCTGCTCATCTCAAATCCTATTCCCAGCCGCAAAAATGGCCGACTCCGAAGTCCCTGTTTCGGCAAGACACGTTACATTTTCCCGACTTAATGGAGAAGTTACGGCTGGGTTTCTTGTTGCGAGAAGAATTTGTAACGTTTTGGCAGGCTGCCACCTTGAAGCTTTACCAAAGAGCTGTCAGGCCCGGTGTGATCTAGACTTAGCATAGTTTTAAGACGTTGACTAGCGATCCCATTCGGTGTCGTTCGGCAGAAGAACGAGGTTCGAGGGTGATAAATTCGTATGTAACTCGCGACGACACGCAGCCGTTCGCGTAGAAAGAAATGTTTCGCCCTGGGTCTCCGCGAGCGCGACCGCGCGTTTGTATCGGTTATGATATCTATTTGCGGAGACGGGAAGCATTACTCTCGCGACGCGAACTTTAAAGTTCAAAGTTTCGGGAACACGGACCTGACAAACGCCGGAGTAAGAGGAGACAAACGGCGCCGTGAATCTTCGCCGTCCTTCCGCTTTTAATTCCTTACCACGTTGCACATGTTTCGCCAGCCGAATCCGCGAATATCGGACAGATCCCGCGAGCACGGCAAACTAACTTTCCATTGATGATGTATGACAATTGTTGGTTTGATGATTAGAAATAACTTGGAACTTTCATTTCTGACGACAAATACGAACGAACGTGTTGATATATGGCCGAACAGCTGGGCAACAGCCGAGATCGTTCGCAGTAGAAAAGGACACGCGTCTCTCGTGCCCCTTGTTGTAAGCGGGCAAGAACGATAGAAAGAAACATTCCGAACGATCCGAGGACGGAAAGCGATCTCGTTCGAGGGGCGTGTTGTTGTTTTTTTTCTTCTATCCGGTTCGTAAGAAGTCGTCGGTGATTTCATTCCAGCACGCCATGTGTTCGGCAAACGGGGTCGTTGGAGAATCGCGTCTGATTCACGAGGACCATTAATTTAGAAGAAGGCTCACCGGACGAGGAACGAAGCCGCGGATGTAGACACTCGACCGCTTAATCAGCTGCTGGATGCTTCTAGAACTGCGTTCATTGCAGCACCGACTCCACATTACAGGACACGATCGTCCACGAAACACCAGTTGATTTTTAATCACGCACAGCACGCGGAGTTTGTTCTCAATCAAGAAGCAGCCCGTTCAAGGGGTTAATCGGTCTGACTCGGTGCCAATTAGCCCCGGTACCGGTGGCGTCGTTAGCTCTCTCGGCCTCTCCGACGCGAAGCGACACCGATGCCGACGCCGACGGAAGGAGCTGAATTTCACGTGCCACGTGTTGAATCGTTGAGAACGCACCTTTAGCCCGTGCGGTATGTTTCGTCGGCCGGTTTCGCCGTGATGCGAACGGCGAAACGTGGTGGTAAGAGGAGGAGGCCCGAAGTCGCTTTACCAGGCAGGAAATTACACGTCCTTCCGTGCTATAAGTTCACCGGGGAGGGTCGCCGCGCGAGGCGTGGGCGGCGCGGCGTGTCTGCCGTGCGGGCGTTTAGCATCTTGTGCTCGTATCCTTTCGCTCTGCGCCCGAGCCTAGCCGAGGCCTCGGGTCGGTATTAATTGCCATTCGTGTCTTCGACGCGTAATTAATTGTCGAAATTTGTCATGCGCCAGGTATAATCGGGCCCGGCATGCACCGATTCCTCAATTTCCCCGGGAACCGAGCACCGCGTCGTTTTATCTTGCTCTCACGCGAACGCGATGCCATCCCCTTGCACGACAGACCATTCCCGCTATACTGGGTGTCCGGAAAAATTCTCGCACACACAAAATTCAGAACACACCACTCGTCGATTTCAGTGAAAAAACCTACAGGTACGTTGGTCGATCAGAATTTATTCCACTTTATTGGACGCCAGTGTCGAACCGCATGGAATATCGGCTACGACACCGGTGACGCGAGGAAAGTTGTGTGTCCCGACAGGAAACGGCGAGTCAGGTAACGAGCGGCATTGGGATTTTCCTCGACAAGTTAGCCCGAAAGAAGTAACCGGCTGCCTCCGGTGACATTGTCGCGACGGGGGATCTCGCAGGAAACCCACCCCTTCTGTTCACGAGATTAATTATACCGGAAGCGAAGACTCTTGCGCGGCGCGCCGAACCGCAGCTACCTGAAATAATCTCGTTAACCGATCGTCGTTGCCGGTCGTTTCCGGTGGCACCACCAGCATCTAAACTGTCTTTGTACGGGCAGATTGCAGATTTTAGTTCCGAGGCGCTTTATCGATTGGACCTCGAACGGTATCTTTCACTCGTTTGGTTGAAAAGTTGCAAAACGTAACAGCGCGCAAAGCGCACCGAGTTAAATGAAGTTTGTGGGGCAGTTCAGCAATGATCACCTAATTAATTGAACAATGAATTCAACAGTCAGGCGATCTGAACAGTCTCGTTTTCTTTCAATGTATCTCTGAATTTTTCAGACCTCCTATTCGAAAATCAGGAGCATGTTCGAGGAGGACATACTCGACAGAATATTCGAGGAACAGGTAACGGTCTACAGGGTCGTTGCACCTGGCCGCGACTTAAATAATGCACAGTCGAAACGAATTTATTGGGCTTCCGTGAACGTGTGGTTCAGCGGCCGAGGCGCACTTTACCGCGAAAACCTCTCGAAATCACTCTGCAGTTCCGGAGGGGGAGGGCGATTTACTGCGGCGTTTATCCATCCAGCGAAAAGTTATTAACCGTTTCTCAGATCGCTATCGACATGCAAAAGGCGTGAACCGACTAGAGTAGGCTCGTCCCCGGCACGGCCTGAGCCGCGTGCTCCTCGTTTTTCTTTTCTCTGTCGTTTCGCGAGACCATCGCGGCACTGCGAAATTACAACAATTACCCACGGAGAGCTCCGGGTAATTTGTGACCCGCTCTCCGTAATGCCAGAACGCTTCCGAGAACCTGTCACGATATCCATAGATAAAACCCGACCACTGAATATCATTTAAATTGCAAACGGGCGAGCCGGGTCGCTTCTGACCCGGTCATCACCGGTTTAACCGGTTCAGGTTGGGCACGATAACTTTCAAGCGGATATTTACGTTCCAGTCATTTCTCGGGACAGACGTGGGTTTTTCTGTTAATAATAATAGACTGTCGCAAAATGCGACCGACGCGCCGCTAATGGCGACCCAATTACTCGGATGAAATCCAGGACTGACACTCCGTTTCCTCCGCACTCATCTTGGAATAACTCAGCGTGCGATGGCTCGGCTTCGTCGTCGTGACAATTTTAAACCTGCCTTAAATATTCACCTGGTCGGCATCGCTCGAATATTACCGGCGCTCAATATTTCACTAGCCCCCGTTTTAAAAATCCTCGATTCCGCTTATGAACTCGCGGTGAGTTCGTTCACCGCGGTTTTAAATATAAGAACGAGAAGACAGTAAAACGGTGTCTCGGTGTTCGAGAACAATCTCGACGAATTGTGATCCGGGCCAGCGGAACTGGAATCTCTCGGCGGCTTCGAAATAGCTCCCGACGGTGTTGCAACATCTGGTAATTAAATTCGCATTGTTCGTTTCGATCCTGCTATTTTAGAAACGCGCGGTGCAGCTGCACTTCGATGCGCTCCAGGCTGGAATATCCTATCTATAAATTTAAAAAATGGTTTATTGCTCGCAATATTTATGGCTTCGCCGAAATAAAAACCTGCGCTTTCGGGACCTCATCGGTTTCAGAATTGTTCAGCAACATGGAGATGCTGGTTTAGTAACAAGAACTACGTATTAGGTGTACAAATTAATTCGTGCTATTAATCTTTCTCTTTTAAATATAGCAATTTTTATCTAGAATCGATTATGTACTACAATGAAGAAAATGGACAGTGTATAGATCTTTTATTATTTAGTCAGTAGAAAAATATATTGCAAAAATACATACGCATTTCAATAGCTCAAATTATGTGGATCGCTGTCCCACGCATTGCGAACACAATTTCCAATGGTCTCGTATTTGAAGCGAGCTCTCGAAACGAGAAAGCTCGCATGGTATCGATCGACGTGCAAACGGCGATCCATCGAGAGCGAAAGGATATTCGATCCGAGGCTCGACAAGGTGTACGATGATTTTTATGGGCGCCGGCTGCCCGCGAGGATAACAAGGCGGCCAGAAAATCAACGGAACCAAGCGAAATGTCAATAGCAGAGATAGCCGTCTCACCTTCGTCGCGTGCTAGCCACGGGAAAACGTAATTGAATATCGGGGGATGGTGTTCCCACCGCTCGATTATTAACGCTAATGATTTTACAGCTCCGTGGCTGATTTACTGCCGTTCCGCCGTTCCACCGACTTTCGTTTGCTGGGGCCTTTCATCGCGTGCCGATCAGGTTTCACTGTTTTCGAGATGGAATGCTGTTCGCATCGATTTTCTCACGAATCTTCAGCGACAACGAGTTTTTCAACGTGGCAGAAATTTTTCTTTCTTTAAGTCTGTATTAATTAAGAGAACCAGAGTGAAACAATTAGTCGTGAACAAAAACGACTGAAATTGCCCACGGAGGAGAAAGTCGTGAGATGAAGACCAGTGTGAGAACATCTAAAGACGAATCTCCAAAAACCAGTTTCGGTAAACTTGTCGAAAGGTACTCCCACTCGGATTTTCAACTAGCATAACAATACCAACGTCGTCCCCGATCGCATTCTAGCAGGTGTCCAAGTGATAAACAGTCGGGAGGGCTCCATCACCGTAGCACTCGAGAATTCGAAACGCCACGCCGCCGTCGAGTAAATAATAACTAATGCGAGTAATAAATCTGGTCGGCCGTGTTCGTCGGGAAGGGCTGATTTATGGCGCCCTCAAGTGTCCATCGGTTTCCCCTCGGACAGCCCCGTGATCGTCGAACGACCGTAGAACGTCCTCTCACAGATTAGGGAGCGCAGATAATTGTGATTAATAAGGAGCCGCGCGGGTTCCCACGACCGGTTCTTAACTACGATATTTTACCGAGGGCAATACAGGACAAATACTCGAACGTTGTACCGTGGTCTCTGAGTTATATCGGTGCATCTGTTCCTGCATCTCTTTCCCGGGCAGATTACAACGGCGCGGCGCCCGTTATCGTACACGGGGCCGATACACGTACACACCTATCTTCAGAAGACCGTAAACTCGGTAACCAACGACGGAATCGAGCACGCCCACGATTCCTGCTTGTAATCGAGACCCCCTCGAAGCCCGGCCCGACCCGGCCTGGCCCGTGTGTGCCTCGATCGATGGAAATTAGGATGTTCGAATCAGTTAACGATGCTGCGAGCGATGGCTACACGGGATTTCTACGGTATCACTCGACTGAAAGCTGCCTCGCGTCTTTGGTTAATTTACTGGGCTTGCGGAATGGCTAATGTCTATTTACAATAATGGAGCTGAATAATAATTGGTAAGACTTTAGAAACCCCCCCCCCCCTTCCTTTCGACATGTGACATACGTCATTCTATTCGTTTTGACATGCTGAACACAAAATGTACGTGTCATTTTTGGCTGAAATGAATAGTTTTCGAGATATTCGTGAAAAACTGCAGTTACTACACATTGAATTTTGTATAGCCAAACCTAACTCAAAACTAATCTCATTTCCGCTCGTCCCTAAAATAAACTTTTCGGAGTAAGACTTCGGAATCGCTTTGACGTGTAATACAGCATACGCGCCACTCTTTTCTACTCTTCAAATCAAAGTCCGAACGTTGCGTTTGCGTTTTCATTGATGCAGGACCAAACAAACAAAAACAAAAACAAAATAAAAATTTAGAATCGTGCTGAAGATTCAATGTATAGTAACTGCAGTTTTTCACAAATATCTCGAAAACTATTCATTTCAGCCAAAAATAACACTTACATTTTGTGTCCAGCATGTCAAAACGAATAGAATGACGTATGTCACATGTCGAAAAGAAGGGGGGGGAGGGTTTCTAAAGTCCAGCCGAGCTAACCAAGTTTCAAAAATAAAGTTATATAATTTTGAGCATCGAATACGCGATTATATAAAATCCTGTATGAATATGTGAAATTGTGTCCCGCATTCGCAAAGCGGCAGAGGAACATCTAATTCGCACCGTGACGAAGAAAAGCTCTCCGAATGGAAACCTAACACGGCCGGTATAATGTTCGTTTTTCACGAGGGGGTTTAAAACCCCGGCGCGTTCGATAATCGCGCGCTGGAAGGCTGACACGTCGCGCCGGAAGCGCGGTGGTTATCGTTTAATCGAAACGTACACGTTTTTTCGTTTAATTGCCGCGGTAGCCGGGAGGTGAAAGGCTGGCCTCGCATTGTTGGGTGAGGCCACCGGTGGAACGAGAGGAATGATTTATTATGTTCCGCGGGCACGATGCCACCCCCTGCAGGATCTGCGACTGCGCGGGGTCGTAGCGCGCGAAGTGGAAGAATAATTTTTGCAAAAATGGAATTCTGTCGGTGGCCGGACGTTGACGAGCGTCGCGTCGCCCCGCGTTGCTTGTACGTGCGCCCGCTGAAAATACATAAGGCGGGGAATAATTGTGATTCGTTGTACAGCCTGCTCGCCGAATGAAATTCTGCGGTCGAAATAAAATTGCAACGTCGCGCGTCGCTCGGCGCTCGTGCCAAAGCCCGCGACCGAGCCCGAGCCCGCCTCGTGATTTAATTATTGCGTTGCCCGTGCCATTCCTATGCGGACGGGCACACGGCCTGGCCCGGCTCGGTCCGATAATGCTACCTGCGGTTGTTGATCAGCACATTTTTTCTGTTATCGGGACACAAGGATTATACACTTGATCGGAAACATGGTTGTTGCATACATTTTCTTTGCCGTGATTTGCGAATGCACTATTTTTATGGTTGGAAGATCGTGTCTATATTAAATAAATAAATGAAATCTCATGATTTTTAAACCGTCAGAGAGATGTATACAAGTGCTCTGAACAATTTCTAACGGGGCTCCGAAAGCATAACAGCTTCTTCGTATCCCGGGAGAGGGATCCGTTCGATTAATTTTTCATGCAATGTTTACCAACGTTTTCCCCACTTGTTATTCATCCAATCGTCATTACGTCGGTGCACGCAATCCAACGAATGCACCATTACCAAATCGGTTAACTGGGCGGCGAGGCGCGATAAGGGGGCGGAGAGAGGAGAAGCTTTCTGCAGCGAAGCTCTCGGGGCACGAAACAATTTCCTCGGGAAAGAGTTTTGTTATGCAAACAACGGGTAGGAAAGTTCTCCACGGTCAGAATAAGTGGCACGGCCTGTATACGCGGCCGAGACGCGGCTGTATACATAAATGCATACGCATGTCAGCGGATGGCTGCATACATAAATGCATAGGTGAACTCTCGGTGGCCTGGTCTTGTGTGCAATGTACAGCGTGCATGTGCACGCGGGCGCAGTAGCAGAGCCCGTCATCCCCCGTGGACCAATTAATATTTCAATTCGAACTTTCGCGTGCAAGTAGCTCGCAAGGCGCGAACCAATCCTTCTCCCGCAGAACTTTGCTCCCAGATGGATACCGGATGTTCCGGAAGACCATCGCCTCGAGGCTGCTGCCAAATTCGCCGCCATTGATATCAATCCCGACTGTCGGGACGCGAAAAATCGCTCCGTGACACGAGTTACAAATTTACAGGATAATTTTGCAAACTGGCTGATTGGAACGTAGGTAATAGCAACAAGAATTTCGAACAATTTTGTGAATTCTTTTTACGTGATGCTCGTTCGGGTTCGCGCGACCATAACAGCCGTCAGCGCGGGTATACGAGCGGGCGTTTTATAGCCGGCGACCATAATCGGCGGTCATATCGCGACCGATAAAAAATGTATCACAGAATGAGCTCTCTCTCTCTCTCTCTCTCGATTAATCGTCGAGGATTAATTGCATCGCGGGCGAATAGACGGGAGGCCGAGCTAAAGCAATTAAGGCGATCGTTTTCAGCGAGATGACTCGACGGAGAGGTATCGAAGTAGGGGGATCGGTATCGAAAGTATCGATAAGTTTTTCCGTCAATTACGTCGACCAGCCGTCGGGCCACTTTAAAAACTTCTCCGGGGCGATATAGACTCTGACGTTTCGCGCGTGAGAGAGATAGAGAGAGAGAAGAGAGAATCGATCGAGAGCCGCGAATTTCCCGAAAATAATTTCCTGTCCACCCACGCGATCCTCCGTAGCGTTTACTCGCTGAAGGGGAAATAAGTCTCGTCGTCGAGGGCCGGTCAATTTCAAGAAGCTTGGCCACTCGAGAAGCTTAAAGTCATCCCGGTGTCTGTTTGCTCCGCGGTCTTTTCCCTTCGGTGCGGCGCGGCGCGGCGCCCACCCACGCGATCGAGACCGGCGCGTTATGGTAATTGCATTAAAAGAAACTTCCTCCGTCTTAACGACCGCCCTGGAAATTGATTCTTCCGGCCCCGGCTCCGTTTAGTATTGCTACCCTATTAGAGTACACTTTTCGCGATTGCCACCGGGAAAACGCGTTCCGTGAGATTGCAGCTGATCCTGCTTGCCTATCAGAGTAATTTTCAGGACAAATTTCGATATATCGAATACATCAGAGTTGCAAATAAATCGTTCCACTATTTAACCGTTTAATTGTCTATCATTCTTTATCCAAGTCACGGATGAAATATCCAATTTTTCAAGTCGGACGCTGAGGGTACTCCGTCGATATGGTTTTCGGGAATTTTTTAAAACGAAAGTACCGAAACCAGCCACGTTTAATTGGAGCGTTTGGATCGGGCGGTCGTTAGAGAATATAGTGATATTTTTCGGAGTTATGACAGTTCAACTAGTTCTACAGCAGCAGTTCAATCAGAACACTCTATGACGAATACGTCAATTTCCCTTTGAAAGGCCCTTTTGACAACATTGGATAAATGCTATGAGTAGGATGAATTCGATAACAATGGAACGAATGAAGCATACGAGGAAATCGAATGAACCAAAAATTGAACAACACCGAGACAAAAGATCAAGTCCACGGACAGTCAGCCCTGTTGAAGACAGATCCTCGGGCCTTTACAAAAATGGCGGGGCTTGCGTACCCAGTGTCCGCTTCCGGTCCGAAGCGCGCCGCCGAAATTGATTACGTCGGGCTTAATCGCCGTTAAACCGTAACCGTGCATAATAAAGGGCCGGCGTGCAAACTGTTGCGCACTCTGCGCGCGGTTATGCTGAAATTTGCTTATAAATTTGCATCGCATTAATGGCGTGTAAGCCGAATTACGTATCTGTAACACGCGTCGCGGATAGGTGCGCGGTATTGCCAGCCGTCGAGCGTGAAAATTATTCCGTCGTGGCCGAGGGAAAAAATCGTGAAAAACCGGGCCGAAAAAGCCGCGGCGTTTTTCAATGCACTGAATTAGACGAGCCCTGGGTACCAGGGGATGAACGTTCGCATGAAATTTTCATCGGTCTCGTCCTCCTTATCGCCCTTTTGTTAAAGGGGGATGTTCAGCCGCTGAAAATTAATGCGCGTTTGCGAATTTATTTTCACGAATATACTCGATGTATATTCAAGTATGTGAAAACATCCTTTTTGGCTCAAAAATGTGGAGGATGAGCGGACATGAAATAATGTTCATTGTGAGAAATAAACTTCATTAAACGCATTTAACAGACTACGATTCCAGTATTGCGCTATCGACCTACACGAATAAAAACATCGACTTTTCATTCCGTTGGGCTCCCTCTTAATTTGGAGCCCGCACGAAACCGTTCGAGAGACATTCTGTAATTTAAATGGAGAATCCGATAGCCGCGATCGTTACCGCGTTACTATTCTCTTTGTCATCGTAACGGGCTATAGTTACAATCGATGAAAGCCGCGCACAAAGGGAGAGAATCTTATTACTGGGTTGGATGATGTTGTTGCTTTCACGGGACCGCGCTGGCGACTTTCCGCTCGCGGACAACGCGCCGCGGTAGTTTCAATCGTTTTCGAATTTAGTGCCCTTTCCGTGCAGCTCTTTGGCCCCTTTTGCGAGATCGTTTGCGCGTTAACCGGCCTGTATCGCCTATTGTTTCCGCCGAGAGTCGAAATTCCGGCCTTTTCAGAAAATCCGATCCCGCGGCCGGCCATCGACGGTTCTAGTTAGCGTTGCTAATTTCTGCGACCGCCGCCACTTCAGTCCCGTCGAATGCCATGTAAATTACAGGCACGATGGGCTTCTTCCGCCAATTTTTAACCCTGAGAAAAACAGGTTTAACCATTTTTTCGAAATATTTAATATTGCCTGTAGAAAATATCAGACTAGGTTACTCATTGGATTACAATTGAAATTGCTGAAGCAATCGTCCGTGAATCTTGGATGCGAAATTGTGAATTTGAAGACAAGGAAGAATTGTTCGACGGGGAAGAATTTAATTGCAAATGGTAACAGGGAAGCGTTTAATGCGATTTGTGAAGTGAAGTAAAGCTACTACAGAGATTGTTTGTCTATAGTCGTTGAACGGCCGTCTGCAGTAAAGCTGCTCAATAATTCCAGAGGTTTTCGATCGGCCGTCACGACTGACTCGTACATACAGTGTGTCCTCGCAATTGCGGTGTAATCTGAATGGGGACGTGTTCCCTATGAAAATTGCATTAAAATTTGTGAGAGTTCCCGTCTCCGGGAAGATCGATCGGGAACACTCGACGCTCAAGGTTTGCGGTGTAGTGTGGATAACCTGCACCAGAAGATCATTTAAGTTGATGATACTTGTAGGAGGCACTATGAGTGCGGACAGTCAAAATTTCCCTCGAATTTTAAATCATTCGCAAGGAGCCTCCAATTATTCGTAGTTCAAATTATTATGTAAAGTTACAAGTTTTCTATTTGGTTTATGTCCTCGTTCGAAATTGCTACAGGCAATTTAATCATTCACCTAAGCTCTCACTCTCCAACTTTCTTCCGAGCATCGAACTAGTAATACAAAAATAATGTTGTTCGTGTTGCAGTTATTTATGGATCGCCCTGTACAATGTCAGACACAAAGCGAGCATTGCCCTTGACGCGACAGCTTTTAGAACGCTCGATGTTCTCGTTATTCTGCTCGTCTCACACAAAAAATAAACTTATTCAAGATTCACGAGGTAGTAGTCCCGTTACAACCATAGGTCTCTAAAAACGAACTGCAGGGGCGTACGAACTCGTTAATGATTGACAAGTTCGGCCTTCTGTCTGGAACAGAAAAATCTTCTTACTCTAAACTTACAAAGAAACATTGATATTAAGAACACGTTGGCAACGACATGGCATACACGAGATAGACACTATGATAGACCAGCCTGAAGATCTTTATGCAAAATAAAGATTGTTTCCATCGATTGCAATTTTTTGCAAGAAGAAGAGGCAGATGCTAATCGGAGTATTTAATAAAATTTTTCTCGGGAGTTATAGTACTCGAGGCCGCCACTCGTTTCTCGGCACATACGTCTGAAAAACGCAGCCCGGCGTGGTAATCGTTACCGCATTAGAACGTTCATTGTCGCAATGGTTCCCGGGGAGCGCAACTGCGAGACGTCGACGTCGACGTCGGCTATGTCGGCGCCGTTGAAAAATGAAAGCGTACGAGCGAGTGGTTTCGAGTGCGCGAATGCTCGCGCCGAGGCCGAGCACTTGCGTGGGTCGAGTACTCGTCTCAAGCACACGTACCATCTTGCCGCTCTGATCCTCCAGCTCCGAAAACGCCTGTCGCGAGTGCGGCTTCAGGCTTCACGCATCCCGGGAACTCGCCGAGTCGAGGACTCCGTGACGAATCCGACAAATGGATCCGCCGCTCGATAAAATTCGCCGCGGTGCACCCTGGGAACGCTTGGTCATCTTTGGCTGCGGAGCTCTTCGACCAGCTAAGATTAAGCGATGACGGTTTTCTCAACTCTCGATAGCAGATCTTTGAGAAAATTGTATTGGGAACGTTTGGGTCTTCGAAATCTTCGATTTATTCGTAAAAATACTGAACGGAAAGCATTTTAAGAGCATTCAATTAAACGAGAAATAATAATATGTCTTCTGTTTCGTACAATTGATCAAAAGATCCAAAAGGTGGTTTCTACTTGAGCCGAATAAAAAATGGGGAATAGTAATATAAAATCGCGTGCAATATGCAAAGCGTGCGCTAGGACTCGTTGCTCGGTGTTTCGTCCACAGTTCGGGATAATTCGTTATTTTTCTTTTGAAAGGTAATTTAATCTCGCAACTATGATTGATACGCACGCGTGGCCGTCGCGTCGGCTTGCTTCAAAGGCTCCTCTGGCCGGCGCCTTTGAGCGAAAAAACCGAACGGAAAAGAACCACCGCGAAAGAACCCTTGCTTTGAAAAGTGCTGTCGAGCAAACGGAAACTGCCCGGAGCATCGAACTCGTTTAGCAAGTTCTCCGCGCTCGCGCGCTGTTTTGAAGCTCTCGCTCGAAGAAACTTGTACAAAGGAGTGATTGAAATTAATGCAAATCGGGGATGAAAGTGAACTTTATAATTCACTTTGTCTGCGTTTGGAATCAAGCAAAAACCGATCGCCAGGCAGAGCGAGAGAGGAGAAAAAGAGAGAGAGAGAAAGCTCTCGGTACACCGACTAATCCAGAGATTGTCACTATCGATCGTCGAGATGTTACACTCGAGATGCTAATCATTTCTGAATTAATAAAATGTTACACGAAATCTCGAATCGGTCGTGTCCTATACTCGCACCAGTCTATAATAGTTCATTTGATATATAGTTCATTCTCCCCAATTCTCTCGAGTCCCACACAAAGAAACAACATAGTAGATTTTCGCTTCATTTTTTGCCCTAAACATCTGCAGAAGATCAAGAGCGCCGCAGACACAGTTTTCCTCTCTTTCCCTCTCTTTTTCTCTGGTTGGAAAATGTTCGAACACGTTTCCTCGATTTCTGTCACGGCTGAAAATTGCTCGAGCGGAAGCCAACGGTGGCGGCGCGTGCCGCATCAATCTTTTATTTTGTACGGTGGCGTGCCTGGAGTCTGAGAATGAACGTTTCTTTTTTTTCCGTTTCGCAATGGGAGCCGAAAGTCGGGATGAAAAATTCACGGTCGATTCCGCGGAGCCGCTCTCCCTTAACGAGGCCCCGTGACGTGATGTTTCCGGCACAAAGTTTCCTGTCTAGCTGCCACATTCGAACAGCTCCGCCGTCTGTCACGCGTTATCGGACCGACTCGCTCTCGAACGTCGTCGACGAAAGTTCCCTTCCCTGTCCCGAAAGGACAGCTGAGCCAGTTTTAGATGCGCGAACTTTATCACCTGGCGTCCCGGCGCCTCGTGACGACGCTAAACGCCTTACAAATCTATTCTACGTAAAAAATATTTCGAGGAAATTATTTGACATGAAATTATTTTACATTTTCTCCCAGAATTAGTTCTGAATTAAATGAATTTCCTTTATTGTCTTCGTTGACAAAGTACGATCAGGAAGGCAAATCTTCCAAAAACAAATGTTATCCAGTTGCACACGATTCGGTGGCGCATCGCAGCCCTTATATTATCTACCGGAACCATCGAAGTCCCCAGACGCCCCCGCCAAAAGTGTCAGGAACAAAGGCCGGCAGGGAGCGCGGCGCAACTTCGTTAAGAAGACACGCGATACGGAACAAAGCGTGGCTGCGGCGGCGTTAATTAACATCGACGGCACGTACGTCGCTGAAACTTCAGAGACAAGGTATCGATCACCGCTCGAAAGAAAAATAATTTCCAATAGGGGCGCCCGTGGCTCGAGAAGATTTCCGGGGGATGAGTCAACCAAGGGTATCTCCTCCCTTTCAAGAACTCCCAAACAATACTACCGAAGAGAACTTGACAAAATTTGAACGTCTTACCCTGGGCGAAAAAAGTTTACTTCAAAGAAAACAACGGAATTTGTTATAATTGGGCATAGTTTTTGAATGACATGTAAAAGGATTCGAAGAAAAAGGAAGATGCTACGAGATAACTAGTTAATCCAAAATTTCAACTAATCAACTCTTTAACATTTCGAACATCTTTGTTCATTTACGTCGCTTCTTCAACTGCTAGGTTATTAAGCGACGGGACCTACTGTTTATAAAGGTGGGTTCCGAACCACCTATTTTGCCAACAACACGTGAAAAGCGTCACAAACGTGACGGGCGCCACTTCCCGGCTTTTACCGGTCGGTCACCCATCCTAGCGCCGTTCACGTTCCACGCTGTTTAACTTCGGTGGTGATCGGACGAGAACCGGTGTTTGCAACGGGACAATCGTCGTTGACCAACTAATCAACCCTACACAACCTCAAGGCCTTATACAAGTTTCCGAACACGGTATGTTCTGTCAATGTGTTCAAAGGCTCAACTTTGACATTTTCAGTGCAATTGAAAGATATCGCGTGGCCAAAGGGCAGAATAGGTATCGCCTGGCGTTACGAAGGAGGCTCAGAAGACGCAGGAACATCGGGTAACGCGGGCGTGTAGAGGTCGCGGGGAGGTGGAAGGCAAATAGAGTCGTCTGACGAGGCTGCATCGAGGCCGCGGAATTATTAATTTTAATTACACAACTCGAGGCTGCGTTCAGGTTGTCGAGGAGGCCCGGCTTCCGTAATAAACTTACAGCAACAGCATCGGTACCGCCGACGCCACCACCACCGCCACAGACGCGGCCACCGACGCCGGCTTCGACGCCGGCTCCGACGCCGACGCCGAGGCCGACGCCGACACAGACAAGCGCTCGCTCTACTTCCATCAACACCGTCGTCTTTCCCGCACTCCGCCATCGCCATCATCTATCCGCAGCAGCATTACGTAGGTATTGATTAAACGCAACGCATCCTGCCCTCCCACACTTCGGCCGGTCTCGAGGTTAGGGGTTGCGTGGGGGTGGAGGGCTCTGCCGTTGGTGCGAGAGTTGGCCAACAATTAATATTATTTATCGACGCCTTAATCGGCCGGCCGCATCTAACCGCTCTCTTCCTCTTGCTCTCTGTTTCTCTCTCTCTCTCTCTCGTGCTCTCTGCAACCCCTCTGATTTGAAAGCAGGGGTCGGAGGAGCCGACCTTGCTGCACCGCAGGAAGCCGACCTGACGTCGACCACCAGGGGGTGAGTGCTTTGCTACCCCGCACCCCTCAGATCGTCCAGCTTTTATCAGGAAGCAACGCGTCGTGGTCCGCGACGTCGGCTTCGATGTTCGAGAGTTCGATGTGTTCAGAAAAGTAATTTAAGTAGTACGGGATTTCTCAGAAATTTCATTAATCCATGGGTGATTTATTATAACATGTTTTACCATAGTAGCTGGAGAATGTGTTAAAGAATAAATTATACGCGCGACTAATAAGGGAAAGCTAGCCGAACGCGTGGAAAACTTTGCGTGATCTGTAGATCGTTGATCGTTGCATGAGCTACATGATAAGTTTCTTTTCTTACTAAAAATAAATCACTAGCTGCATATATTTGCATACGGGAGTGTATAGCACCTCTATATCGAGGCTATACAATGCATTATGGCACCCTTACTTTACACAGTATCATTTTATAGCGAGACGTTTATAAAGCGTGGTGTCTGATAGTATGGTAGCTAATACTACTTATCGGTTGCATTCAGTTAAACTCTTCTATAGAATATATGAAATCGATATGGGACGGTTTAAGAATATGGCAGAATTACGTGTCACTTTAAGCAAGCGACCAGTACTATAAAGCAAAGTGTCTGACCAACACTGGATAATACTACTTATAGATTGTATTCAGTCAAACCCAGTCTCCTGTGGAAAATATCAATACATGATGATTTATGGTCCAGAAATGTGGAGCAGGCGAAAACATACATATCCTCGGTAACATCACAAATAGAAATATTCTCAACAATTTTTATAAAAATTTCAAGTTACAAGAAGCTTTGAAAAGAATTGTACACTTGTTTTAAAATGTCCCACACTTTGAAATCTTCTTGTATACATTGCCTGACTACTGTTCCTTCACGGTCTGACTATTAGTTGACCAGTTCCACTTGAAATACCGCGAAATGCCTTGTTTTATATTGTTACTCACACGATAAAGGCAGCACGAATTCAGAGAGTGGAATTCCCAAGCTCACCTGGAACACACGGATCAGCGAAAAATTAATAGCCTGATCTCAATAATACCAAGCGAAAAATCTCACGAGTTTATTTACATAAAAATCGAACAAAGTTGCCGAAAATGAAACCGCAGCTAATCTCTGTTACAGAACTCTCGGATGCTGTAGCGATGAAGTTTTGTTTCGTAACTAACCGTGCATTAGTTTCCGTACAATTGTGTTGAAATCAATTAAGCTTCCAGGCAAGCACATTCTGCGAAAATCGTTGCTGGAAAGTTTCTGAATTGGTTCGATTAAATTATAAATACCTCCAAAATGGTAAATGCATCATAATTTTCATAGATACTGTTCTACAGCGCTTGCTACGGATTCTAACAAAAGAAGCCACAATAGGCGTTATGTTCACAATTACGTTTGATTAATAATAAAATAAAAGAAGAATATAAAAATGCAATAGCACCATTTTCATTCTATTAAGATGATCAAGAGAATAAATTTCAATACAAAGCCGGCAGATTTCAATCGAGGTAGAAACTGTTTATTTCGCGATAAGCCTGGCAGTCTACCGATTAGTGTCTGTTACCATTGGTATAAATCGCCTGTAAATTAGTGTCGGAATTCAGGAGAGACTGGGGCGGGGGTGGGACGGTGGAATTGGCTCGAAAATTCCTTGGCTTTATCTTTATCGGTCCCGGGAGCCGACTAATCCACCCGTCCCCTCCTCTCGGTCGGCTGTTTATCCTTTTCAATCGCCATAAGTTATTTATAAAAGTTAGCTGGACGCGGTGTATCGGCGCGGATCGTTCCGTTCACTCGACCGAAACTTTTCTGCTTGACAAAGAACGACCGAAGGATCCAAGAGAGCGAGCAAAAGAGAGAGAGAGAGAGAGAGGGAGAGAGAGAGAACTGGGGACGAAAGAGAGTGTCGAGAACAAGAGGAAGAGAAGAAAGGTTGGAGAAGCAACGTCTCTCTCTCGGCAAAGGGTCATAGAACTCCGATCCACCCTATCACCTTGGAAACTTTACCGCAGAGAGAGCCACAACCCTCTCCGCCTATTCCCCTCACCCCTCGATTTATTTTTTTCCCGCGCGAGCCCCTATTCTTCCGTGACAAACAAGTTATCGAATAATGATTTAGCAAAGTTTCCAACGGGCGAGCCCGTGGCTCTCTTAATTTGAATCCCGAGGCTCGCGCATCCATCGACGGGCGCCCTTTCATTCCGGCATAATGGCCGACAGCTAACAAATTGTCTTTCGCTAGAGGGGCGCGCCGTTTTTCTGAAATGCACTTCGTCACCTTCGTGCCAACGCGTTCGCGTGACTCTGCCATGCGTTTTCTTCGTTTTACCGTATTTTCGCCGGTCATTTAGGCGGCGCTGCAATATTACTGGAGGTCTATTAGGCGCCCTGGAGAACTCCCAAATTCTCATAATTAGAGACAGCGTTGAAATTATTATCCTCGTCGAAAGTCTTGAAAACAGTCTGCTCGACCCATTTAAAATACAACACGAAATCGAGCACGAACTTTTGCACTAATATAAACGATATTGTTACGAATTTCGTCCACATTTCGAATTTTCACATTTGGAAACACCGTTGGATGCTCGATTAGGCGAGGAAACTGTAAAAGCTAGTTCTCGCCCTTTTCCAAATCGTTTCGAGCGGCCGACTCTGATTATTCCTGGAAATGACTTTGAACACCGTGCGGCCGAAATCACCGGCCATGAAGAAACTTCAGCGATCACGTTCATTCAGGGTCGCAGTCTCCGCCCCTCCCTCCACTCCAGTTAGAATTCTCAGAGATTCCCAGGAACCGAAGACCTAGAGTTCGGCAAAGTTTCTTCTCGAGCACCTTTGTTTCTTCCTCCCCGGAACCCGTTCTCCCGGATCGCTACCCGGCTTTTTTCCCCGTGAATTAGGAAGAAGATATTTGACTTCCTCTTGATCTTCGTTTCGACGGCAATCGAGCCCGTCCACCCGGAAAATCCTTTAAACCCGAAGTAAAGAACACCGGGCGTTGTTTATTCAGCGTCTCGGTCGGGAACGTCTCTCCAGACGAGTCGGAAAAATCGGACGGATTAGCGCGGATTAAGCGACACCGCCGAAACAAAAAATTGCCGGTCGAGATTTTCGAGCTGGCCATAATTGGAAGACCATAATCTTCGAATCCACGGAAGCCCCGATAGACGGACAAATTTTTTAAACACACTTTGAAACAAAAATTGAAAGTACTCTCGAAATAAAAAATCCTGCGACTAATTTTGCGAGCCTATTATAATTAGAAGACTTTAATCTTCGTGTGTCCAAGCTGGTATCGGCTCACAGAAAAATTGTCTGAGCTCCGCAGATCCGTGCAAAAATCATTACAATTTCACAAAGTATTTCCCGGAACGTGCGTCGTGCAGAAGGCCCTCTGATCGTCGCCGGTGGTCGATGAGCGACAGAAAGGAGGACACAATGAATATAACGAAATATAGAAGTTCGAACTACGCGGCGCATATTTATGAAGTCGCGGAGACCGGCTCTAATTACAGGACAGTCGGGGGGCGGTCGTTAATATTTCGGGCGCGTCTCATTCCATGCTCCGCGGCGCGCCGGCGTAATTGTCGTAACGATAATGTATTCGAAAAATGTTTCAACAATTTCGCCCCCACTCTACCAGCCTGGCGACAGTCGAGGCTCTCCCCCATCCTGCGGCGGTATTAAACTTCAATTACGAAGGGGTTGCTTTTTAAAGCGTGCACGCGGTCCAAACATCCCCCGAATGCCCAAGTACCAGCCGGCTGGCAATTTTCTAAACGATCGATCCCTGTCGACGATTCGGAACCCAGGGAAATATGGAATCCACTAGTGGACACGGTAATCCACGCCCCTAACCACCCTCCTACACGTACATTCTCACCCCTGCGCTCCAGAACCATATGTTTTCGGTCCTAAGTCGTTCGGAAATCCATTTTTCGACGACGATTTCAGTCGATGTTTGTCTGGAGGGATGGCTGCGATTTGGGGGGTGTGAATTATTAAATATCTGAAGTGTAGTCATGGTAGAATTTGATGATCCATAAAGCGAGAAATAAAACACCATCAATTACGACGTCATACAGAAATTAGAGTGGGAACACGAGGCGTGGGGCGCAAGTAGGCGAGTAATCGAGGCTGGAAGCTAGTTCTTGTCCCAGTCGAAGAAAGAAAGTTGGCTTCCTCGGCAACTACCCCCGTCGAAACGAACCCCGTGAGATTCCCGGCTGGGGTGAGTACGCGTGGGTGTTTCTCTCTCGCCCGGGAGAAAGAGTAAACGAGGATCGGTCCGAGAGAAAGAGGGAGGGTAGGATAGAAAGATAGAGAGAGGTAGAATGGTACGGGATCGAAGGCGGGTGGCTGAACTGGCCGTACACGAAACAGCACTTACACCCCCGCAACCGACACAGCCCTCGACCCCCGGTCCTCTCCGCCTCCGGGTAACGGTCGGACTGTGCGACTGGCAGAAGTACGTCTAAACTGTAGGTAGCTTCGTGCCGCATGCCGGTGGCTTTCAGAAGTGAACTTCCCACCCGCGGAGTTTATTAATATGTATACGAACCGCGCAGGAATATTTCCGGCCGCTAAGTGAAAATAGTGCTCGCGCCCGGATTCGTAAACGTTGACTCTGCTCGCGCTTCTCCTCGCCCACATCGTGACAATCGACCCTCCTTTATCCTGGTCCTCGCACTCATCGACATACCTACATACATGAAGACATTAGCATGTTAAATCTTGATCGTTGTACTCGTAGAAATATTAGGAAATAATTTATATAGAGAATTGTTCTCTGGGGTGGTTTGTTTCTTTATGAAACATACACCATGTATAAATGGATAAAGACATTACACGAACGTCGCTGTATAAAACCAAGCGTATTGTTTCTACGAACAATGAAGCATCAACGTATCCGCTGGCCAGCGCCATATATCAATTAACGTCAATAAATCAAATTAACTGTGCGCGCTGCGTTATTTAAGATTATAATGCATAGCACGATATTCGGGCAACTTATAAATTTCCTGTGACAGTATTTGTTTCATATTTTACAGAGAACAGACTTTACGTTCGGTAGAATATTACGAGCATGGAGGCTCGGAAGGGTGCAAAAAGAACATGATAATCCCATATAGTTATTCGCTGGGATAGACATATAAAGAGTGAGCAGTCGAGTCGATGGTTCGTCCGGTTCGCGATAAGCGCGTTCGATCGAGTAAGTAGAATAGTCCGACCATTAGGAAGGCAATTACATCCTGAAATGGACCACAACAACGTAACGGAGGGTGGTCGGAAAAGAACGAAATGATCTATCTAGATGGGTTCCGTGGATTGCCTACGGAACGGCAAGGGCACATTAATTATGTCTGTCATCGGCAATGCCAAGCTGTCGTCAAGGTTTCCCCGGCAGACGCTATCAAGTTTATCACGTCCCAGATATCGCGGGGGAGGGTCTCGTCCCCTTAACTTTGGATATCGACGGCTGCCGAGAAAGTTCCCGAGATGAACACACACCCGGTAGAGTTCTGGTTCTCTCTCGCATCCTCTCTTTCTCTCTTTGACTTGGTACTTCGGTGGACCCCCCGCTGGATGTTCACCGTCGCCCCGACCACGCTTGCTCTTACATGGAATTGCTCTGACCACTGTAACCGGCTATTAACTCGGCTGCGAATTGATTCCCCGGTTTACTGCCGTTTACACAAGCTGGCTGCTGGCTCTCTCTCTTTCTCCAGCCACGTCCAGGATTACGTCCGGTTTCGTTTGGCCCCGGTCCCCGCTTTATAAAAGAGAACGACCGACGCCGACGCGTGTTTTCTTGCTTATCGAGCAGCCAGGATCTCTCTCCCTTAATCGCGGATCTTGGTTCGTGGATCGTGCTTGTTACCCCGCCTCGGTCTCTCTTTCCCAGCCCGAGATCCCCGGATAAACATTCTTTGGAAACGACGCTGAATAATGTTGCTCTAACCACGATCGATTCCCAACCCCTCCCTTCTGAACCCCATACCCCGAGTCGTTCTCGATTGTTCGTCACGATTATTCAAAATTTTATAGTCTTCGAAAAGTGGTAGTTATCGAAAATGTGGAGAGAGAATTCGAGAATATGATTCGATTCAGACGAAGATTGCACTCTATGGCAACCACAACTCGTTTCTTCGCATTTAAAATCCGTCTTTCTGCAGCCCCAATCCATTTTCCTCACCCGGAAAATTCGTCCCCAATCCAACAGCCCCATGATCGAAGCAATAGCCTCGAATCAGCGATCGGACGGTGCCGATTTGATTAAAAGTCATCAAACGGTAGACGAACGACGGTTAATCCTCCCAGGATATTTTTGCCGGCAGCTCAGAATCTGGGTCGAACCTAGCCTAATTGCAAATTTCTCGGTCTCGTCCCGATCGAGTAAATAATTCCGGAACGGTCCCGAGGAATTATCTCTCGTCACGATTAGTTAATCGAATCTGAAAGTCTCGGAGCGACGGCTCGTTTCTTCCCTGCTGCGAATGAAATTAAATAAACACGCGGAAAAAGAGAGAGAGAGAGACAGAGTGAGAGTGAGGTGAGAATTCGTTCCGGTCCGTAAACGAAGAATCTCCGGTCGGCAATTTAGGCGAGAAACGAGTTTTCTGTCCGCGGCGAGCTCTCTACTTCGCGTCGACGAATTACCTAGTCGCGAGCGATTTCTTCTTGAACGACGGACACGCCCCTCGAATAATAAAATTACCGGATTTTCCGCTCGGCCTTCCTTTCTGCGACCTTCGAGCGATCGAACTCGAACTCGATTTTACCTACTGCGTCCCTCATACTGCGTTCGAGCGCTTTCAATCGTTTCAATTTCCATTCGAAGCGGAAAAATGGCATAAACCAGCCGTCAGCATTTGACGAAATTTTAATTGACTGAAAAGTTTTAAGATGGTGGATCAAACGACAATCTAGAAATTAAAATTTTTAAATAGCGCAAGAAACAGCGTCTGAATAAAATGTGCAACATGTTTCGGTGGATAATCTTTCATTGAAAAAGCTTCTTCAACTTGGTACAAAAAATCGCACGACATCCTACCATAGCTGAATCGAAAGCTCGGACTCTCTCTAATTTTCCTCTTCATTTTGGACAAAGGCTGGCGAGGGAGTGGTCGCGCGGTCGCGAGTTAAATCGTACGATTGCCGTTTAAAAATTTAATCAACGAGTGCATTAAAACGCGGCCCCGTCGTCGGGGCGCGGCATTAAAACGTGATTGAAGCTTTTTAATTATCGACCAACAACCTTTTCACCGGTTTGTTGAATAAATGGATATTTCATGCGGGACCCTCGCCGCGTTTAATTGAACATCGCGAGGCTTTTGCGCCTGTCCATCGACCGCGAACTTCGACGCCGAATTTTCTGGTCAGGTCGCGTCTGCCGCGCCACGGCAAAACTCGTTAAATCTCTTTTTCCTTCTCTTTCCCTACCCCTCTCTCGCCAACCCGCCACCCCGTCCCGAAAGGTCCGATGCCCTTTCCCTTTTTGCGAGCTTCACGGTTCCGTCGCGGAGCAAGCTCGACGTCGCCGTAACTCTTCACGCTCGGGAAATGTTATTCTCCGAATGGAAAACATAAATACAACGCACGTTCTCTCTCCCCTGCCGCCGCGCCGGAACGAATCGTATTTTTCTTTTGACTTCTGCCGTTCCGTGTTGATTTTTCGGAATTTCTCTCTGTTCATCTCTCTGCGCTATGACGGATCCTCTGAATACGCTCGATCGAACTCCTCACGATGGATTTATCCCGATGATCCCGAGAATCTTACGCAGAATTTAATTTATTTCTTCGAGTATATATTATAAAAACGGTGGATAAAAATTTGGATAGACATAGCAGTAATTTTTAGTACTCCACAAAGCTGTCGTTAAAGAAATTAATGAATAAAGCGGCGGGTAGTGTCCCGGGCATCGTTTATAGTTTTGCAGAGTTCAATTGCGTCAAATTTTGGGGATCCTTCGCCAAAATGAGTAACAAGGACCCTTCAAAGCGATCTATTTGTCATCTAAATAGACACTTGCAAGCGTCAAGTTGGTCGAGTCCATTCTTAACCCATTATTTCCTTTTTGTCTTTTTTCTCTTTAAAGAATCACTCCTCGATCCCCCGGTTTAAGGACAGAGACGCTAAGAAGGACAGCTCGGTGACACACCATCTTCCAATTCCATCGAAAGGGTTGATCACAGCTCCCTACGCCTCAAACGGAAGATTGCAGGGAGCGGATCACGTCGCCTGACCAAACTGCGATCTTATGAAAAAACCGCCGTGCTCAAACATTCAATTTTTCATTAACGACTTGTCCGGGAACTGGGTCGCCGTTCAATCACGCTGACCGCGTTCTCCCGGCTTGCGAGCAGAGACGTCTTTGCCGTCAGCTGTGAACGAAGACAGGGAACGGACACTCTGAAGGGCTGAATATATCAAAAAGAACAAACTCGTCGCTAAAAATACACCCCTATCATCTGACATGGCTTCAATTAAACTACGGATCTTCATACAAAATAAGAATGTTGGACGTCGACTCGGATCAGAAGCAGGAGCCAAATAAAAAGTTCTTTCATCAATCATTTTTATAAATTGAAAATAGTCGTCTACCTTTACCGACTCGACTAGTCGGTCGAAGTACCTGCAACGGATCGATTTGAAAATTCGTCACGAGAAACCCGAATCTCAAGCAGTGCACTCAATTATCAGCAACCCTTGCAATCTCTTCCCTAGGTAAAGTGTAACGAAACGCATCGACAGTAAGCCTATCCATCGTCACTCTAACCAAGGGTGTAGGAAGACTAACATCCCCCGTCGGAGAATCCCCGGCAGACGAGAAGCTCGCGTCAGAGGCATGTTTTTCAAGGTATCGGACACCTGACGGCCGACGCGACGAAGTCATCCGAACAAGCGATCCTCTAATTGTCTCGGTGAACGCGCGAGCCCTCCGGGAGTGGAACGAAGGGGTGGCAGCGAGAGAGAGGTGTAAGAGGGGTGGGTTTGTTCGCGACGAGGGTAGAACCGACCCTCCGCACACGGCTCTTGTCCTCTTGTCTACCTGAGCCAGGAGAGACCAGCCCCTCGTGTCTCGCTCCATCCGAGCGTAGCCACCCCCCGCCACCCAGCCTGAAAAGGGGTTACTCGTGGAAGAAGGACGATTCGTTTTCATTAGCGAAGCCGCGGCTACGTTCCTGCGAGGTTCGGTGGCGGTTTTGCTGTCCGGGGGGGGGGGGGGGGTCTGGCCCACCCTCCAACAGAGGATGATGACTGACTGCGAGAGCGCCAGCCTGTGCAAATCGCTTTCCGAGTGACACCGCCTACTACTTACACACTGCACACCAGCGAAACTGGATAACCTTCACAATCCACCCCTGACTTTGGCAGTAAACCTGCAATGATTGCGTTCAATGCAATTCTCCGTACTTATTGAAATTATTGTTTCCATGGGAAATCGGTGAATCAATTTCGTCATTCAAGGAAGAAATTCCTAAGTGACTCATGTTTCTTACAACAGATATAAACTAAGATCTAATTATCTAAATAAGTAGAAAATACACATCACGAGAATTTAGTCGTGCTATATTCAATCCAAAAAAATTAGCAAAAGTGAGAATTCATTTCAATGTACCATGGTGTCTCTCGCAGCCAACTCAGAAAAATCTTACTTCAGGCAAGTCTAACGATACTTCCTCGACCCAACAATACTCTGACACATTCTCTATAATTCCATGACCATTCCCACGCGATTCCAACCTGCTCCATCCTTCCGGCCCAGTTTCCAAGGCAGATTCGATCGCGAGTTGGTCCATCGATCACATTTTTCGCTCGTCCATTAATGCCGGGGGTTCGAAACAGCCCTGGCAAAGTTATCTCGTTACCGTGTCCCGGTTCGCGGGCATGAAACGGGCCATTGTTGCCGGCCGTCGGTTCAAGAACAGCCGAAGTCGATCCCGGGATCGATGAGCGGCCCTTTATCGCCGGTGGGCTCGTGTAGGCGCCGCGACGCTAGACTCGACGCGGTTCGTTAAGCGGAGCGTGAAGCCGGGCCATTGAGCGACGCGCGGATTGAATCGCGATGCAGCGCGTCGAAGGCGACAATCCGACTTGCCAGGTTCGGTCTACCAGCCACCGACCCTGCATTCACCGTTTCACCCCCGTCCCCTCCACCCCCGCAGTCCTACAACCTTCGATAACAAATGGCCGAGCCGCCCCCGAAGGACAACGCCGCTGCGCCGGCAGTTTGAGCGTAATTCCGCGCCAGGGCCGACAGGCCCGTAAGTCACCGGCTCAAACGAAGCGTCGAGGTATTAATTAGAGTTTCAGGCCGGGAACCGCGATCACTTATCACCAAGCCCAACCTAATCTGCCGGTCGACCTTTTCACCCGCGACGCCGATCCCCGCTGATCGATGCTCCTGCGATCGTCAACCGCCGCACCGGTCTAATGAGCCGCGATCGGCTTAGGAATTTTACTACCAGAATATTTTGTACCTTTTCCGGTAAATATTGATCGTTTATTCCGTAGAATAATTGTTTTTTTTAGCGACGCTGAGTTCTCTATCTCATTGTTTTCAAAGTGAACCTCGCGTTTAGAGTGCAATAAAACGGCAACAAGAGATCGTACATCCGATTCTTTGGTGTCATTGTAAAGAGAAAAGTTTAATCGTGAAAAACCGAATGTATGCGATTCGCAGAGACTGGAGCGCTGGTTGCATTGATTTTCGCGTCCGGTGGCCGGAGATTCGTCGGTGCCTGGTCGGCTTTATACGGCCGCTGCTCAGGAGAAATATTTAACCCCATCCGAATGCTCGCGCTTAATGCTCGCCCTTCAGACAGCGCCGGCTTTGAAAGAAACGTTGATGGATCGCCTGGTAAAAGCAGCGGTGGCAAGCCGGGCCGGGTCGAGCCAAGCCGAGCCCGAGTTCTGCAGTCCGGTATTGAAAATTCACAAAGGGCGGCAGCTTCTCCGACGACTAATTTCACCGGGGAGTCTACCGAAACAAATTTCAGGCCGGTTAACTAGCTGCCAGGGATATCATGACTCGTTAGCAGGTGGATCGCTGGGGCTGCGTCGAACTGGCTGGCACCTCCTAATGAAAAGAAATTTCCCATTTCTCCTCCTCCTCCTGCTCCTTCCCCTTCCCCTCTCTCTCTCCTCCTTTTCCTCTTGCTGGCTGGCAGCAGGACAAGATGAAGGATACCGCTGCGGTAGGATGATGTAAATTTGTGCGTTACGGTCGGCATCGAAGTTGCCGAGTGGGAGGACGGGTAATGAGAACGAATTGCCCTCTTTCCCAGTTTTTCCTCGCCCCGAGGCAGCCGCTCCTTTCTTCGGCTCCGTTGACGCCCTCGGACAGGTGGCGGACCCTGGAAAAACGATTCGTCCCGCTCCCCTGGGAACCCGACACCCCTCAAATATACATCTGCCCGCTTTGTTATCCCCGTTCCGTGCGTTCCGACCGTCGCTTGCCAATTGAAAAGTTTACCAACCCTGCCACAAAGACGACAAAACCCACGACCGAGTCCAACGCCCACGCATACACTTTCATTCATAAGTTTGCTCGATGTTGATTTCAGCGACAGAAATGATCCACTGTAATTTGTTAAATTGTGATATTTTATTTTCCAGATCTACGACGTATCGATTAGACTAAAGATTAGACTAAAATCGCAGGGAGGAATTCTCTTCTTGAGAAACATTGTCAGATTTTGGTCGAGCGTGTCGTGATCGTGATCGATGAAAGGGGAACGGGACTCCCTTTCCCTATAGAGTTGAAATTTTTATTCGAGGGTCGATCGTCAGGCGGCCGAGGCAGCGCGATACGAACTACCGGAGGCGATAACGTCGATTCGCGGCCAGTGCGACGTCGGTGCATACAGGTTCGCGAACTGCATACTGCACACGGATGCGTGCACCCTGATATCGGTACCGTCGGTTCGTGAAAGGGTCATTGGCTGCGCCGTTTGCTTGTCCCATTTAGCTCCGTTTCGGGCTTCATACCTACGGAGCACCTCAGAATAGAATACCGTTACCCAATAGAAAATAGCAATCGCAAATATTCGGCTCGATCCATCTATGTATATACTTCGCTTAGTTTTTTATCTATTCTTTTAATCTTCGTTCTATAAACACTGCATATATTAGGTGTCCAAAAGTCCCATACTATAATTAAGTTTATTTACAATTAATGAAATCCCAACAAACTAAGAGTTTCGAAATCGGACTATCTAGAAATATCATGCCCCATCACAGTAACCTAACATAGTTTTCATTGACAGTTGAACGCGACAGTTCTGTCGTTCATTAAATTGGACGACTCGAATTGTCCATGGAAATCTAACATCTCCAAAATAGCTGACACGCATGACGATGATGCTCTTCACCGGATATGCATCTTTACTAAATTAAGAACTCGTAGCCCGAGCAATTTATTTATGTGGCTTATTGAACCCGGGTATTAATAACAATGATAAAATATAAGTGCAGTAATGCAATAGCATTTCGGTTGAAGATGATTATTATATGTGCTTATCCAGAGTTTTCAGCAAGCACTGAAAAAACTCGATTATCAATTAGCAGCGGTAGCGAACGATTATCGGCAAACCGAAAACAGTTTGCAGTCGGGGGAATAGTGTCAAGGAAGATGTAGCATAATCCACATTCGCATCGGACGAGCGGCTCTTAATTTGCGCGTCGCGTCGGTCGGAAGCGAGCCGCCGGTTATCCGGACGCGAGCTGTGACAGTGATCTCTCGGTTAATACATCAGAACGATCTATGTAAATGGGAAACGTCCGGTGTGCGCGCGTGCATTGTCATTATGCAGCCATCGGACGCGAGTAAATCGCTGCGAAAATATTAAGTCCGAGCGGACACCGGACCGAAGCGAAATCGCCCGACAAATTTTCCTCGGTTTTGCTGTGTCGCGTGCGCAGATCGATCCGATCTCGATCGATCCTCCTTCTGTTTACAAAACCCCCGGTCGGGAGGATGGGAGGGAGAGAGTGAGTGTTGCGAGGAGGCGTAGCACACTCTTTTCGCCAATTAGTCCATCGACTGTAATTCCAGGATTAATGCGCGAGTCGCGCGGCAATCTCCACATTTAAATGACAATGCGATCAGCCAATTAGTCGCGCCTGCAGCCGCCGCCGCTCGATTATCAATTACCGTGACCATCCCGACGGACTTAAGCTCTCTAATTCACTTTTTCGAATCGTGAAAATCTGCCAAGAACCACCTCTCCAACTGTTATCAGCTGTGGACTGGGCTTTAGGCCGCTATGCGATCAATTTTTATTTAGCATGAAGATTTGCAGTCAACTGATAAATAATTTGTTTGACATCGTGCAATCTTTCTGGCACACGATTTTCTTCTGTGCGTTTTGCGCACTGCTCCTCTCCGCTCGTTAATCGACCTGCAAAGTTGCGATAATTACGGAAGCTGTATCGAGAAAATTTTTAACAACCTAAAGGAGCTTCGATGAACACAGTTTACAAAAATAAATCGTAAAAAACTGCGTTAATAACTTTGAGACTACAGATTCTTCGGCAAATTTACATTTCTGCGAGGCGATCGATGAAAACTCCAGTGAGCGACGAAATTGCAGGAGCCACAGTATGAAAGATGTATTTTAATTGTCTATCGCAGACGAATTCGTGCAGGTCCGTAGCGTTCTAATGCAAGCTGCAAGGCGCATTCGCGGGCGTTATCACTTTTTCTCGAGCAGCGCGTATTCCGTCAATATTCCGGCGGGGGCGCAAACACGAGCCCGACAATTTCAAATGTTTCCGTCGCGTTTCGTCGCGTTCCGTCGCGACACGTTCACGGAAACGAATTCCGCGT
Source organism: Lasioglossum marginatum (assembly GCA_028455795.1). Taxonomy (NCBI): domain Eukaryota; kingdom Metazoa; phylum Arthropoda; class Insecta; order Hymenoptera; family Halictidae; genus Lasioglossum; species Lasioglossum marginatum. Next base: position 3,597,147 of record CM052258.1, on the reverse strand, counting down.
ATCGAAATATCGGCTGTGGAAAATTTCGCAGACAATCGCGAAATTATTGAATCGTTCCGCGCAGTTGATCGACAGCCTCTCTTCGACTTTCGTCTCCCTCGACGACGCGTCTCGTCTCGCAAGTATTTACCCTCTCGGAACGAGATGCACTCGCGATTCTTTGGAGGCTCTGTGCAACGCGCGGCCGTGTGCAATCCTCCTTCTCCTCCCCCCTCTCTCTCTCTCTTTCGTTTGCTCTCTCTCTTTCTAGCTTGGTCTCTTTCGCTCCCCTCTGCCAGATTTCCTTGCTTTTTCGTTCACCCCTTTGCTCACGGTCCTGCACTTCCTCCCCTTTCAACGACTCGTCCGCCGCTACGTGCCTTATTAAAACGTTCCTCAACGAGGCTCGCGTTACACGGAAAGTGCCCTTGTCACTTGCACCGACTTAATTCTTCCGGCAAGATTACTTTTGGATATTCAATTTTCGGAGCGCCCCGCTGTGCCAACGCTCCGCTCGTTAAATTGTTATCGTTACCACTGGAACAGCTAGACCGCGCAGACTAACGATTTATAATTGAAGACCCGAGTGCGGGATCCGCGCAGCAAGTCCATTTGTTGACAAAATTGCACTCGGAAAAGTTTTTCCTTTTTTGAGGCACGCTGCTCGATACTGTTTCAAAATTTTATAAAAACCAGGATGAGGAATAAACTCAATTTATCAATCAGAAAGTGTTTGTTACTACAAAGATGCATGAAGATCCAGATATCAACAATGTCCTAGGTCTTTCAAGGTCACTCGAGGTCGTTCAAAGGCATTCAAGATCAAGGAAGGTCACATATGTTTCGAAAAGTTCCAGAACATCGCAATGCAGACTCGAGTGCCCTATGTGCGCACATTTTGCTCCACAGTCGATAGAACTGTGTCCAATTAGAGAGTACAAATTCGTGAATGTACCTTGTGGAAAGTTCAACATCCACTCGGAGCGTTGTCGTATCTTTACGTGGCTCGTCGCGGTACAGAACCGATTTAATCCTTTCTTCTTCCGATATACCGGGCGAATGTAGCGTGTTCGAGTTAGGCGATACGGGATGTAACTTTTCCGGACGTTTATCTCGGAAGTTCTCCGGGCGTATTTAGTTATCCGGCCACGCGGAGGGATTTGCTTACTTACGAGTCTCCGATAACAGTACCGTCGGAAAATATGTGCAAACTATTCCGATAATTCCGATGCTTCTGTCCCAAGTTTACTCGCGAAGAACGACGGAAGTTACCTCGGACGGCCGCGCGACTCGTTGCATTGCTAGGCCCCTGGGCAATTTTGTTTTTCAAACGGTACCGCTCTCACATCGAACCATTGCTATACCTTCTTCAGAGCTCTATATTATTTCTGGACATGAAGTGTCCGTTAAAAAATGTGCATTAACGAATGTACTGTGCAACGTAACACACTATTCACGTACGAAATCATTCCAGGAAGCCTTCCGGTAAGACAGAAGCGGGAAAAGAGGGTGGAAAAGAGGAGAAGGAACAGGAAGTTAATCAACATGAGTTGCGAGCGCGTTATTCACCCCTAACCAGACGGCTACGTATTCAAATACCCGTAGATAATTTCACGAATGAGATCCCCTGCGCACGATACGCGGTCATTTTTCGGTGACTCGGCGTTGTAGACTGACACTGGATAGAGGATCGAGCGGTTTGATAAACTCGCACGAATGAAATTGAAACCGCTAGTTCCGCGGCCCGGGTTTCTCTTCGAAAAATAGCCCTGCTACGTGCGCTCAACCCTTAGGAACCGCGCCACACTGAAATATTATTCCCTTGACGTCACGGTGAGGGAATATGCTACAAATTAGAGGGAATTAATCTGACAATGTTCTATTCGTAAGTTTATACTTAGACTGCAAAATAAAAATTCAACTGTTCATTTTTTTAGATGTTTAGATAATGTTTAATTCAAGAGTGGATTTCGCGCAGCTTTTTGCAACTCTGGTCCGCAGTTGGTCAAAAAGACTCGAGCGCAGGTGGTTGGTCGAAAACATTTTTTTCCCGCGGATGCGGTTTTCATAGCGGTAACTCTGTAAACTCACCTGCAACAAATCCCGTGCTCCTAGATTCGTCCTTTTCCCAGCATTCCGGCGTCTCTCGTCTGCTCGTTTCTACCTGCAATTCACCAAACACCTCCACCAGAGAAGAACCTTAGACTCCCCGACGCGTTCCACCCCCAACCTTCGCGCATATCATCCTTTTTGACGCGTGTTTGCGTCAGCGGCGCGCGAGTTTCCTCGGAAATTCGCTTGATCCCATAACCGGCGGGGCCTCGCGAGCGTTCCCTCGATTTTTCCGCTATTCCTTCTTGATTTTTCAATATTTCAAACATCCTCGGAATACGAAAACACCGGGCCGGGGAGGAAAGCGAGCCGAGGCTGACGTCTCCGAGCTAGTCCCTCGCGGTTCCCGGCGATGCTATGCTCGAACGAAACACTGTTCAACCGGTGATAAAATTGCGGCGATTTTTTCCACAACAGCACTAGACTCAGAGGTCACGAGGTTACCAATCCACATGTTTCTCTTATTTCTGACCTTAGAAGTCGTTGGGTTACGTACGAATGAATTTTCATGACCTTCGAAATTATTCAACGGTGCAGACTTTTATAACATTTTTTAATATAAATTTGGTCCTATCGTGTTCGCTCATGTCCAGAACATGCTTTTTAATTTCAAGCTAAATTTGAAGAATGATAAATGCAACTATTTGAAACTGTGCAGAATTTCATCCAGGTATTTGGCGATTTTTTCGATACCCAGCGAACGACAGCATCATCGTACGTATTAAATTTCCTTCGATTATTTTACGAAGCGAAAATTTATTCGAGAATGCTAGGGGTAATTTTTGCCGCGTTTTATAATTTTCCCAACAATGTAGAGAATTATTGGTTTGATCGAGGCGTTCGGATTTTCGCATCGCGTTCATATTTTTCGCCGTGTTCGGCATGGCCGCTTGCTTTTGTTCGGACCGGCCGAAATGTAATTTATTTGGTTAATTAAATTCGGTCTCGGGAAAAGTAACTGGTCCGATGGCAATTTATGAAAGCACGGAGCAACGGAGGACCCGGGCTAAATATTTGTGTCCCGCTTTTGCGATCAGTGGGGGTGAAAAAAAGTCGAACACCGTATCAATATGTACACGTTGCGGCAGAGAACGGTTCTCGAAAATTTCCGAAAAAAATAACCGAACAATGGATATTGTATTAACGATTAATTAACATGCTCGCTGCCGGTGTCACGTTCCCCTCCTGGTACAGCGGAGGAAAAACGTCGAATTAATTTGGTTACGGTTGTTGTTGTTTAACGTTTTATTGTGTGTACACGTGACGTGGATATTCGGGAAATCGATGAGTGTTCTTTGTTGCAATTTTTTTTCATTATTTTTGGCAGCGTTTCACAAAGCGGATATTTTTAATAAAACAACACCGTTGCGGGTACCCGTTGACGAAAAACCGTGGCTGCCTTTTAATGAACAACTGCGTTCCGCAAAATCATTTTTTCTTTTGACAGAAGGCCGCAGATTTTTTTATCCGGTTGTTAACGCTGTCGAATTGCTCGCCGATGCAGTCGTCGGTATTGTGACCGAAGTAGTGTACTATCAGACCACTATCAAAGCGAGTCTACAGTGTATGTTACAATCTAATAAATTAGCCAGTGTAATAGAATTCAGGAAATCATTTCTGAAAATGTTTCTGTTCTTTATTCTGAGCACTGCTGCTTATGGGGATAGATTGGGAAAGGAGGAGAGAATAACCGAAAGCAATCGGAACCCGGTCGAACCGATGTAGCGGATTCACTTACCTATTCGTCCCTTCGTCCCTTTGACTCCCTTCGACCTTCGCAGGTCTCCGGAATCCCTGACGAGTTACGAGTTACGAGTGACGCTCGAGAATCGATTCTCTGCCCCCCTCGCTACCACGTCGCAATCGAGTTAACATTGTTTTATGAGCCCCGGTTTCGTTTGCCGGCGGTTTAGCCGCGCTTTGACGGATTAAGGAACAGACGCGAGATCTACCTCGACTCGCCCATTGCTTGGCGATCCCTTATTTAACCCTTCCGCGGGGACAGACGAAAGTTATGGGGCTCGCGTGGCATAGGAAACTTCGGGGACCAACACCCACCCCCGTAGAAAGTTACTTTTTCTTTCACGAACTTGTCAATCGAAGCTTCGCGGAGCTTTGCGGGTAGCTAATCAATCGTATAGTAAAGGTTTTCCGAAGCTGATCGCTGGACTGCGGATTTTTACGTATTTATGAAAAAATTACTACAAATCTGAGGATATTGTTATGTTGTTTTCAATGTAAAAAGACTATGAAGGGGTGAAATGAATTTTTAGAACGAAAGAGAACGAGAAAAATTTGAGAATTCTGCTCAAGATGGTTGGAACAAACCGAACCCTGTTTGCTGGAACCGGTTCGACGCGTTCGTCCACTGGCTCGTGAAAAAATGTCCCCGGCGAGGCGCATCGTTTTAAAATTAAACCGAGCCTAACGAACCGATCCGCGCCGCTACGCCTGCCTGATTACATCCTCCAACGCCCCCTCTCCCTCGCTCTTTCTCGAATTTCTGCAGGGCTGATAAACCTCGAGGGGAACAATCGAGTTCGATTAGAAGCCCCGAGTTCGAGCAGCTCGCTGCTCTCGTCTTCGAGCTCTCTTTCTCCCTCCGTCCCTCCCTCCCACCCTTCCCGCTCTCACTCTTGCAGCACACCCTCAGTTATGCGATTCAGGTCACGCTTTTCGATAATTATAAACACACCACTGGGCTTCCTCGTTTTATCAATTCCATTCGGTCGCGCGTGTAACTCCGCTACTTTTTTTTTCGTAATTATAATCGAGCTCACAATTAACCGAGTACGAAGTGGGTCACACGCGTCCGCCGTTGCGCACGCTGTGTGTTAATTTGCCGAACAAACTTCCCGTTCGGCGAATTTTTTTTACGAACAAAAGCTCAGTCTGCAAATAGAACAGTCCTCTGTTAAGGAAACCCTCTCCTAAGGATTATGTTGGTCAAGAGGAGCGAAAAATGTCCGATGAACGTTGTTTCGGATCAAATCGAATTCGTTTCGGATGAATCGATGTTATCCGATCATCTCTGTCAGAATGAATCAATCTGCTTCTCCTAAATTTATTGTCGTAGCGTTCACCTTCCGCGGATTATCGATTAAAAAACGCTAAATACACTCGGGGCGTCGAGAACGCGCCTGTAGCGCGCGACACAATTAATTCATCGGTCAATGTTCCATCGCGCGGAACCGTGGTTCGTCGCGAAAGGACCGTTGCACCGAAGTCCTCCATTGGATCTTTAATTTATGACTAGCTCGCGACAAAGGGACCTTCCGACGAGCTCGTGACAAGGAACCTTCTCGAGATTTCAGTCCTACTTGCCATCTGGTGACCACTCGAGATGTGGCCCAAACATTTAGTTTCTTTCCGCTTTTGACTTTACAACGTGCCATAAATCTACTTCCTGCGAGGGATCCTGTTTGCCCGATAAGTACGGTCCCAAGGACCGAGTTAGGTATCGCCCCACTCCTCCCAAGGCCTCATTCAGAGCTACGGGAAGAAGGCCTAAATAATCAAGAATGTGCTGATTGGAAAATGCAGCTTTCGGCAGGAACCAATCAGTGCATTTTCTTTCTCATCGCGTGCAGACAAGAAGTCAAGTCCAATCAGTTCGTTCCTAGCTTTCGACTAGACAACATTATTCAGTTCTTGGGTAGACAAGTACAACGCACCGGCCGTTGTCTTGTCAATCATTCATATAAATTGCAAGTTTTCGTATTCCGGTATTTCTTTGTTTAGCGATCCGGACAACCGATCATATTATTCGAGATCCCTCGCGTGCGGTAGCGTATAAGGCAGGACCTGCTAGATCAGCCTTACTGATGAGTCCCCTAGCAGGTCCGGGACGAAACGCTTCTTTAACGTATCTATTAGTTTTAGTCAATAATTGTCTTTGCGATCACTCGACCATTGAAACGGCTGCCCAATATTAATTTGGTGGGCAGTACAGTCGCGAAACGACGCGCTCGCGCTAACAGTCAAAGCAAGCTGCTCTTTCTTTTTGTATTTCATCTCCGATGTTTTTTCCGTCACTACAATGACCGGTTCTAGCGAAATTAGACCGCGTCGCTTGCCGCTGAAATATTAATTTGAACTCCGGCGACGCTTTATCGCGACGTGCCCGCTTTTCGACGTCGCCAATTTTGTCCCGGTAATTACCCGGTGTGCCGGCGGGGGTGAAAAAAGCAACGAAAAGCCCAGTTAATTAACGGGAAGGCCAATGAGCGTGAAAATATAGGGAATTCCATTTCTTCTCGTCCCGTACCCTCGTATCGTCCTAGTCGTCGTCGTCGTCTGTCTGATATGGAGAGATATATTCATATACGAACGCGAAATAAACCGTGGGCGTCACTTTCACACTAGTCGCTCGCCACGCCGCGCCGCGTCGCATCGTCCCGACGGTGTTTGCAAAATAAATACATGTCGCGGCCGAGTGCACGAGCGTGACGGCGCACTTTTGCGACGGGGAACCGTTTTCGCAACACCCTCTCCGCACGGCCTGTAAATCGTGCCGCATTTTTTCCCGCCGCGCCACGCCGCACCGGATCCTACGTCGCGACGCGTCCTGTTGGCGTTCGTGACCGTTGTTCGACATTTTATCTACTCGGCAAACTTTTATGGCGCACGAGCCGGCCCGCCGCGCGATACACCGTGTAAACAGATGTAAAATCGAGTCGGCCCGGCTCGAATCGATCCGCGAGACCTCGAGCCTCGAGTCAATTTTCCCGCACCCGTTGCGGTTTATTCTTCTTGGAATTTTCGCAAATTTATAATATGATTAACGGATTGCAGTAAAAATTATTTTTAAGATGTCAAAGTGTCGAGTGTTAAGATGACGCGTAGCCCTCTAAAATAGTGGCCAACACACCAAAAATCGGCCACCTCGGTGAATTCATTTCAAAGAGACACCAAACTAATTTTCACCCCCACGCTCGCGATGTCTGTCCGCGCCCCTCTGATTTCTAGCATATTTTTTTTTGGTTCGGGGATGAGAACGACACGCAAAGGGTGCCGCGGGTACATCGCTCCGAGTATTTGTATCCTGGTGCGGGGGTGGCTGTACCGTGAAAGATAAAAGGGCTGGGTGGGGTGGAAAGAAAGCGTCCAGGGGTGTAGGGGTTGGATAAAGAGCGGAGTAACGCGTCCGCGAGCTGGAGAAGCTGGAAGGAACGCCGTGGTGGAAGATGCTGAGGCTCTTCTAGGGGTGGCAGGAAGCCTCTGCGTGAAACGAAGAGGAGAGAGGGGTGAGAGAGAGAGAGAGTGGTATTCGACCCTCTATAGGGAAATATCCATAATGCGCATTTGCAATTTCAATGCCTCGCCGAGCCCCGGCAAGTTGCCGAAGCACAGCCACCCTCGAACTGCCGATCCGAAGCCTCGCGCGTTCCCCAGACCCCCTTAACGTCCCCTTGGCCAGCCCCCTCTCATTCTCAGCCTCTTCTTCTCGGGCCGCGTCTCCTCTAGCGGCCCTTTTACCTCTACATCGTCTCCCGGCGAGCTACAACGCCTCGAGCTACCCCCGAACGTGCAACAACCCAATCCACATATTCCGACGTATCTATACGCCTCGTGTGCTGCTCTCCCATACACCCGCCGAAAGTAGTCGGACTGTTAGGAGAATGGTGGCCCATGGCGGTCACTTCATCCCCCAACTCCCATAACGTCCGGTTTGACTCGTGACGAAGATTTCAAATTGAATTCGTTCGCCATCGTTGACTTTGGTCGACTGCCGACAAATGAATACATTTCTCTATGTATTTATAACCGCCAGATATTATCTAATAAAGAATTCACTTTGAATTCTCTCTTCATCACTAGTCCGATTCTCTAATTAGCTTAAATGGGCAGAGGAATTTTAAAAGGAATTTTGGAAGTCATTTGCTTGAAATAAAAAAAGCAGATAAAATATTGAAAAGTGCTGCTCCGATTTCCTGTATACTGTCATCAGATTCACCGAAATATAAATTATTACATCATCGATGAGCCATTATTGTCGCAGCATTAATAAGCTATTACTATTGTGCCATTGACAATGCATTATTATTGCAGCGTTAATAAGCTACATTAATAAGCCAGATACAATTAATGCACTCACCATTAATGAATTATGAATGGTATCGTACACGCACATTTCTTCTACTCCATGACTCACCACCATAGAAATTCCCAGTTTTTCCCGCGACGCAACTTTGAGAGAGGCTCGTTTCGTTTTTCTCTTTGAACGACCACGTGAATCGAATTTACCCTTCCGAAGTCGAAAAGAGGGATCCTTCTTCAGGATTCTCCTCCCTCGAAGAATCACTCTAATTGAGTTTAGAATATTCTTTCGGTTTTTGTTAGACGTTTGGAATGAACGATGAGATTCATTTTGACTGTAAATAGACTCGGTCGCCAATTTCACCCTCGAGTGCTCGGTTGGGGCGTCTTCCCCCTGGAATCTTATTAAAGAAATCAGTTACCACTATTTGTGCACCAACCCTGTATCCTGTTACCGACAATTGGAAAGTTTCTATTTTGCATAAAAATCCACTTATTGGTTTTCTTATTACAGTAGCACCGTATACAATTAACAAAAAAATCACACTCAATCAATCGCGCGCGCGATTGGTCGAACATTCCTACAACAATGAACTGGCAAAGAAAATTTTTCTCTGAGAATGTTTGGGGGAGTGAAATTCGCGAGGGGTTTCGAGATTGCGAACAGCAAGGCGTCGAAGGTCAAGGCCTCGAGATCCGGTCGGAGGCTTCATCCAGGTGGCGCTGTATCGACATTTCGTCGAGCTGCGTGTGCAGGGTAAGAGTCACGGGTTGCGGGGCTGGTTCAGGGGTGAAGAACGAATGAAATTCACCGAGCTTCATATCGCGGTCGTTACTTCCCACCACGGAATTTATTTTGCTCCGGTTTTCTCTCTCTCTCTCTCTCGTGTCGCGCACGTCCCCGCTGGCTTGGATACCGGCGAAAGAGAGAGTAAAAAAGAGAAAGAGTGTTCGGGGTTGAGAGTGAGAGAAGGGATGGAGAAAGATTTAAGTACATGGGAATCGGCGACGGGGAGGGAGGAGAGAGAGAGGGAGAGGGGGTGAGTTAAAATCAGTGCTGCTAGGGATATCGAAGGAGGCAATATTTCAATCGACGTCAGATTTATCGACCTTCGGCCACACGAAACGGCCAACGCGTCGAACCGCGTTACGTGCCATTTCGCGGGCTGCTTTCCTACCTTTCGTTGCCGTCTATCCACCATGTACCCGGTGGCGTAATTCACTCAAACGTGCCCGACAATCCGATGACTGATTCCCTGCCGCTTCGATTCGTCGCCGCTTTATTCGAGTCGCCAAAATCGATTCCGCTTCTGGCGCTCTACTGAACCCTTCCCTCGTCAATTTAAACCGAAGCTCCTATTTTTATTTGTACAAATAGATTTTTACTTTGGTTTCTTCCAGCATTATGTTTGATAAATTTTAATTCTTTAAAGAATGCCATTTTTCCTAGCACAATTCCTTTTCTCTTTCACATATTTAATTATTTAATTACGAGTAATATCCTGAGGCCATAACCCGACAGAATCGGCACACTTGATAAATACAGATAATATACCTAATCGAATAAAAGGAAATAATAAATATTAACGAGACAGAATCATGAGCACTCGTACAAAGCCGAAGCACACAACGGCACGCAATCAACAGATACATCGACGACAAGCTTTACATTATGCAATGGTTACAATATTCATTAGATTGTATGAATTCACAAGAAAGAAATATACAAAGCTATCATTTCGTTACACAAGAATGGGATCTAAAGCTCAATAGCTTGTGTGTAGAGCATCGTCGATACAGATCGCCTCTGAAAATTTATAATAATTAGCCGGTCCTCGAAAACGGCGTTCTAAAATATAATCTCAATGGCGGTAAATTATACCAGCGTATCAATTCAATATAAAGTGTTGAGAGGATCCGGGAGCTTAATCCGCGGCCGTCCATTAATTCAGGCAATTAATTCGGGCAATTAATTCGGGCAATTAATTCAGGATTAAACTTACAGCTACGTAACAACAATTTTAATTTTCTTGTTTTTCGCTGATTCCGCGGACAGACCGGAGAATATTACGGACTACGGAGCGGGTTGGTGGTTGGCTAACTCGATTTTGAGCCTGTTTTATTTAAACCTTCAGGAAGGTGTAGCTGGAAGAGGCCAGATTGCGCCCACCGATATTACTTCCACGTGTTTTAGGCGATTTTTTCGTCCCGCGGCGACTAAATATTCGTCGCAGCTGCCGGCGGCCTCCCCAAGGGCGATTCGTTACTAATTGTTTCTAGTTGCGCGTCTCACGACCGCGAGCACGTGCCACTAATTACCTTTCGTAGCGGAAAGCAGCGATATTTTATGCGACCGGGGTAATTCCTCGCGTGGCCGAGCCGCGCTTGAATTTTTGACACTAATTACCAGAACGCGGACGGCGCGAAACTACCCGTGATTACAGTAGCGCACGGTTAAATTTACACTCCTGGACTAAGCGAAAGCAGCGCCATCTTGAACCATTTCCACTCCGTTTTAATTCCAAAACCAAGATATTTCCTGAACTAAAATATCTTTCTTTCTCTCTTTTCTCTGTGCGTTTTTCTCCTTTCTGCCTCGCGATTCCTTCATTTTTTCCGGGCCTGGTCGGCTCTTAACTTTAACTCCAATCTTTCGCGACAATTCCGAAACGTGTACGTCGAAGCGCGTGGACACGTACACGGAACTTTGCGAAACTCGCGACGAGTTCGCAACTTCCAGCCCGGGCTCGTTCATGCGCGATGGAAACGATAACGCGACCCCCTAGCCACTCACGATGTTGATTTTTTTCTCTCGAGGAACATCGAAAGGTCCTTTTACCGAGCCCCGAGCTCCTCAGGCTGCGACGATGGAGGGATTCCCGTTCCTTTGGAAGATCGCGAAGCTGGAACTTGCGGAAATTTTGAAATTGTTGGTTTTTGTTAGATCGAAACTTCTGGAGCGAGCCAAAAAATATCTAGTTTCGATAAAGCACATTTCTGTGACAGAAAGTCGCGAGTGCAGTCTTGGAATTTTGGAAAATGGACAAAATTTTACTATTCAACAAACACGGATCCAAAGCTCGAATAGGACGTTAGGTATCCACGAGAATACCAACTCCTTTTATATTCTCCATTTCCCCGTGAATCAAGCGAGCGAATTTCGCCAGGGTTTCCGACGTTTCTCTCGGCGCAGTAATTCTTGGCCGGTGCTTTCGCGGCGGAAACGGAAACTTTGAACAAATTAATTTCTTTTCAAGCGACACGGTTCGGCATTCATTTTTCAGGGTCCGTCCGAGCCGGTGCACAACTTTGCCGGGGACCGATTTTCCCTCTCTCTCTCTCTAGAAATTATAACGTCGTAATTGAATTCTCGGTGTAGCGGAGGAAAGAAGTTGACGACAAGTTCCACCGTGGGTCTCACTGCGCCGCCGGCGGGGGCGAGATATCGCGGCCATTAATAACGGAAGTCGTTCCTGAAGTTTACATTCTAAGCGCGGCTCGTTATAGAGTAGTCTCGGTAATCGTTACGCATAACTGATAATGGTGGGGTTATTAATTGCTGTTGGCCGCGGACCCGTCGACGCTCAGGCTTACCATATGGCACTGATTAATTACTGTGACCGGCGAAGCCGGTATCAGCATCCGCCGCCTTATTCTTCGTGTACCTTCGCCGGCCACGATTAAGTTTACCCTGCCAATAATGCCGCGCTAATTGCTCCCCCCCACCACCACTACCACTACCACCATCACCGCTGCCGGTTTTGCTTTTAATTATCGCCGTCGATAACTTCTGCGTCCGGGCCCGCGCAACTTTCGCGAGCGTTTCATAATGCGTCCGGTGTTTTACTTGTTGATTAAAAATTAGCTTCCGCGCTGCTGGCCCGGTTCAGGCTACCCCAGTCTTTGAGAATCCGGAGCTAATCGATTATTTATTTAGTGCGTGCAAACTTTTTGAATAAGTTGAAGATAGGTTCTGTTTGAAATGTGCAACACATTTGTGTTTCCCACAGTTGCTTCAGATAATTCTTCCGATCACATTGAAATTGCATCGGTCGTTGGAAGAAGTCATACTTTTTGGCGGTGTTGTTGGTCTTGCTGAAGACGCTGGATTAAGCCTTCGACGGTTGTGTTCCTTGGAGCTTAAGTTATCCGAAGACAAAGTTCCGAATAGACGTTATTACAGAAGAGGAAGCAAACAGGAAGCAAACTTATCTGTATTGTGCTTGTACAACGTTGACGGTAGGCTGTAGACGTAGGTAGTTCCTGGTGTTGCAGTACCAGTGCAACGTCAGCTTTTAACTTACCGTTCTAACCCGTGTTCCGCACAGAAATTGTCAAATCGTATTATACTTCATCGTCGGGTCTTCTTGATCCACTGTGTGTGTGTGCGTCGCGCGAAAATTAAATACTAGACCGGACTTTCAAGTTCGAAATTTCGGAATCGTATAGAATTTCGAATCAGATAGTTGTCTACAGAAACTTCCCGTAAAATACAATAGAATTTAATTCACCGTCGATCACAGAGATATAAAATCGCGTCAGCACCCACGGCTTCTGTCACGATCTCAAAAATCATCGCGAATCCGTGAGAGGAGAGCGAGGAGACCCTGAAAAACACGTTACTCCTTGTCTGGAGTCTGGTTACACGCTCCATGGGGTGGAGGCGTCCCCCGACGCCGAGCGTCGCGACGAACAGGGGCGAGGATAAGGAGAAAGTACGAAAGGGAATAAATTTCCATCGTCGCGCATCAAAATCTACAGCGTCGCACCGTGCCAAGAAAAACCCGCCTCGGTAGCCAGAAACACGTATTAAACAAATCAATCGATAATTTTATCGTCCACATCCTCTAAAATATCAAAGGGTTTTTAACGATTGAACAAAAACAATTGGAATTTCAAAAAATTATATTAAAACACACTTTATCGTCTCTTTCGTTGGATCAAACAACCAGACTTTTTCGTTTCAAGATCCAGGTTCCTCGCGCGCGTGTCTTGGAGAAAAAGCGAGCCGATAGCATGGTCGGCGCTTAATTGGAGGAGATTCGTCAACTGGGGAGCATAATTCTGGAGTTTGGGTGCGATTTATGAGTCGCAGGGTATGCGCATAATTACGATCGATCGCGTGAAGAGAGAGAGAGAGGCCTGATCCCGGCTCGCCGGTGTTTCTGCTTGACTTTTTGAGGGATTACGGGGCTTTGGAGGGGTCGGTACGGGGTCGCGGTCCCGAATCTCCGTTATCATTTCATTATTTCCGTTAATTTAATATCGGTGGGCTCTCCAGGCCGTAGGACACATCTGACTTGTTAATTTTTCCCCGCATAAATTCCACGCGAGCTTTTAATTGATTCTGGAAAGAGGGGGCAGAGCAAGAAGCCCTGCGGGCCTCGCAAGCCTCTCCTCGTAAGCCTCTCCTCGTTTCATCTCTCTCACTCGGTTTCGTGGTCGAGCAACCAGTTTTGCACGGAGTCACGATGACGAACGGGTTTGTTCTTCGCCGATCCTCGTGACGGATCGAGCGTGCCTTGGAGTCACGCTCTTTGCGAAAGTTTGCGCCCCTAGCTGGCTCGTGACCCGACTCAAGGAAAAGAAATCTCTCGCCGTGACTGTGTTCCCTAAAATTCCCTTCGACGTGCAGATATTTTTCCGGGGGCACAGCCCGAACAGAGAAATCGCTCGCCTTCGAAATTGCTCGAAGCCTGATTGAACATTTATCCAACAGCCACCCAATACGAGTGGCCCGATACTTTCTGGGACCTGGCGCCGACAATATGCGGCAATATTTCGCGAATTTCCCGAACCCCCATTCTTGCGGCTCGTTCAATGAAAACTGCAACAAGCGAACAATCTGCCGCGACCCGGTCAATAAGTAATTTACCCCTCCTTGTGCACAGAAACACGAATAGAGATAAGAAATATTTTCTGTGGTACAGTTACCGTCCGAAGAATTTTATTCGTACAGGAACTAGTATAGTAGTTAAGGGCTAAACGATGCAGGAGACAGTCTTCTAACGTTTCCAACGCACAAAGAGAGCGCAACAATTTTTTAAACCACCCCCTCGCTTTCTCCAGTGTTTGCACTATTTTTCGCAAACTTCCAAAACAGCCTCCAAGCTTCCGCAATCTTTTCCCAATTCAAGTGAAAAACGCTTGCGCCCGCGAGATTTCGGGAATAGCCAGAAATTGTTCAGGTTTCCGAGAGAAGCGTTTCGTTTCGGTTTCGCTTCTCCTGGTCCCCGAGAAATTTCTCGACCGGATGGAACGGAGGCTTCGTTAGCGCGATTACGAAGTTTAATCCGACTGATTTCGACCGGCGTCGCGACCTCTTTTCCTCTGTGCTTTCTTTTTTTTTCTCCGGAGCCCTGTGTGTTCTCTCCTCTTTCGTTCTTTCCTCCCTCCGATGGCATTTCTTCCGAGCATCAGCCTCGAGCCCGAGGAGGGTGCCACGCGGTGCCAGAAGAACTCTTCAGACTACGCCCGGAGTACACGGAGAGGGTGCAGAAAGCCTAATTAGACGCGGTACCCTGCGCTAAGAGGGTGAAACGGAGAGCGAACAAAGGGGGAACAAGAAAACGAAGAAGAGATCCGGAACGTGAACGCGCAAACGTTCGCACACGGGCCGAGTGCAGACGATGTGTTGCTACCTCTCTGCTGGTCTTTCTCCTGTTTCGTTCTACCGAACTTTCAAACTGTCTCCGCCAACTGGAGGAAGGATGGGATACACCAGAAAAATTGGTCTGCGATTTATTTCTGGTATATTTGTTGAACTTTCAGTGAAAGGTTAACGATTTAGGGTCTCCGCCGGGTGCAAAAAACGCTAATACTAATCATAAAACAAAAATGTGTCCGATTCGCAAAGCTCCGAAGAATGACCGCCGTATAAAGGAAAAATTATTACCATACCGGGGATCGTTATGCAAATTCTCATTTTCATAATTCACTTGAAAGGAGCCTGACAAAAAATCCTTCCATTCAGTAAGAAGCTTCCCACAGTAGAAATGCGAGAGAAGTATTATGAATTTTCGTTAATGCACGCCGTCTTCTATTTTATACGCTCGTAAATGCCACGAATGCATAAAGATTCAGTCTAGTTATTAGGAAACCCCGGCGCAGTTCGTTACAGCGTATCATTCGGTTTAATCGCAGGAATCGATGATTATTGCTGGTAATCGGAGTCCGGCAATTTTCGCCTAATTTTCCCGTCGGTTCTTTATCGTGACGTGGGGAGAGAGTCTGCAAAGTTCTCGCACCTTTTCAGCGGAATTTTTGCGCTTCCGCGATAATTTCCACGGAATTAGAGGAAGCGAACGAAATTACGGAAATCCTCGGGGCTCCTGAGAAAGTGGCGAGACCGAATTCGAGCCTCGGCCGTTCTTCACGAGTCCCTTTTCCGCAATTACCTGGCCGCGTATCACGGACAATCCAATTCTCCGATCGAGTTTCTTTTTCCAAACTTCTCGCCACCCTCCGCAGCTGTTTTCCGAATCAATTCGTCAATCCTGGCTAATACCTCGAGCATTTTCTCCACTTTAACCATTTTCTCCGCTAGAAGAGCGAGTCGTTAAATTCCAGGAATGGCTGAAATTTACAAATTGCCCAACCCGAGCCTATTATATGTACGTCATTCTATTCGCTTCTATTCGCTCATTCGATTCACTCCTTTCTATTGTAGTAACGGCGTGAGAAATGTGGTCGGAATCGGCGTGAACGCTGTCGCACCTCTGCGTTTCAATGCTGTGTTTTATTATCGATGGAAAAAATGTTGCAGCGTGTCAAGCCGACTACACGCGGCAGATTATTTACGTTACACCGAGAGTACTATAACTCGGAGAGAGGGCGCGCGCTCGCGTGTCGACTCGCTATAATAATTGCTCCCGTCAAAATCGCTGTAATTTACGAGCAATTCCAGTTCGTTCTTCCTCCGACGTAATTTCCCGACCGGCCGGAAACAACGATCCGTCGCTGTAACCTTCGGGAAATTAAGCTGGACGCTCCGCGGGACCCGATCATTATTTATCTATTTAAATATTAATCCGGGACTATGTTCTGTTGAATTTCCCGGTAGGTTCAACACGTCTATTTTTAAATGTTAGGATTCAAGTAAGGAGATGTTCCGTTTGATAACAATTTGTTTGTTATTTCTATGCAAAATAATTTTCCTCGATACGTGCCATACAAAATAAAGTTCCAGGAGTCCTATCACTCCTCGAAAAAAGTTTCGAATCTCTCTCGCACACACACATCACAGTGCACCATATACTCCCGACAAAGCGCCTCAACAATAAAACCGCACTCTGGACCTCGTTCATTCTCAGCGATCCTTCGAATTCTCCATCCGACAGAGCGAAGAACCGTCGATCATCGTTCCGAACAATGTCTCGGACCGGGAAAAACCGTCTCCGATATCGTCGCGTTTTTGCCATGGGTTCTGGGTAGTAATCGGAGCCCCGTGGGCGGTCTAGGATTTCCATGGGGTGCGAGTGGTGGACGCCTCGGAGGCCACTGTCGTGCGCCCTGTCGTGGATTCCCGTGTCGCGGTACGTGTACACATAACACGGCAGCGTCCGGCAAATAACCGCGCACTCGAATACACAAACAGGCATTCGATTCGTGCCGTAGATAGGGGTAGTTACAGGAATCTATTGTGCTTCCGAGAGGTCGGAGGAACGGCTCTTCCCTCCCACCATTTCGACCCTCTCTCTCATTTTCATTCTCATTCACTCTCTCTTCCTTCTTCGCTCGCTCATTCATTCATTCGCTCACTCGCTCTTTGGATTTCTCGTTCTCTCATTCTCGATCTCCCACTTTTCCACTCTCTGGCTCTGTCGCTCCCAGACTCTCTCACTCTCACTGTTCCACTCTCTCACCGTCCGAATCTCTCACTGTTCCACTCTCTCGCCGTTCCAATCTCTCAATGTTTCACGCTCTCACTTTACCACTTTCTCGTTCCCTCACTCTCGCACTCCCCCCACTCTCTCGCTCTCCCATTTTCACCGACTCTCTTCCTCACTTCCCAACTCTCACTCGCTCAGTTTCTCCCACTGACTCCGGGAAGGAGAAGGATCGGGGCAGAGAGTGAGAGAAGAGGCGACAGCGGCTCCGGGCCCGGAGTTAGGGGGTTGAAATGGGGTAGCGAGGAACTGCGGGGGTGAGAGTGGATGGAAAGCGCCTGGATGAATGGCGGCGGCATTGCTGGTAGTAGTGGTGGCTTTTAGCTGGGCGCATTCAACCGCGAGGGTTAGCCGGGGGTTGGGATTAACGCATCCGCACGCGGCCTGCGTGACGCTCGCAGAGACAGAGGACAAGGGCGACGCAGGGATGAACGAGATAGAATGATAGGAAGAGAAAGATAGCAAGATAGAACGCGTTTCGCAAAATCGTCCATAAAATGTATTACTCGCGGTGACAGAGCCCGGCCACAGAGACGGTGTTTGTTTAATTTACTTTGACGCACGCGAGTATATAGGGGATGGGGGCCCGATGGAGCCGCCCCTTCTTGATACTTTCCTCTTCCCTGTCGCGATGGGATCGCCTCTTTGTCGTCCTTTGAGCCAGTGACGAATAGCGAGAGTCGAATTGGGCGGTTTCGAGAAACTTTTTCACTCGGACGGATCGGCCAACGTGTTTTTAGAGAGTTTTCTCTCTTCGTCTTTCTCTCCTGGTGGTGAGAGCTGTCTCCGTTTGTGTGTGTGTGTGGGGATTTTACGAACCCTATTCTCGGAGAGGCACTGTTTATTTATTTATCGGAGGAATCGGGCTGTTAGATGCGAAAGGTGAACGTCGTTTATCGTCGGAATGCGTAGAGGAGCTAGCGACCCTAATTTTCGAAGGGGGTTGTGTTTATGACTGGAGCCTGGGGACCTGTGCACGTTTATGGCCTTACTAAATTTGTGAGTAGTAGGGGAATGTTTGTATTAGCTCGGAGTGATGAGGTTTGTGTAATATTTTTATGGTGAGGTATGAATTTTTTTGTCATCCGAATTGTCGCAACGTGGTTCGCGAATTTATAATCCCGATTCGTTTCGCAAGAATTAAAAGTGTTTATGCAGAAAGTGTTAAAAACTGCTGAAAATTGGCACGGTTCTGTCGGAAGCGTCGCGGCCAATCAGCAGGTAATGCTCATAGCGCAGTGGTTGTTGTTCGATCGTTAATTGCACCGGCGTTGATACGCGTTTAACTAACGACAAACAGTTTATTCTCTTGTTGGTCGCTCGACGACGTTATCAATTTTAGAGCGTGCGTTCTGTTTGCGATGAAATAATGAAATTCCTGTCGCAATTATGCCAGCATCGGCAACCTCGCGTACTCTTGTGGTTCGCGTAATCACGACGCTACTTATTTACACAGTCTCGTTTTTTTAAATCCTCAACCGAGTTGCTTTATTAATTGTTCATTTACTCGACTGAAACAATTAATATACAGTCAGACGAAAAAGTCTGCGCACACAAAAATGGGTATGTACAATATAAAGCAGTGGACGTATTAAAAAAATTTCAGAATGTCTATGTGTTAGTTTTCTATGTGTAAGTTTCAGCTTAACAAAATAAGTAAAAGAAGAAACAAATTATTATTTTGCGTAAACATCCAAGTTCCTGAGATATTAAGAGTCTTTCGAAAAAGTTAGCCTATTTTGAAGGGAAAAGTTAACCGGTCGAGAGTCCCCGTGACCGCGAAACACGTTTTCGTTCGTTAGCCACGAAAAAATCGGTTGTTACTATAACGAACACATCGGCCGGCGCGTGAAACAACTAACAACGGTTCACAAAATACTAATAGGGGTCCGGGGATAGTTGAACAGATTGGGCACACGGGAGTTCGTTAAATCCGGTTTAATACGAGCTGCTGCACCCGGCGTCCAGCGAAGTCCACTCGAAACCCGCCTCTCCCGGTTCAAGAACCATTCCTCGAACAGGATCGAAGATCGGTCGCGAGTCCCCGAGTTCGATTGCTTTTTCCGTTCTCGACGAGCACCTCTCGAACCTGCAGAGCAAACAGTTGCAATTTTCTGACATTTTGAATCGATGTCGAAACTGGGTACACTTATTTATTCGCCTTTAATAGTCGCATTTAAATTCCGCATCGTTCGACGGCATTTCAATACCGAAGATTATTGACTGAGAAGTCAAGTTTTCTTTAAAGGAAATTTTCAAGAAATTTTCTGCACGAATTGTAATACATAGAAATCAAATAGAAAAATCCTTGCTTCAACGAATTCAATTTTTTTAATCTTTCTGCTGTTTGAAATTTCATCTACTCGATTTTATCATGCGTAGAACCGGCAGTCCATTAATAGATGAAAATATTGAAACATCGGAGAGACGTGAAAAATCGGGAACTCCGATCGAAGAGGTCACTGGACTGGTTCCTTTAAAATGCTCGAGCGAGAACGCCGCGCCGTCGACGATTCCTGTTTTGGACGCAGCCCGACGATTCCGTTGTCGATCAGCTCGGGCCGGACGTTACGTACGCTCTCCGTGGGATTGCCGACGGAAAGTTTCCTTCCCGTGGAAGCAGTTTTTGACGTTCCGTCCGTTATTCCGTCGGGCATTGTCGAGGAGTCGGTTGGAAGAAGGCCAACGCCGTGCCGCGGCGGAACGGAATTTCGCTGTAATTTATTTAACAACGACCTACCCCGACGTGGAAAAATTCATTCGTTAAAATCGTCTGGACGTCGCAGTCCGACGATTCGACGGAACCTTGCGAAAACTCGGAACCGGTCCCCGTAACCTCTCGCGAGAAATTCGACTAATTTTCTTCATCCCTCGTTGCTTTCAATGAAAAAATATTCGACACATATCCTATACACACAAACATCCCCCGCTATCGACACTTAACATCTCAGACAGCGAAATGTGTGTTAATCTTTGAAAAAAGGGATTTCACACCACAAAACGGGATAGTTTAGAACAAGTCGGAGCCATCCGGTAATCTCATGCGTAGCTAGAACTCACTTATCCCGATTCCTGATTAAACAACTTCTGGCAACACACACACGCGCGCGCGCGTACATACACGTACACATACAGTTAGGTGCTTAATAATCGCTTTAACGTTCCGAGCTTGAAGCTTCCTTCGCTGGAAGCAGTTCGAGGGCCAGAAGGGCGGCTCGAAGGGGCGGTAGAAGAAGATGGGGTTGGGATGCGGCGGCGGCTGGGGAGATCCCGGCGTGTTTCATCGGGACTTAGAAATCAAATATTTGCACGGCCGGGAGCTTCGCCTCAGTTTACACGACGAAACTCGCGAATCCTAAATACTCAGCATTTACTGACTCGTCAACGGAAAAGGAAGGAGAGGCGGAGGGATCGGCGAAGAAGCGGATGTCGGATGAGGGAAAGAGAGAAATAGAGTGAGGCTGGAAAGCAGCCGGGGTTAATTTGCTGACCGTCGGTGTTTATAGAGATTCGAAAATCGCAAGCCACGCGATTATGCCGGGCGGACGCGAGTCAAAATAGTGCTGATTCAGCGGCCATTATCGCCGGCAAGCGACCGTTATTATTGCGAGTTAACTCGTCCAGGCGTTTATCGTCCGTAAGGACTTACCCGTGAGTCCCTAATTGGCGCTTACGCAATAATCGTGAGAATCAAAGCGACCGGTGTACACCGCACCCTCCCACGCCCTCATCTCTCTCTCTACCTCTGGCCTCTCTATTTCACCTCCTCGTCCAAGTCTCTCTCTCTCTCTCCCTCTTCATTTATCTCTGCGCGTGTGTCCCGACGAGCAGAGAGCAGAGACACAGGATCCAGATAACGCTCGCCCTAAATCGTGGCCATTAGTCGATCTGAAACGTAATCAACCGGCGGATCTACGATTCGCGCAGGTCCTCTCCCAGGCTCCAGGTCTCTTCTTTGGAGGTAGACCACGTAAGTGAAGTTACGGTAACAAGCAACTCCGTATTCAACCGCTGGTAATTTCCCATTCCGACTGATTACTTTCCATTGTTCCGCCCGCCGCGCCGTTGGAGTTAGTATACTGCTAAATGTTTGATCACACGTTCCCTTCCCTTCCCTTCTCTATGCCCCTCCACTCCGAGAGCACCTTGAATTGCACATCTTTGAACCTGTCATCGCGCGACGACCCAACGACCGAACGAATGGGCACCGAACTTCTACTAATTCCGAAGGCGGAGGTAACTCGAACGGCAATTACCTCAGTGGCGTGACCTCCGATCACGCAAAAACCATACTGTCGAGCTGACTGAAGGGCTAAAGAAAAAATCTCGGACTCAAGGAACGCGATCTCGGAGACAGTAATCTCGCAGAGATGGGGGAAAGTTGATTGATGCGCGATCTATTTCTCGAAGGTATAAATCGTGACCGACACTCGGAAGGTGAAAGGTTTTGAAGATTGTACAGGCGATGTATATTAGACAGTTGTTCGATAATTGTAATAATAGAATTCGATTTACTCACGCTAAAACTTAATTCTTGGGGGCAGCGCGCCTCAACTAAAATTCAATTCGTCACTATGGCAACGAAATCCCAGTAGAAAAATTAATAGCTCCGCTTACGTGTCAGTTTGAAGCACGTTCTTTTGTTTCTCAGAATATTCACGCTCCAGTAGATTGTTTTTAATAATAATTCCGCCGAAAGGCGGGTCTTTGACGCAGAAGAAAATATTTATCAAAAAATGCAGCTTACCGCGAGAGAGCATGCCGGGGAAAAACGGAAAAGAAAAGGAACGAACGCTGAAGGAAATCTGAAATAATAAAGTATACGTGTGTACGGAAAACAGGAAAGAACCAACAGTCTGAAAATAAACACATTAAATGAAGACCGATGGAAATGATTTAAATGCGCGTACGAAGGTAAGCGCATTAAAAGCTGTTTGGATGTACCATAATCTCCTTGTTGAGATTTAAATTGCTTCAATGAAAAAGAAAAACTGGAATAAAAAAGCAAGCTCATTAAACAGTACTCATTATCAGTTCTAAAGTGGACCGTGACACGCTTGTTCTCTCTCTCTCTCTGCTCTCCTTTCACGATGAAACAATTTAAATATCAATGAGCAGATTTATTCGAATGATACTTGTTTAAACGATCGCGAGTCGAAAGTACGAGAAACTAATTTAAACTGCTTGACGCAAGTATGGGATCCTGAAATTTTCGATTGTTTGATCCTGTTGATCCACCTTAAACACTCGGTGCTACTAATGATACAATCATACAATCTGTGTTCTCATTTCAACAGGCTCTCGAAAACCTGCAGTATAGAAACACGAAGGCAGAAATTCGCACAAAAATCTGCAGTGTAATTATTACACTGGGAATTCTCTTTTTTCGAAGGTATACAAAGTTCATTTAAAAAATTTACTTTAATTTCAGTTTATCCAATTATACCGCCAGGAAATTTATTTTCAGAAATAAACGAAGAATTGTGTTACCCACGTACAACTGGAAAAATAATAAAAACAAGTACATTAAAAAAAGGTTTAGGGCCTTGAGCTTTATAAAAATCGAATAAAAAAAAGATGTTTGATAAAATACGGTATCCATTGAACTGTGCATTTCCTTCGAGTCTCGAAAAAGGACGACCGAAGCTACATAATGCTCGTTTCCGTTGACCACTAATTTCCGGAATCAGCCGCGGGGCCTTCCGCGTCATTTGTTAGTTCTCGAGAACCGCGTATAATATTGATGGGTTGAAAAAGCCGGCATTAGGTTATGGAAGTTCAGATATATCCAGTTATAGGCTATTAGCCTCGGAAATGGAGAATCGATACGCACACGTTCCAGTCCAATAGGAAGATTAGGATATGGCGGACGCGGGCGTAAAGCGGCTGCCCCCTCGCGAAACTCGTGCAAATTTTGTCGCTGCGCTGTTTCGCTCCGTTTCGCTATTTCGCGTCTCCCCGAAGTACTTGCGAAACCCCGGCTGGTCACTTTCATCGCGAAACATTCCGCCAATTATACCGTGAGGCGAGTAAACCGTGTCGTTCCCCTACGAATACTGTACACAGTCTAGACCAAGTAATTTGTTGATGAAACCAAAAGTTCCGTCGAATTTCGAAAAATGTGTTCAAGCAGTGGAATGAATTATCAATGTTTACGTTGCACACTCATTTCTTTATTTCACACTACCAAATTCACTTCATACATTTTTGCCTCTCACTCGTTATGTTTCTTTCTCACTCTCACCACACAAAATGTTCCAGCGTGGAAAAGACATGCCAGCTCCTTCAGACTTTTTTGACAACATCTGTGTCCAAGTTAGCATCAAAAGCAGCCTAGTCACAATACACTGAGACTCGATGCAAAGTGGACAGATCTCCAACTTTGACTATTCAAAGAAATCCAAAGGAAAAATACAAGAATCACTTCCAAAAGCTTGTTAAGATGAGATGGTAGCTTCTCTGGACACTTCTCAGGCTACGGATGTTAGACCTTATTCACAATGTTTGTACACTTTCGCTGCAACTTGGACGGATTTCCACGTTCAAGCAGCCAAAGGAAAAACAGGAATTGTTGTCGAAAAGGCTTCGACACAATTTTCGAGACGCATCGGATTACTTCTTTAAAGCAGGGAACCGTCCATTGACGAGCGCGTTAGGGTTCCGGAATCTGTCGAACGTATGATCAAAGCGGAAGTTGAGGTCCCTTTGAAAATGTTCCACAGATGTCGGCAGCCTAATATTCGAAATGGCTGTCGCCGGCGAAATGTCCGAAGTTCTCGTTGAACTCTTCACCCTTGAACTCGATAAGGGGCCTTCCTCCATTTAAGACATCTAGCTGAATTTTTCAGGAAATACATACTAATACTAATCGAACATCGCACAATAAAATGTATATATTGTTCTTCTAATGAATAATAATTGCATAAATGGAAAAAATTCTCGAATTTCCCCTACCTTTCAACACGACTAGAAAGAGTGGCAAAGGATTGAAAATTGAACCGTAGCCTTAGCTCGAGAGGGTAAGCAGTTCGGGGGTGGCAAGTACTTAAGTAATCGTATCGATGATGGCTCGATGTCTGCATCGAACTGCTCCTGGGGGGGGGGGGGGCTGTGTGTACCGTTCTATCGATTTCACCGTCCCCGCCTCGACCCGGTTCTATCTGTCTGTGCCATTTACTCTACGTAACGTCGTAATAACCGCTGCTTTCGGCTCGCGTGCGCGATAACCGGCCGTAATCGGCGATAATCATGCACATGCACCGAGCGCGCAAGAAGCCATGCACCCGGCCGATGCAACGACGACGCGACGCGACGCTGCAACGCCGCCAGGTGACGCGCACCACTCGTATTAAAAACCGGACGAGATCCCCAGATTGCAGGTTTTAATGCAATCTGATGCCGCCGACGATCTGGCAAGCGCGCCGGAGCTGTTTCGACTCTGCACGAACATTTCCATATACACTGGAGATTTCGAGCAGAAACTGGACACGAAATTTTACGTTTCTATAATACTTTTTTCAACCGTGCTGGCTGCGAGCTTTATTTTTATACAGGCGGAACGTTCATTTTGAGGTTGAGGCTCGAGGAATTTCACGCGGATCGAATATTCACGCGAAGAATATTTTAAAGGTTTTGAGAAAAATATTTAGAGACCGTACAATAAATATTTCGATTGATAAATAGGGGTGAAATTCGATCGATAAAATAAATGTGTGAATCGCCTCGAAAATGTTTTGATCGATCGCCATCGATATAAGTAATTTAAGGATGTAATGAAAGGGGTGGTAACAGGGTGAGAAAAATATTTGAAAATCATAAAATACACATTTGCATCGTCTGACAAATGTTTTGATCGATCGCTATCAATATAAATAATTTAAGGTAGGGGTAGTAACAGGGTGATAAAAATTCGCAGAGGGTGATAGAAGGGTTGACGCGTGGGAAGAGAGAGCAATCACGGATGGACTCGCAGATCGGGTAATAGGCGGGTTTGCGCCGGGTGCATAATGACTGGAACGACTGAATATATCGGCACTCTACGCCGCCGTATATGTTTATGGGACAATCGATGATGTATGAACGTCATAGAGGCGCTATGCAAGCCCTGTATACCCGGAGACCGGCCGATCGTGTCGGATTGCACTCGAACTGTCCTGTCCGGCCTGCACCGATGCGCTCATCAATGGTCCCACGATCTATCTTGTTATGATCCTGTTGTGAAAAATGTGTCGACCTATGAACACCCGTTCGAACGGCTTTAATGTCGCGAGCGAGCCAGTCTGCGGAGGTGGATTCTCGTGAAATATTAACAACAGCGAACGCGATGCAAACGTTGGCCGGTATAATAATTTAATACTGCCATAAATGGGGAAACACCTGCTGAAATATTTGTTTTCGAGAAAATGAAAGGAATATATTCATTTTTGAACCAGGCGGCAAATATGCGAAACAAATATGCGGACATGAAAATAATAATAATCAGAACATTGTTCTCTGAAACACATTAAGGAAAGAAAGAAATTTCTATTTTAATTCCGACAGCCAATAGAACCGAAATACAAGGAACAATATAAAATCGCGAATGAAAGAGGGGTCCGGGGTAGGGAGAATTAATTTGATCCGCGAATAAAATTCCATTGTTCGCGGAAGAGGAAACGAAGGCGGATGAATATTGAACAAGATAATAGTTTATGAAGCATATTACACAGGGTAGTTAACCCGGGGGAAGTTCGCTGAGAACGTTTGTACATCGGGTAATATCATTTAAGAACCCGGAATCCGACTTTATTCGAATCTCTGCGCTCGCGAACCAGTCAAGATTATGCAGGGAAAAAGCGAGATGGCTGGATATGTAACTCTTTTCCCTTTTTTCCTTCTTTCCTTGTTCTTTCTTTTTTCTGTTCACCCGGTTACGCGACCGCACTTTTCTCGGGGGCTTCCGCGGCTTGGCAGTTCGGTTAATAAGATAGCCGGAGTTACTTCCGAAAGAAAAATTATGCTCATCCCGAATGAACTGTTGGAAGAATCTATACGGCTCATATGGTATTCTCTTTCGCGCACCGAGCCCGGAGCGACTCGGAAAAGTTTCAAATTAACCTTAGACTATCAGCTCCCTCTTTCTCTCGTATTCTCTCCTACTCTCTGTATATGATGGCCCGATCTGCATAAAATGAAATCTGCGAGAAGGGCAGAGGAAGAAAGAAAAAGAGAGGGAGACACTCGGTGAACCGATTAAAATTTTCTTCATTCATTTTAGAAGATTTAATCCCTCTTTAACTGGCAGCGGAAAAGTCTTCTCCGATTCCACGTTAGTTAGTTATTACCGCGCGTGCGGGCAAATATTTGAATATTTCCCGGCCGGGATCGAGACGCTTCCGATTGTTTGCCGATCGAGAGCCGGCAAAAAATCACGCTGATTCCGATGGATATCCCTGTGGCTTCGATTCGCCAATCTACTGCCTCCAAGCGCCGTTTCTGCATTCTATGGCGAACGGTGTTTTAATTATCTCCGGATGCGGGGGATTAAATGATTAGGATTGTGTGGATGGCTGTGGACCGAGGATTTGCTTGCAAATCTCTGTGAAGATTGTTTTACAGGTGTGAATTTGTGAATTCTAGAATGATGACAAAGGGCCTAGCCGATTAAGATGGTCAAAACTGCCCTCAGAGGTTTTTCAATGGCTATCGAATCATTCGAAAGCTGACCAAGAAAAACCTCTCTGAGTAAAATTTCAGCCCGCGAGGGTAGTTACAGGGTAAACTAGGTTTTCCGGTCTCTGATGCGTTGTAAAATTCTGAAAAAAATGTGACATATTTTGGATCCTAAATTTTTTCCTCGATTAGGCAAGGCCTTGATATACTTCAGCAGAGCCATCGTCGCATTAACGTAGCATCGGACACGCGGAGACGAGGTCTCCGTGGCGAGGAGCCATAGAACGGCACCCGGGGGAAGGATTCGCGCGACTCGGCGCAGCTTCCTTTCCAAGATATCCCCTCGAGCGGGTCGAGAAAGTTTCAAATTGACCCAGGGTCGGTTTCACCGGTGCCTCCACCACCCCCATCCAGCCCCGTCTACCCTCATCCACCCTCGTTCCACCTCTAGTCGGCGCGACTTCCACTCGAGACTCGATCCGCATCAAATAAACTCTAAATAGAGAAGACCGGGACTGCTGTTGGAGATCGAGGAGCAGAAGCACGGCCGACTATGGCGTCACCGAAGGGGTTCGGGGTGGTAGAACGGTTTCCGTTGCGGGCTGAATTTCTCCATTAGCCGGCCTGGCCTGTGTCTGCGCGGGCATGTGCTGCTCTCGACTCGTTCGGCGCACCGTGAGCCATTTTATTCAAATTGCTCAAGTTAATCCCGAAAGAAGAAGAATTCCATAAGTCCAATATTTAGGCTGTATCGGGACATTTTTGTTCCGTATGTTCGTAAACTTTCAACATTGTAATAGAAGCTCGAATGGTCCGGTCTCTAAATGGCACCAAACTGAAATTATTCTTTTGCGTCTGTTTGAAGCAACATGAAATTTATTTTCACGAAATTTAATGTGTCGAATTAAATGTTATATTAGGAGAACAACAGGAAGAATAAAAATTATTAAACGAATACACGTGTAAATGTACAATGTGAAGGCTAAAATGTTTTATATCGGGTTCGGACTGCATCGTGCGTGAATTCCTGCCCCAGAGAGTAGGAGCTGGGGCAAGTGCGGGCAGGAGCGGGCGTACACGCGGCCTCCAGACACCCGCAAAGATGAACGGGCACACAAATCACCGACGCAGAGAGGGATAACATCGGTAGGAGGCTCCTCTGCTCCCAGACACGTGCGTAATTGAATCGGTCATATTTCGGCCAGGAGATTCAGTGCGTACCTTGTACGTGATCTATACGAGCGCACGGCGCGGCGTGTTCCGAAAGTAAGGTACTACTTCTGCCCCCGTGATAAACGGCCCCATACCTCCATGGTGCCCCCTGATTTCCAACTGGACCGTGTTTCGGTGCTTTCGATGCTGATACTGCTTCCTCTGTGTGCTTTTTTATAGAGATACTATTTCATAGAATTTTGTGAAATCCCTGAGTTCTTGGTCAAAATATTAATTGGAGCAAGAAGATCAATAAGTCCAGATAAAGTATTAATAATAAATTACACTGTTAAATATTGTGGCAAACGACAAACTGAAGTAGAAAAATTAGCAACCAGCAAGAATCAAGTAATATTTAATTTCGCTCGTGAGTGGTTTCACTGAATGGAGTACACAAGCAAGATGCATAGAGCAATATTAATGCTCACGCTCCATAATCCTGTGCAAGATGTCCGCACGCTGTAAACGCATAAAGTGCCGCAGTCTAATGATAATACTCTCATCCCTCGACTTACTCGGAGTATTCGTCCCGTGTGGTTTTCTTTTACGCGGTTGATAATCGCGTAAATGGAGTCTGCGGGCACAAAAGAAATACTTAAGGAGAAAGCTTGCCTGTGGTACAAGTGTATCCACTGCGCGTATCTGCCGCAGAAAAAAAACAGTAATAATATAGTAGGTGTCCCAGCTTAATAAATTGCATTGAAGTTTTAGATAAAAGAATTTGGTTAGAATTAAAGTCTGGTGATTTTTGTGAACGCTCCGGAATGGTTAAAAAATCCCAGGGGATAATTAATTTCCTCAGTCTGCGAACGGCTCCTATCAGTTCGGAAGTTCAGCTGTTGGTGAATTTCGAGCAGAGCGCGCCTAATCGGCGAGAATCGCTCGCATTCTGTCGGCCGGCCGCTTCCGGGGAATTCAAAATGTATGCTTGACCATGAACGACTCGGGAATCGATGGAATCCGCGTGTCGGCTAACCCACGGCTCAGGGAATCTATCGGCAGAAGCCGAGTGACGCGGAAGAATCGTTGTCATTTCGAAGAAATATTCTTTTCCGAAAATATTGGGACGAGACGGATGTTTCGCTGGATGCCTGCCGATTAATAAAAAGCCCCTCTCACAGGCATACCTCATCCATTCTTCGGCTACGGTATCTCGCTGGCTGCCGTGTGCACGCACACAGCCACCGCACTGGGGGCCTACGTTCTTATAAATTCTGGTAGACAGCACCCCGACGCTTCTTCGCTCTTCCCTCTCTTACACCCCCTCAAATGCTTGCTACCCCCCGTTGCCGTTCGAGAAGTCGATATTCCAAGCGAGAGACCCGAGAGTCGAGTCGCCGAGCCGATTTCGCTGGCACCTTGCACCGAGGAATCGCAAGATCGCGATCTTCAAGAATTTCGGACCGGGCGACAGAAATAGTTGCAAAATCATCTACTGTGATGGACAACAATATTCGCACACCTTTTAAAAAGGTATGTTTTTTAAATGTTAGAGTTGGTTTTTAATTTAATTCAGAATTTAATTGCATTATATGTACAGTTGGGTCAAGTTACGTATTCCCAAAATCCCATGAAAATCCAACCCTCCCGGGAGTTGTTGTCGAAAGAATGAAAAAGCAAGGAGCAAGAAGTAAATTGAGGAAAGGGGGGTTCGATGGTGTCGAGAGTAGCGGAAGCGAAATATCGAAGAAATTCAGGTGGCGGGGCGCGAGTGGGCCAGGCATTTTTGAAAGGTTCGCGTGACCAGGTTGGTCGATGGGGGTGTGCGTCGACGGAGAAGAAGGCGAAAGGGCGGCGGGGGTGTAGGAGGAAGAGGAGAGAGAGAAGGTGGAGGGTAGGCGAAGGAAGAAGGAGGAGGGCTGGATCACTGGTGGAAAAGAGACGATGGTCGGAGCCCGAGAAAGAGAAAGAGGGTGGCATTTGGGGATGGTTGGTTCTGGGGCCGCAGAGAAAGAGAGAGAACCAGTGAGTGCGGGAGAGTGGGAGGGAGATAGCGCGCAGGGGAAGGCTCATGGATCGATTCAGCCGCTCGAGTCGAGTTGAGACTATGCTTCGGGGCTGTACTGTGCTATGTGGCCCCTCTACATATGCACCGTATCTTCTCCAACCCAAGTCGCATCTTTTGCGTACGAGTGCGACCATCTGCGTACGTCTACGCATCATGCAAGCAGACATTAGGTCGTGAAAAAGCTGCGGAAGGTAGAATTGTCTGTTGGAGGTGTGACGATGCAGAATTGTCATTTTAATTCTTTGATCCTTCTGATATTTTAGGAAAACGTAGAATCAAAAGATGAGGTGTGGGACGAGAGATTTTGGACTATTTTGAGAATTTCGAGGACTGGTTTCCTCAGGAATTAAACTTGTCAAGTCTACTAAGGAAGGAAAATTGTAATTTTAATTGTCTGGTGTCTGTGATATTTTCGGAAAGCTCCCTTTAGATTCAGAGAATGCTCGACGCCGAGGATTATAGAACTGCGAGACGAGGTGTGAGATACGAGATCTGTAAACTGTTTTCACTGGGATTCTTGATTCTCTGTGTTTAGTCGAGAAACAGAAGGCAGTGTACCCGGTCGGTTCTACTTGGAGTCACAGTTCGAGAACTGTGAGGGGTTTATTGGAATCTTGAGGGTGTTTTGTGATGCAATCGCAATCGCGTTGTATATTGTTTTAGATGTTACGAAATTTTCAATTCGCAAAGAGATTAAAAGAAGTCAAATGGAATGAAATAACACTATCGAATGCACTTACGAGGTTTCGAATAGTAAATGATGGTCCTCATTTGATTATGGTCGCGCACTAAGGGAAATATTCGACGCAAAGTGAGGGAGCAAGTCGGGCAGCTCGCTGCTCCTATTTTTCGGGTCTGATTGGATTTAATTGAGTTTCATTGAGTTCGATCGGAATCCGATCGGCTGCGTTTAGCTTTTTAAACTGGAACGACGGTCCGCGATCTTATATCCGGTGCAACGGAATTGATTGGAAAAATTCGCCGGTGCAAGTTCGGACGGTGTAACCAAATCCGCGGCAGCGTTTTTCGATCGAGCGAAAAAATAAAAAGAAAAAAGGAGGCATAGGGAAACCAGCGACCGCTGCGGAGCTTGAACATTTATTCGCGGAGAGGAGGATCGGAATAAAAATAGAAAGGAGAGAGAAAGAGCGTGGGTGAGAAAGAGAGAGAGAGAGAGGGTCGCAGAGAAGAAAGAGAAGAACAAAAAATGGAAAAAAGGAAAGGAAAAAGAGGAGAGAGAGAGAGAGGAGGAGGAAGAGGAGGAGGAAGCTGATAAAAAATCTCGCTCCTCGGCTTTTATGGAGCTTAATTCGAAGCCATTAAGTTTTAATTGGCCACGTTTAATCGATCCGCTGTTTTAATGTCCCCTTGTAACCGTTCCGAAATATATATTCGCCTCCGCGGCAAACCATAAACCCATATATCGTATGAATAACAATCGAGGGCTCCCAATTCCGCCGGTTTCAATTTGTATTTGCGCGAATGCGCCGCAGACTGCAGCCACGTGCGGCCAACCCTCCTCGAACTATGCAACGCCGATAGAAATCGGCTGAAAGAATTTAATACCATCCCCAGTTTTTCGGTGGCCATTCTCTTAATTAATCTGTCGCCTCATTTATTTCACTGCCATATCATTTTCCTGTAATTCGCAATCTTGAAAAAGCAATCCCGCAAGGATTCTATTCCAAGCAAAAGTGCAGGCAATTTTTATGCAAGTACCGATGTATAGAGAAAATGGAATATTATCTTAGGATACAATACTATTAAAATTATTGTAACGAAATAAACTATTATTAAAAGCCAGGCCGTTTGATCTCCACCGATGAAATCACAGAGCTCGCCATTGATATTCCTACAGCTTATAAAGTGAATACCTATTACACAGCCAGCTGAAGCAGAGAGTAAAAGCTTAACGAGTAATACGTAATCAGTGCTCAGCGTGGGTGGCCAGAATCAACGTGGACTCTCGTCTCGGCTCGGCTCGGCTCGGCTCCGGCGACGTGTATTTAAATTTCCACGCGAGACGTTCCGCCGGTTAAGAGCCACAGGGACAGAGAGAAACTAGGTTTACTGCGGGAACGTTTTCCGCCGTTAAGATCTTCCTCTTTCCGGATAGAAAGAGGAGCTGTAATTGAAAGAGGGGTCGAGGGGAGAGTGTGTCCCGCGGATGCAGGACAATCGGAATGATCGTTCCCGAATAATTGTGTCAAAGACAGAGAGACGCTGCCGGCTCAATTTCGTTCGGCAATTCGGACCGCGTCACCAAGGACTCCGATTCCCGAGCAGACCAGCGCGCAGCACGGCGCCATCGAAAATCAGAGACTCGGATGCGATCTGTGCGTCCGTTCTAGCATAATCGATTGAAACCGGACTGCTTGTGATTGAAGAAAAATAGTAACAAATTATATTTGATAGTTCCCACTTATGGAAGCTTTCAAAAATTTTTTCTTAGAATAAATTTTACATTATTTTTTAGTTAAATTCTGATTTTTCATCTTATAATGTACAAGACTTCTTAACAGGTAACGAGAAAGGTAATGTTTTCAAAACCGATCTAACTTAAACCGTTCAGAAAACACAATGAAATCGAGGAGCGAATTTTCGAGGAAACGGGAGCGAAATTTTGGTTCGGAGCCGTTCGAGTTGCCATCGCAGGCTCGCGATATCTCGAGAGAGGCGCCCGCAGGGGCAAACAGGAGCGGTAGGGCGTAGGGGAGGGGGTTAGCAGGGAGAATCGGGGAAACGGGATGGAACAGGATGAAACAGAGGGAGGATCTCTCGCCTCCGTAAGCGCTTCTGTCAACTGTATGTTCGCCGGTGGGCTCCGCGGTGCATCCGCATTGCTCACGCGCTGCAGGGCCCGTTGATGCCTGTAGTCATAGCCACGACGCGCGGCTGTGTGTTCGCGGTGCATGCCGTTTGTCACCATTCAAGACGCTGACGGCGAATGCCGCGCGAGCTTCAACCCAACGCCGACGCCGACGCCAGGATTCCCCCGTGCCTACACAGTAGGGCATCAACATCAACAGACGGAAAGACCTCGATCACCCGACAACCCCTCTACCTCCAAACTCTACGTCTCTCTCTCTCGCTCTGCTTCGCTCAACAGCCCCTACGAGCTCGACGATTGCCCGATGGACTAGCCTAACGCGTCGCATTCGATTCGTACTCGACCACAAACCGCGCTTCGTTGCGACGGAGAATTGCGTTCCCGTGGCCAGCGATCGTTAAACCAAGGACTACCGACGCCTGGTCACTGCTGACCCCGATGACTGAGAGTGGATGATCGTGGCGGGAATGGAGGATTGTGGGTGTATGATTTTTTCGGGGCTGAGAGGTGGGTTGATTCTGGAGATGGTTTAGGGTGAGTCTGTGCAATGTTAGATAGCGATGACTTTTAGTGTTTTCGTTTTCTATGAAGCATTTTGCATCTCGTATGAGATTCATTTGTACCGTATTTCTACTGACTTTATTTCCAAACAGCATCCGCAGCCTAATACCGTCAGTAAAAGCGAACATAGCGAAGGCCATACACGGCAGCCGCATAGTGGCGCTTTATTATGATATTTCAAGTCCCGTCCGACAAATCACGGGGTTCATTTCCGCAGTTATCGCGTTCCGGCGCGGTTCACAGGCGATAAGTCGGCCGGTTATCGCTCGCGGTCTAGTTTCAAAAAAATTCCCGTCGCCGTTGGAACGGGAACACCGGGACAGTGTATGCGGCATACAGCTATGCGTACACCTATGCAGGCGCACACCTGCAGAGGGTATAGTTGCATGGCGTCGCGTTATCGCCGGGAATCACGATACAGTTTCGCGAGGCGGCCGTCGCGTCGCGATCAGGAGATACGTGCCGCCATAAAGCTCGCGTTATCTTAACGTTATTGCATATGACGGACGTGTTCCGTGGTCCTAGCTGCACCGCAACTGCGACAGATGCAAGCTTCCTGCGCCCGGATATTGTCCGTTCGAGTGCGCGGCCCAACTACGGGACATTAATAGAATATTGATAAACAAAGGCGACATCCGAACCGTTAGCACGAAATTGCGCCAAGCCAACTCGCGCGGACCACCACCGCACCGTCTCGTCGTCTCGCCGTCTCTGCTCCAATTTGCCCACGGAGTCATTTCTCAGTCAGTTCTCATTTGAATACCGACCCGATATCCCGGCCGAGCTAAGACTGAAACGAACTTCTTTCCGAACGTGCCGTTCCACCGGCTTGCATTCTAATACAGCAATTTAGTGCTCAACCGGAGCCAGCCTCTTAATTGCGCGCAGCTCAAATCTGACATGGGTGATCCCGTTTCCCGCGGATTTACGGGCTCTCGTTATTTCCGACCAGGAATTAAACGCGGAGTGAACACTTTTTGAAAGTGGGTTTGTTTCATCCTGGAATTACTAATGGTCCATTTCAATATTTATTTTGTAAGAGGTTGTCAGAGGTATTTGGGGGAAGATTCGCGTTCATCTCATATGTACACTGACATACATTCAGCTTATTACTTTAATACTGTATGTATAACTTGACTAAACTGCATCAGCCACTTCTATATTCCATGTTCATTGCATTCGCTGGTGCATATCTCCAAATTCCAGAATCGTGAGAATCTGTTTAAATTTAAATTGGTTTTGTAATTGACTGAATAAAAGGGGATCACATCAATTTTGACGTGTACATATTCATCACCACGCATCTATCTTTCTTCAACGCCCATATATTATTAAACTGTAATAAATTAATTTCAATATACAACGTCTTAAGGGTCAAGGATTCAGATAGGAACCAATAATGTCAATGTCAAAACGAAAAACTCCAGAGAATACCCTAATCACGGAGAAAACAAGCACTCAAAGCCGATAGAGATCGCAAAGCAGTCCTGGCCGGACAAACGCTCCGGTCAAGAGTCCCTCGGCTCCATTAACTGTCCGTTTGGGGTGCACGGCTGTGTACCGGGATTGCAGTCAGCGGGGTGCATCATCGATTCGCATCGTCCGCGTTATTCTTCGTAACTAGATTTTCGCAGGGAGCCGTATTATTAGAAGCAACGTCGTCCGAACGGAATATCAACGAGCGGGGACCGATGCAAATCGCGGCGCTCGCCGAGATTGGATTATCGCGAGCGATCGGTCAAACGGCGCATGGAAATTTTAATTATCGAAACTGCCGTTCTCGTCCAGAAATTACATGCAGGTTTTTTCTTTTTTTGTTAAATAGCCTGAACGCGAGGAGAGAAGTGGAGTCCCGATAATTATCCTGATAACGCGGTTATCCGTTTCGCGTGCCGCTGATAATCCTGAAGCCGGGGTCAATCGACAAGTTTGAACGAGCGGCCAGCAAATCAGGCACACCGTGAACAGATGGCCTAAACCCCGGGACCCAGGGTCCCGTTCAAGGTAATCTCGTTGATTTCGCAAGATACCGGACCAGTTTCGGCCCTGTCCGCCAGAAGGACTCTATTGGATCAGCCTTTGTCTCGTCTCTCCCGCTTTCAAACCTGTCCCCCGGACAAAGTACCAACTGCCACTGTTTTTAAATAGTTTAGCAACGAATTCGCAGACCGCCGCGGGCCACGCTGCCTTTTGTTCCGCACGGATCGCTGACTTTCGGACCGATAGCCGGGCTCGGTGTGTGATGCGACCTTAATCGGCGAACGGTTTGCCGAAGGGATTCGATTTCTGTCGTTTGCTCTCCCCGAGCACTGTGTGTGCGCGCGGTTCGCGGATCGTGGTACCAGAGATTCTACTTCTGCGAAAATAGGAGAGAAGAGTGAAATTTTTTGGCTGTTCGAGTTTTCGGAAATTTGGTTTCGATGTTGCGGGGTTTTGTGCTTTAGTAATAGTGTTTTTGAAAGGAGTGGGATAAGCAGTTAGTATTTTTATAAGTGAACTGACATTTTCTTCGAAATATCCGAATTAATCAGATGCTTGTAACACTTCTATGTTACTGTACTATAATATACATTCCCTCGGTGAAATTACTGGCCGTAAATGGTAAAGTGATTTTTGATGTACTCGATCTTTCTTACTTAAACAGCAATACTTCGCCAATTCTTACAAATTAATTAAAACGTTCAAGGCAATTAGACAACTCACCTGTCTGACGACGAACCGCGTCGCACCGGTACGATCCTCGCTTTGGTGGCAGAATCTCGCCGTAAGCCGCAACTACACTGCAACAAAAACACACAGCAAGGTTCATATAGAACAGAAAGTAACCTCTGACAACCGGAAGCGTTGCTCCTGCTGCAGACTATAATAAAACGAAAGCGTTTCGAACTCGACGATTCGAGCGTGGAGCGAATCACGACTAGCTCGCAGATTGCATACACGAACGTACGCACGTACGTATAGCGTATACGTAGGTATATGTATCTACTTAACGAAGTTAATGAATGTTAACGCGGCGCAACAGTTTTGAATGGGCCTGAACGCTCTTTTATGCCGCCCTGCGGCTTTGTGCCGTGGTGTCGTTTTGTCGCACAGCCTCGCATTCACCGCGGCAACAAGCCATAAGCAGTCGACTAAACTAGTTCTATTGAGATACTTGAAAAGTAATCTAGCAGGGATTGGCCCTGTTGCTCGGGCTGCTATTCGTAAGAGGGATTTCAATGGGCTGCCCACGCGTTACGCGTTTCGCCGTGGGAACATCGACCATCATTTTTTCCCTTTGTTGCCGGACTCCTATTAATAGCCGCCGAGATTTCTAGCTCGCTTTCACCGCGTCCAATTTTTAAATCGAGTCACAAACGATTTCCCTTGCACTGATCAAGTAATACCATTCTCGACGATGTTCTATTGTACAGATAGAATAGACTCCGAGCAACAAAATTTGAGCTCTGTCGATGGTTCGCATTATCATATCCAGTCGAATTATAAAGATTTGGCTGGACTTTAGAAACCCCCCCCCCCCTTCCTTTCGAAGGAACTGCAGTTTTTCACGAATATCTCGAGAACTATTCATTTCAGCCAAAAATGACACGTACATTTTGTGTTCAGCATGTCAAAACGAATAGAATGACGTATGTCACATGTCGAAAGGAAGGGGGGGGAGGTTTCTAAAGTCTTACCAAAGATTTTATTGGAACGTCTGGACCGGCTAGACACAGGATATGATGGGGCGTCGCGTTAAAGCGAAAATAAATCCGTTGATTCCAGAGCCGATAAAGCCCGCCGGGTAGTTTAAAATTCCCTATAAAACGTTCTCGTTCGCCGATAATTCTCGTCGTCGCGTCGAACCGTCAAAGGTGCTCGGATTTTCGCGATACTTATCGCTTATCTACGTCCGGTAGGATCGAGAGGCAGGAATGGAGGGGTATGCCTATGGACAGGGGACGTATCAGGCCGGCAATCCATTAGCGTAGATCCCGCGCGTGACCACGGACGAGATCGTGTGGTCGGGCCAGGAATCATGGCTTGATCCAGAATCCTGAACGTTCTGGTTTCTACCGCGGCCAGTCATACCCCCCCTCGGCCATCATGCTGTCCTACGGCCACGCTGTTCAAATATTTAAGGCGCGGGAATATGATATGTATCGCAAAAATCGGGTTCCTCGCGCAACGATCCGACACTGTGAAATTCCGGTGGACGTGCCTGCGAATTCGGTAGTGCGCTGAAACAATGTAAAATTGACTGGGAGATTCATAGGAATTTTTTGAAAAATCTAGACGATTTCTAGATGATCAGTTCGATTTTTGTACAGGGTGAATTAGGGGTCGTGATTAATTGTGGGGCACAGGACTCGAATAAGAATGTATACAAAATGTGAAAATGATAGAACAATACTCTTAAATTTATGCAATATGTATTAAATTTATTTTAATTTTCTATTCCATTCTTAAATTTTCTACCAGCAGTCGATAGAATTTGTTAATTATTCGTGCTGAGTTTCGATCGATTTAGCCAGATTCTGGGTGAAAGATTCTGGGTGAAAGAGTGCGATTAGGATGATTACGATGCGGCGCGTTCAAGTACGCGCGTAACCATGAATAATGCAGAAGACAAAGACGGGGGCCCGATGCATGATCGATCAAGTAGCACGCTAAACGGAATGCGAACGAGGAGAGCGAGAGGACGTGTAACAATGGCGGAGCCGCGCGGCGACACGCGTTGCAACAACCAGCAAGTGCTCCCGATTCGACGCGCAGTTTGATTTAGCACACAATCCGGCATACTCGGGGCTTGTCGAGCGAATGTAACCTTTTCGCAGCTCCGACGACGAGGGGCGGACCTCGAAGTTTACTCGTTCCTGACAGAAACTATTCGAAACGCGACGTTCGATTGTGCCGGCGTGTTAGCTCCGCTGTTTTAGTTCCGATCTCGCCCGAATTCGGGTTGCTATTCGTCAATCGAGATCCGAAGTAGGACAGGGACGGTCTCTCCGAACCCCCTAAATTAAAAGTTGGACAGCGGGAGATCCCGATTCACCGTCCATCTTGTCGCCCGAATCTCAGCGCATCCCCTGCGAAGGGACCTCGACGCGTTAGGAACCGAATCAACTTTCCGGACAGAGTGTCGTAATCCTTCTCTTAATTAGATCGTTAATTATATGGTAGCAATCAAGCGCTCGATCTGTTTTTAAATAGCCGCGATTCCACCGCCGATAGACGATTAATAATTAAGTTATTTAATTAACCAGCCGACTGTTGGACCAGCTCTGATGCAATCAGTCGCGTTATAGGTACAGTGATTCGCTAAAGCATTCGATACTATCAATCAACCGTCTAGCCTGATGAGAACAAGTCAAACAAGTCGAATTTACTCTCGTCTGAGAATATTGATGTAAATAAATGACTCTAGCTTCTTTAAATCAATATTGATGAGAACAGTCCATGAACAGTATCGATAAGAATAAAAGTTAAAAGTAGTCTACAATACACGAAAAAAATTATTTACAATTTCTGTCACGCAGAATAATTAAAACAATGCTCTAAACCAATTGGGGAGCTGCGTCAGAGAAGATCTCGAACCCGAACCGCTTCTGTACAGAATGAATAACAAATTCTTCGGGGTTCGGTCGAAAGGATTGCAAAGAGTGCAGTGTCAGACGGTCGAATTCAATTACAGGCGTCTCGTGGAGTGCATCAAAGGCGGTTTGTTTCCTTTGAGAGGTCAGGACCCGCTCGTCGGCCGAGAGGCATTAAGAAGATGAAAACCGGTCAGTTATTATGACTGGAAACGGAGCCGAGTAAAACAAACGCGGCGGCCAAAGGGGGTGAGAGACACCCCTGGTGGCAGCGAGAATAATCGTCGTGTGTCGAAAGGGGTTCGACGACGTCGGGAACAGGGCCCCGGCGTTATTAATACCGAACGAAACAATTTCGTAACGCGGCCCGGCTTATTATAATCCCGTCTTTATGCGCCGCGCACCGTTACGCTCTTTTATCTCTTGCTTCGTTACCGAACCCTTCCTCGCCGCGATTTTCCTCTCTCTCTCTTTCTCTCACCCCGCTCTTTTTTACCCGCTACCCTCGCGACACCAAGGATTACCTATAGTGCTCGCTCTGTCGAGGTCACCGAATTATTTCGCCCCCTCTCCTACAGCTAAGGGACAGGGGTTGTTTCGTTTCTCGGCTCAGCGAGCCAACAGGAATGCTCATTTCACGCACAGAGCGACGGAACAACGGATTTCGGGCACAACTGCGTGTTCTTAATCCGCCGCCCGGTGAGATCCTTTACTGGTTCATCAATCCGATGCGTTCTATGTGGGAATTGTTGCTCGGGCTCTCGTCGTACGTCGAGTTTTGAGTGCTTGTCGTAAAGGGAAAGTTCATGCTACAAATCCGCTGCGGTTTCAATTTTTTCGGTGCCGTTGTAAACAGAAGACTTCTCTCTTCAAGTCCTCTTCAGACACGAAAAACATTCGCACTTGGATCTAACGATAACTTCGGGAAGAATATGATCGTAGCGTATCCCTGGATCTTGAATGGTCGTAAACTCCAGTCACCGCAGCAATTCACTTTCCACAATATAGTCGCAGTGATGACGACGCTTGTCCATTGTTCGTACGCGCTATTAGGTTTGCGATTCTGTCTCTGGGTGCAATCGTCATCCTTATCGAGGCGCAGAGGTTAAGTCCTCGTTTCGGCACCAGCGCTGGAGAATGACGGTGAGGATGAGACCGTAGGAGAGGGGTGGATAGAGGAGGAAGCGGGTCGGAGGACGCATTACCGATGGCACAATGAGGGAAACGCGGCAGCCAACTTGCTCCCCGAAACGGATTGCGGCGGCATTGATAGTAACGAGCCATTAGGGGACGCGTTAAACGTATCTCTGGCGAATCCGTTGCTTGCTCAGCCGAGAAACGCCAACGCGTCGCGACTCCGCGAAGAATGGATTCCCCTCGGTTGAATATCAGCATCCTTCGCCCGATCCTGGACCAGCTCCTTTCGCAGGACTACGGAAAATCTTTCTCCAGGTGCCCGGAATTTTCAATTCGGAAACGAATTCTGATTTTTGCCGTTCCGTTTACCATAGCGAATCTCCAGGCTTGCACACCATGGCATTATAACTTCCAAAGGGACAAGGTTCAGCTTCGGGAAATCTTGAATCAATGAAAATATTCGATCGGAAGATTCAACGGAATATCTGCTCGACGAGTTTCACGTTGATTTCTCAGGGTCAGTCGACCGTAACTCGAACTTCCCTTTCCGGCCCCACGGCACGCGAGTCATTGCCTTTGGTACACTGCCGAAACTTAGTTAACTAACATTCCGAATTGAATCCTCTGAAATGCAATAAGGGAACAGTGTTGGTGCCCGGAATTATCGACTTCCACTATGCCCCGTCATACACTCGATTGAACGAGACAGAAACAATCATCCTAAATAAATATTTTGTTTGATGATTTAGATGTAATTAGTACCAAGGGACCATTTTCATTTCACAGAGCAGGGGTGAGTAACCTTGCGACGGGCATTTCCTCAGCCGAAATCGTCCAGTGGACCTCCTTTGACGGTCTAAGGTAGTTTCTGCAAGAACAGAGTGCAGGGATGCGGGTGCATCGTCCAAGTTGCATCGAAGTAACGCGTCGAACCCATTGCAGCGTTCCATGAGGCGAAGTCGGGGCCAAGAGATCCGGCACAAAGCTGTATCAGCGTTCCCCTCGTTAATTACATCAAAGCGTTCGACTTCACCGAACGGCATTCGGATGCTCTCCGCCACACTATCCGGTAAGACAACCGAACTTCTCTGT
Source organism: Lasioglossum marginatum (assembly GCA_028455795.1). Lineage (NCBI taxonomy): Eukaryota > Metazoa > Arthropoda > Insecta > Hymenoptera > Halictidae > Lasioglossum > Lasioglossum marginatum. The sequence continues at coordinate 3,556,065 of CM052258.1, read as the reverse complement.
TATCATAATATCAAGGTAATTTAGTATTGGGCGATCCTCGCACCTGCTGACTCGAGAGAAAGACGAACAGAGAGAGGGGGATTGGGGGAAGGAGATAGAGATAGAGGAAGAGATTCGAGGTTCGTCTTTTGCTCGCCGACCTCGAGTTTCACACCGACTTCCCGGGTTAACCGACCGACACCTCGCCTACCCGTCTCTCTAATCCTTCATCTCCCTTCGACTTCGGGTTTAGTAGGTAAACATTCACGGGCAAATCCACGGAAGCCCATCGGCGCGAGCGAGCGAGCGAGCGTTTTCCCCTGCAGACGAGCTTGATGGCTTCTCCGCTTCCTTCTGTCTGGGGAAAATTCCAGGGGGCGGGTCAGTGAAACTTACCCCCGTATCTCGCGCTGCCAGCATGGTGACGGACCATGAATGCTATCGGCGGAGCATGCTCGCTCATTTTCGAGCCGATCAATTTTCCACGACAGCGTTGCTCGACGTCCCGCAGCCTCGAAATGCTACCACATCGACGCAGAGTCAGCGGAAACTGACGGAAACAAGTTCTCAGGAGGATCGAGATTGGGTTAATCAGTGAGTCATGGGATTTGGGTCTGTATTGACCCAAGTGAAATTTTTCTCAATGGTACTCGGAGGCTATCATCGAAGACAGCATCGAAAAATACGGTAAAACAATAAACGATCCAGGGAATACGGTGAGCTAATAATATCTTGGGATCCCGCGTTAAATCCGAGCGATGATGATAATGATAACGAAAAGCGCGCGGATGATTAATACATAGCTAGGAGCAAATTAACCGAGTCCGTCTTCGAGAGAAAAACAGATAACGCTCCCGGAGCGATCCGATGTTGGAGCCGAGTCGAGAAATTAATACCCGGTGTTTATGATACTCTGATGGTCCTCCTTTAAAGCTCGGGTGTTTTAATTAAAATATCGCCGGCACAAAGGTCCGGGACGGCTTAAGAAGATTATTATTGGCCGATGTAAATTAACGGTAACGCCGCCATTGCAATGCTGCCTCCGTTGCCGGCGCGGTGCGGCGCGTTGCTTGCCGCTGAATAAATATGATGAATCATTGGCGTGTTTATCATGGTAATTTATTGCTCGCGCCGGCATCTGTAACTAATGGCGCGCGATGCTCGCTGAAGCATCGGTAATTATATCTGAATGCGATTCAGTGTCGCGCACTCGAATACACACGACCCGACGCGATACGACGCGACGCCAGAGCGTCGGATGGGAACTTTAGCGGATGACGACGCGACGTCTGGAAATTCGGGACCACGCTCCGGGATACTGAACAACCATGTACGCCAGAGTCATCCGAGGAATATGCGAGACGCTCCCTTCGAGAGAGAGAGAACGAGAGAGGGGTTGAGTAATGAGTAGGCAAAAAGCTTGCTGCGAGACTTTGGAATACAGATGACAGGGCGTCTTCCCGAAATTGTGGACCTCCCTCTCTTAACGACTGTAATGGGCAAGATAATTTGTACGTAACGAATAGACTGTGGATCTTCGTGCAAAATAAACATATTCTGTATAAATGGAATGATATAATGTTGCAACAAGTTCTAAACTAAAAGTTAGCAAACAGTTAGGGACCGTGAAGGATTGAAGTCGTTAATTTCTTGATTTCTGAGGACCACGAAAAACCCACAGAAGTTGAATGGACCTCGGTGCGAGAAAGTCGGCTTTTCGGGCAGACTCGCTAAATTCTTCGATCGGTGGTTGCGGAAGCGGGAGGAGGGGGTGGAAGACCCGGCGTCGGAAGATAAATAAAATATTCATCGAGTCCGGGCCCCGGGCGTCTGGCCGAAGTGGCGAAGAGGAGGAGGACGTCGTGGGAGGGCAGCGGTCGAGAGGATAAAAGAGAGAGGAGAGGAGAGGCTGGTTCGCGCGAAGGAGGATCCGGCGGCCACGTAGAGGACCGGCCAGGCGGTTTTATCCCGTGGGATTCGCTCTGTAGCGGAGGGAGACTGTTGCTGTGTGCACCCCTGAATCCGCACCTGCCCGGTGAAACACCCTCCTAAGCCGACCATAGTTTCGCACCGATTTCTCGGCTACAGTCTGCCAGTCGGTGGCCACCCCGCACCACCCCTGACACCCTACCGACTACGACGACTTCCGATCCTCTGTGTACCGACGAGCTTGATCCTAAAGCGATCTCCAAGTGCTCGGAAAACAGTCCTCGGGTTCCAGGGATCTTTGGTCCCCACTTCTTACAGGACTCGCAACTAAGTTCCAGGCCTTTCGCGAGATTATTCATTCGTGTTGTGCAATTAGTAGACTGCGGATCTATATGTAAATATAAAGCTCCTGCATCAATTTATCTTGTAAATGTATCAAATCCGCAGTCTATTTATCAGTAAAAATTCCATTTCAAGATTTCTTATAAAAATCCTGCGACCCGGACTATTGTGTACCAGCCCAGCTTTCTTTCTCAGCTCCTTCCCCTCGGTATCGATACTTCCAGCCTCGATCCCCTTCCAGGCGCTCTCAAGACCTCCTCAGCGATTGTTTTTACAGCGTTCTCATTACCGATGCACCTCGGTATTCCTTCAAGCTTTGCCACCACCCCCTCGAAGGCCATCAGCGTTTTATCCAGGGCCGGTTTATCGTGTTTCCCGGCGCGCGGGAAGTAAATTTATTATTCGCCGGGGCTCGGACACGGGATTTCTGTTTTCTTTCGTTGTTTTTTGCGCGTTGCCAGCGAAGTCCGTTGTCTCTCGGGGCATCGACGGGCCCCCTCGTTCCTTATCGATTGTGTCCGACTTGCTCCCTCTTCTCTCTCTATCTCTCTTCGCAGGCCAACCTCCTCCTTCGTTCTCTACCCCTAGCAGCCTCTTTTTGCCCTTAATCGCTCGAATTTATCTTGGTTAGAACGTCTCTGGGAACGCCGGGCCACACCGACGCAGGTGTGTACACACGCAGAACCCGTTCGCATCGATGTACGTGTGCGTGGACCTTTGTCGGTGTGCGTGGCTGTGCTGGAAGAGCACACGGGGAAACTCCTGTAACGATCCGAGCCACCCCCGGAGCCACCCCCGCGCGCACAGCCGCCGCCGAGAGCAACGCTCGTCGATTCTCCCGTGACTTCTGGCGAATAGACGCGATAATGTTCTTCTTTTACGGCCGCCCACGCCCGTTGATTCGTTTAATTATTCGATCCCGACGAATCGAACCCCCGTAAAACTCACCGGCGATACGATCCTCGAGAATCTACGGAATTTCGCAACGCGCTTTTATAATTGCACGACGACGATGCTCGGAACCGGCGTCGTTGGAGACCGATACCCTCGTGGGTTTACGAGCTGACACTTCCGTTGAGATGTTACCGGAGTCGATGCGAGCTCCGATGTCAACCGTTGAACCACTCGATTTATCGGTGTACGGCGCGGCGTGGTGGGATTCAGTTATATTAATTAAGCTAGCAATAACATCAATCCTCTGCAGTCGGAGCAATTTTAACTTGAAAATCAAACATTTCTTCCGACCTAGAATAATTCCATTGTATATGATTTTTCTCATTTTATGGATATGAAATTGATATAATACCTCATACAATACTTAAATATATACATATAATATAAAGAATATTATAATAAGGGCTAATAACAGTAACAATAAGAACATTTTCCTGTGAACTGCCAAACCCCAATAAGAATTGCTCATTAATAAAAGTATCGTATCCAGGACCAATCCAGTTTGCAACAGCGCTGACAACCCAACGCCTTCCGATATATCAGCTCTGGCCCCAGCGGGCCGATGCATCACGGTCCCGGGGCCACTATTTCAAATTACAAGAGTCGAGAGCTGCGGAAATAATTCATCCGAGTCCGGCGCATTGATTATCCAACGGATACCGTAGAAGTAAGCAATCAAATATGCTTGGGCGCGGGCAAAATAAATTCCCCGAGAGCGTGCATCATCTTCCGTTGAACGCGTGTAACTCGGTTACGCGTGCCGGGCCGGGGCTCTCGCGGCCGACTGGATCCGCAAACGAGATTACGCGGGACGCTGGCTCTGAACCCTTCGTCCTGCGTCCACCGTCCCTGCGTCCAGCGTACTGCGTCGCGCGCGACAGGACTTCTTCGTTAATTTTGCATCGATCGTTGCACAACGCTGCGCGCGTGCACCTCGATTCGCGGCGCGGTGCATTGTGGCCCGGTACTAGAATTTAGCTGCTCCTTTTGCTCAGCAAATCTATTTTTTCCTGTCTCCGTACAGCGAGTTCACATTGGATCCAAAGTGAAAACTTCTCGGCGGTGAATGAGTCTGATCTATCACGCTCCGAGGTGAAACGCTACAGCAAGTGAGAAAGTTTTCACTTCGGTCGTGCGGTCTTATGCGCACAGTATTGATCCGTTTCTTTTTTATTTTGCACAAAGATCCGCATAATGAATAATGTATAATGAACGGAGATATGAATTTTCGCGCAAGTATTCGCGAATGGTAGCCGGCGTGGGACAGGGTGTGCGCTGTACCGGATCTAATCCGCGACGAGGATGCCCGGCGATTTCGTAGGGAATTAATCGATCGGCAGGGGCCAGAGAAATTCGCGCGCGCAGGTATTAAAGGATTTCCTCCATGGTTCCTGATAATTCGATTGTACTCCCGGCGTATACACAAGGCTAACGCTGGCCTCGCGCAGCACGACGAACAGCTCCGAACAAAATGAATCAAATCCACGGTAAATTCCTGGTTACACGCCCGAGAAAAATGGCCGACAAGGATCTCGTACGGCCGCGTGGGAATTCGACGAGCTATCCGACGCGCTGCTGCTGATGCAGCGGAATTTTGCAGTCTTTGGTAAAGTGTGTGAGAGAGAGAGAGAGAAAGAAAGAGATAGAACAGACTAGTCGATCGTCGACTGACACTGATTAACAGACACACACCAGTCTCCTCTTTTCCTACGGTGAATTTATTGAGTATTTAATTAATGCGAGCGGCGTACGACTCGTCGATGAACCCGGCACTCGGACCTGCTGAATTAAAAGGATTCGCGGAAACCGGTCACGTATCTGCTGGATCTGATTTCTAGCGGGGCTCGCTGCGGATGTCTTAGTATCGCAGAGCAATTGCGGACCTTTGTGCGTTTAGGCGATGTTTGATAGTGCGATGAGTGAGTGGACCGTGGATTTTCAGACCCGTAGGAATTTTTGGGTATTGTTATTAGTACCTAGACCATAGAAAATTGTTTCTTTCTATTTTTATACAATGGAAATAGTTTCGTGTCTTTCGGTAAGATTCAAATCTTTTTGAGGGATCGGTGAAACAGATCGATAATCAACAGGCGGGTGCGGGCTATTTTCACGAAACGAAATATCGAAGTCCAGGCATTAGGTACTGTCGAAAATCGGCTGCCGGTCTTTATCCGCTTTGCGTTCTTTTTCTTTCTCCCTCCCTCTGGTCCGATGAAAGGCAGGAAAAGACAGTAATTGCTTCCTCGGAGGGCCGCAAAGAAAATATTGTCGCTGTCGAGGGCAAAGCGCGGTTGATGGCATAAATTTGGCATAGAAAAAAGAAAAAGGAAAAAGGGAAAATAGACGGTAATCGCCTTATCTCCCGGGGATCCGACGCGGGAGCGTCGCGGCGCCCTATCGGCGCGGAGATTCACCAAGATTTTCACCCGACACCGTGGTAGGGCTTCTCGCAACGGCCCCGCGCCTTGTTTACGTAGCCAAATATATGATAATGCATAGTAACACGCCGAATGAATATGTAACGCCGTCACGCCGCAGCTTTAAATAATTCGCCGGGCGCGAGGCTAATAGGACTCGTTCAGACCACCGAAGAATGGAACCGAACGCAAATACACGGTTATCTAGTTTATTAACTAATGCGAGGAAATTTTTTTACGGTAGGTCTGCTGTGTTTGAATTTTGCGAATTTTTCTTGTGGGACAAAATTTCGTTTCCAACTGCATCGACGAGGTTTCAACTTGAGCAAGTTTAAAATTAGATGCAGAATTCACAAACGACGGACGTGTGGGATCAGTTTTACGATACAATTGTTGCGACAAGATGTATCAATCTATGCGAGCAACTTGAACAATTCGTTCATCCAATCACTAGCCGAGAGATCAAACAAAGCTAGCTGGAGGCGTTTCACCGTCAGGGAGTTTCGCTTAATTTTTCGAGGATGTTTACGATCGGTCGAAAATTTTTCTGCGGCCGTTCCGGGCAGACAGGCAGAGCATGCGAACGGGGTAAATGGAAAACCGCGTGCGCGGTCACAGAAACCGTTCGCCGTCCGTGGGTTAATTCAATAAAACGAAGACACACATGCGCAAAATCTGCAGGCGCGCGCGCGCGTCCGCCGGATTAAACGGAGAGCCATGGAAAGCGGGGGGTCGGAATGAGGTTGGAACCGGGGTGGGAAAGGTGGAAGGAACGACTGGTTCCCGCGTGGCACGGCGACCGCAAAAAAGATAGCGTTTGCGTGGTTTCCTCGTTGGAAAAACAAAAGAAGCGGAAGGATAAACCGCGGCGAACAAGAGCGGAGGCGGTCGGCTAATAGGCTTAAGTTATTAAAAGGGTCATCAGACGCGAGTATCGCGATCCGTCGGCTCCTTTTCGTCCGGCGGGACCTTTCCGACGAGAAAAGGCCGTTGGAGTTCCTCCACGATCGTAACCAGCAGATTCCTGCATTTTTCGCTACGGCACAAATAAAATTAAACCCTTGATTTATGCAAACTCACATGTTATGTGTTTTTTTATCATACAATACTTTACGGACCACCGGCGTGTACAATATTTATGAGAAATTGAGTTTAAGAAATAAAGAGACGCATTAACCTTTTACCAAATGGTGTTCATTTTAATCAATACATTTTAGGAAAAAGACTAAATATTTTTAAAGGGTCATTTTCGTCAAGCCAGTTCTTCGCAAGCAGCCGTTTCCGAGGCGTTTTCGATGAAAGAAGCCGGGACCCGAATAACTCGAGCTCTCTTTGCGCCGTTTCCTCCGAAAATTCCGGTGCTTTGATCGCGACGGAGGTTACCACGACAATGCACATCTGTCAAACGTCGCTTTTTTTCTTAGATTGATTCGCAACGACTGGACCAGCCCGCACGCGAATTAATTATATGCCGCGCAGAGTGCGCTCTATAATTAGCCGGCCTGTAATGCACGGCCGCATTATCGCGCGATTCTGTTGTCCGAGCTACGGTGGTTTACCGTAATGACAAGATAGTGAGAGTTCGCATCGTGTGACCGCCGCGGTCTCGTCCTCTTTTCCATTATGCTGTTCGTGTGCTCATTCTCTTCTTTATGCACTACGAAAATAATACGTTGAATAAGATTTTTTGGACATCCTAGTCGGTGCGGCGGACTTCTCCCCGACAAACAGAGAACGCAGTAGCTAGAAGTTGTTGGAACAGGAACGATCGCATGTTTGTCGTTTCAGCTCCAGTCTTTGTATAACTTATGTATTACATTAACTGCAGTAAACCCGGCTTAAACAGCTCCGCGCAAAAAGCGGGGGCCGTGTTGTCACAAACATGTCTTGAGTTATGAAGCGCGCCTTTGCGTGACTGAGTTACCCGATTCGGTGGGAGCACGTAATCCGAGGATTACCGGCGCCGTTCGGGAAACTTTCAGCTCGCCGTAAAACACTGCCGCGTGTTTGAAAAGCTTGATCGGTGCATTCGGCTGTACCTCAACTGTCCGACTACGGCTGCAAAAATTGCAACTCGTGGAACACTGACCGATCCCCGCCTCCGCTAAACATTATTCGAATCCATTCAACTAGTCACAATGGTATACGAAAGTACATCGTTTCATTTGGGTAGTTCTGTAGAATTGTTTCTTCCGAGGGAAGAAACTTCGACTTCTTGCAGCCAATTAAAACTATTAAGAATGGAAATAAAATTGGATGTGGCTGATAACGAACGCGTTAATCTCGCCAGAACAAAAGCGAAAAAATTAGGTTCGATCTATGAAACTAGGAACGATCATAATCAGCGGCGACCGCGGATCGATCGGCCGGTATTCGCGGGTCGCGCTGAAACGAAATCACCATAAACAACGTTATCGGCGATAACGACGGAAATTAATGTCGGCCGGCGAATAAGCAGCCGTAAATCGACAGGAGCGGCGGCGGCGGCTATCGGCGCTTTCTGCTTGTTGTAAACAGAGGTCAAAGGAATGAACGCAAGCGCGTCACGTCGGTGAAAAGCGTCGTATGACGAGCGCCGCAGTGCCGATGCGATATTCCTTAGTCTGAAAGCCGCGTTTGTATTTACCGGTATATACCAATCCGGTGATTTAGTGGCTTTAGCGCACCGAGAGGTTTTTCAACGTGGTTGCAAACACCCCGGCCTCCGGATAATAAATAACCACCACGGGGGTTGGAACGAGACACACACTGCGCCGCGCCGCGCCGCGCCGCCGGAAAAATGCGATCGGTTCGGAGCAGCTCCTCCATCGCGGACCGATAAATCATTAGCCGGGACGCGATCCGCGTTAGGCGAACACGCCCAAGGAACCACACCGATAAATCTTCTTTTCGATAATTGCAGCGAAAGCGTCCGGAAACGATGCCGTATATATAAATCCTTTCCCGTTGGCTCCCTGGCAACAAACTGGGACACCGTGTCGCCGACTGGGCGAGCCTGGCTTTTCATTCTGCGTAAACGATTGTTGATTGTGGTTTAATTTACGTGCGTCTTTATAGCATGAAAACTTATGAAATACTAAATCTCAGATCAGGCAGCTACCAGTATCCAATCCAACTTTCTCCCCTCCACCTCCTCAAAGGTTCAGCAGCCCGGCAAACCCGAAGATGCTCGTCCGATCGACCGAGAGCTGCTCATCCCGATTTCACGAAAGTGTGGCCGAGAACGAGGTCGGAGAGGATTCGTGGCGATTCCGCGAGACAATGGCCGACGGTAAAGTTCCCTGGAGCATCTATCCACGAACTTCCCTCTTTTCCTTGTTCATCAAGAACGCGGCAAACAACGAGGGAGAGAGAAAGGGAGGGAGGGAGAGAGTAACCTCACGACCGTGCCGCACAAAAGCGAAGCGTTTCTCTCGGTGGGAAGCTCGCATCAGGATCCTCGCGGTACAATTCCTTCGGGGTTGACAAAGCGGTATGAAAATCTCGCGAAAATTAAAAATCGACGCGTCCCAGAGGATACCGGAGGAGAACCGGAGGAGGGAAAGGGTTGAAAAAAGCCGAGGAATACGCGCGAGCGAGCTCCAGGCTAGCCGAGGTATGCGCGCGTGGGGTGAAAAGGCGGGATACGATATGAGTGGAATGCTTTACGACCCCATTTTTCAGAAGATCACCTCCTGCAGTCCTGTACCTCTCCCGCCCCTCTCGCTTATTTTCTCCGTTCCTTCGCTCCTTTTAACGTTCTTCCACTACTTTGGAACCGCTCCTTCGGCTCTTCGTCCTTCCATTCCTCGAGAAACCAATCCGCCACGCACAGTTCACGGTTCCCGGCTTTCATCGTGTATTTGCATACTGCAGGATCGCTCGCTTGATTTCACACAGGATCGTTCCAGCCGAAATTTAAAGATGCCCGGCTTAAAAGCATCATATTTTAGACGCGCGTGGGATGCTGACTACTTTTGGTAGCACAGAGGATGGTCGAATATTCTATGGGATTCCCTGGACTTCCAGGATTCAGAGAGGGCGCTCGACTCATTTTCCACATTTCCACTTTCCCGTTTCAGCTTTTCGCACATTTGTGCCCTAAAGTTGCTGCCCTTTCGAGCATAGACGTTTGGCATGAAGGGATGTGTTGCTTTCAGATTTTTTAGCTTTCGCGTGGTTGCATGCATCGATACTAGATTTATAGAGCTCTGAAAGTGGCTATAATATTTCGTCAAACAACCCCCTTCTTATAAATTAAATTAAATGTTTATCTCGTCCTGATTTTTTCGTGGGACAATCTATGGATATAGGAGTCTATACACTTCAATTTTTTCGCATCGTGTTTGCCCGAGAGAAACCTTCAGGATTTTATTTACGGTAGTTTTGAGGATATTCTTGTATTTTTGGCAAGTCAACTTCTGACTTATCTTGCTTGCAGAAAATTTTTGCAGCGCACCAGTTTAAAATCGCTATTTTAGACTTAGACCATAGTTTCCTGGCCTCGTTTTCAAAGTTTTTTTTGCTCGACTCCCCCTTCGGGTATAGAGAGTTAGGTTGGCTACAGAGTCTCCTCATTTTTCTTCTCGGTGAGACGGCGTTATCGGGATCAAGCAAATGCAAAAATGGCACAAACATTTCTGAATAAAATCTACCATATTCGCATTTCATTAGAAATCCAGACATCCATTAAACCACAGTCAAATCAGAAGAAGAAGCTAATGAAATCTTTACGATTATGAAATTAAAAATGATCTGCAATTTAGACGACCGTCCGCAAAACGGTGCGGAAACGCGTGCCGAGGAGTTGGTAATTACGTTTAATCGTTGCTTCGAAAACGCGTGGACAAACGAGCGCGTAGCTGTGCCCATTAGCGCCTCAATCAATTCCACAAATATATTCCGTATAATTACCGACGTGCCCTCGCGGTAACGAGCGAGGCGGGGACTGGTTGGTTGAACGAGAAAACAGAAGTAGTCGGAGTACTCTGGTAAGGTTGTTAAAAGTCCGAATTCGTTCGAGGATGTTTCCCCGGATTAGTGTCGGCGGGATCAGGCGGCGCGGATGCCGCCTGCCCTTCCCCTTTTTCCTACTCATTATTTTATCTCGTTTGCTGTTCGTGTCCAATAAACGTCGGGGTCGATTGGTCTAGTTTCCCGGGGTTTAATGCTCCTCGGGGATTCTGGGTTATTCGACAGGAGTAAAATTTTGAAACGCGCGGCATGCTCGGTATCGATCAAATGAAATTCAACTGGAACGAATTAAGACGAGGGAGGCGGAGAAGGAAAAGGAATCTACGGAGATGGAGGAATAGGAAAGAGAGAGAGAGAGAGAGAGAAAGAGAGCGCGAGAGAAGGTGGATGAACGTCGCCGTGGAATCGTATCGACCTTCTTTCGTAGCCCGTGTCGAGAGGTCAACTCGCTTCGAGGGAAAATTCGCCGGTTTCATTCCGGGCTAGGCTCTTGAAGCCGAGGTCACCCCGGCTTGCACTCGTATTTTCCTATTTCAATTTCAAGGGTGGAACATTTGCCCCAGCTATTTTGAATGCCGCCTCCTCCACACTGCTGCTGCATGCTCGCGACGCGGACACGATTTTTCTATGCGATTCCGACGCGGTCTACTTCCATGTCGACAACCCACCGATCGTTTATACAAGATTCTGGAATTAATAACTATGGTCAAATTATAGTCTGTCGTCTAAATATTCCATGTCTGAACTCGCTGTTTAGATGTAAACTGATTTATGATCGAGGCACGAATCAATTTCTACACTCAACTGAACTCGGTTGTCTCAAAGAATGATGGACCAACTCGAAAAAGGTTTCACGCCACTGGAATTTGGTTTTCGCCAACGGGACCAGCGAGCCGGTAAAGGCCGTAGATTATCAAGGATCGGACAATGGCCCGCGAGAGAGAGAAATCAATTTGCGATTTAGCGAGGCACGTGCGCTTCGAAAGTGCATTCTACGGTGTCACGTGCGGCGGACGTTCGAGGCCGTGTCCGAGTAGGGTGCCTGTTCAACCTTGAACCGAACCGAAGGGAAAGACGGCGCAGAAATGAAGGGTGGTCATGGTTCTTCTCGAGCCATGCACCGGAAAAAAAAGATGATCCTAAACGAGAGGACAAGATCGCACCCTAGATCTATACGTACCACCAACGATCCAACGAGCACACGATCTTGGCCTGGTTGATCCTCTGCTACCCTATTTTCGTCCCTCGGCCTCGGCCGTTCGATCTTCGGGGAACTTGGTAATGTTCAAGAAATCTCCGATTTTCGCAGAAAATTTTTATTTTGCATAGAGATCCGCAGTGTACGGCAGTGGATCAATGATCCGCAGTGAATCATTCCGGAATTAAATGAACCACTCTGTACATCAGCGGTCAACTTTGACGATTACGGGACTACGTCCGATCGAAGGGAGCCGTTATGGGAAGAAGCTCGACCGGGACAAAGTCAAATGTTCCTTTGGTGCGTTTCGTTGATCGACGTGCATCTGCGATGTTTGAAAGAGTCTGAAAGCAGCGGGAACGAGGCGAAAGGGTGGAAAGTGGCTGACTTTTTGGGTTGGACCCTTAGAGAGGACGGTCGAGGTATAAGAAATAATAAACGAGACCATTAAGTCTGTGAATTTTCCTGGTGCACGAGGGTGGAAGAAAACGAGGCGAAAGAACAAACGCCCCTGAGCTTGCAGTCTTTACATCCCACGGTCTTTATATTTTCATAGTGACCCTCTCTCTCACTCCCTCAATCCTCGCTACCCTCATCTCTCTTTCTCTCTCTTTTTCTCTTTTCTTTCTCCGACTCTCTTTCGATTTCTCTCGTTTCTTCCGTCGCGGCAAAAGAGCGGCAGAGTTTGCCGGACTTCGTAAATTTGTAAAAATATCCCGGCGCGTAATCTCCGCACGGTTTGTTTGCGGAACGGTGGGGTGGCCAAGGGAATCGAGAGGACGCGAATTGAAATCAAATGCCCCTCTGCTGAACCAGAGAAAGAGAGCGAGAGAGGGAGTAGCGACAGAGAGAAGGAGAGACCTCTCTCTGACCCTCCGCATTCCTTGGACCCCTCGTCCCATCCAGATTACAATGTCAATGGAACCGTCGAAACGGTGTTTTCACAGGGAATAAAGAGATTCCTTTCCGTATCAAGCGGCGATCAAACGATTACGGAGCCCGGCCGCGTATCGAGGACCACGAGGCCGCCAAACAAACGTACACGCTGCTCTAAAGACTGTCCAGCCAATACCCCCGGAAAAAGTATGCTACCAAAGTGTTCCCTGAAAACGATACTGCTTTCGCCGACTCGCTCGGCGCAATAACCGACCGACTCGGAAAATCGAGATTATTTCGACCGCTGCGCAAAGTCAGTTTTCGTTGGGAAAACTGATCGGGGGGATTGAATTTTGCTATTGCTCTCTCGAGCTCTCTGCAGCCTTAAAATTCTGGCAAATTAACCCTTTGGTACGAGAATGTATTGTATCGAATTCTCTGATGAACAAATATATCCGAACAAATAATTCCGTCATCTGTAACACAGCAGTCGACGTGTAGAATGTTTTGAGACTTTATATTTGGGTAGTATACACATATATAACAAACGCTACAAAGAATGAAATGAAGTTTAAACAGTCCAAGGAGCCAGGTGCTGGACTTTTTCCCGTATTCTTCGACGATCGACACCGGCGCCGCTTTATATCCCATGGTAATTTTGCCGGTTCCTGTCAATACTCCTCAAGTTGAAAGATTAAATCGAAAGGCAGCGGCGCGATGCACCCGCCTAAGACGGTATCTCCATGGAAACGGCTAAGAAAATTCCGGCCGGCGCCAACAGCGCCGCGGAATCATAGGTTTCGCGGTTCCACAGCAATTCCATGGGGAAGTCTCTCGACAATAGATCCTTTCAGAATCCTTCCAGAACCCGAGGAACTCTTTGAGCCGCGAATAAATCGTTGACGTCCGACGGGGGTGGAAACTGGGCGGGGATTGCACGACGAGGGAATTTTTTTCATCTCGCAAATCGCTCGTTAAAACAGCCTGCGGGGGTGGAAACTGTCCTCCAAACGATACTTAAGGTGTTTATATTCTTTTCCTGATGGTCTACCATTTATTTCGTTTATTTCACTTGTTGAACTCATTCTAAAAAAATATATAAAATTGTCCATCCCTAATTATACATATGATACATCACAATCGATTTATTTCGTTTATTTCACCCCCATTGAACGTATTCAATATATAAAATAAATCACCTCCAATTTAATATGTAATTTATTTCGCTTGTTTCGTTTGTTGAACTGAAAAATATTTTTGGGGAGATTCAAAAGAATTCAATATAAATTCAATATAAATTAAACAACTCTTAACTGGAATATATTGTACAATTTATTTCGTAGTTTATATCGTAGTACATTTTTGTAGCTATTGTAAGCCATTATACAATATTACATAAACCTACTCTAATTTTCCGCGCACTATATTATATCTAATTTATGTCGTTTATTCTATCCGTTGGACTTATTAAAAATTAAACATAATGTAGTATTAAACAGTAGCATTAAACATAATATTGTGGAAAATTATGGATGGTTTAAATCATCATTTTGTCGGTTTTGAATTTGTTCATAAAGCACGAGCCGAAACGTGTCACACTACATTATTCCATGACTTGTATATCACGAACAAATTCGAAACCAGCAAAGCGACGACTGCGGGTCTCTATACAAACTCTGATTTTCACAAAATGTTTTATAAAAAAAGTATTGCCACAATGTCTCACCATTTTTCATTTAAGTATGCTGATATACGAAGAGTGCATACATTATCGAGAAAAATTAAATTATACAATACATCTGTCACAAACGTAGAAAATAAAATAGAATTATCAGTCTACACGCAAGTTTCGAATAAACAATTACTAATTGAAGCTAGCCAAAAGATCGAGTAAACACAGGCGAAGCCGAATAAAAAACCCTGAAAATCATCGAGCCACAATTCCGAGGGGTCGAAATGACGCGGCAGTAAATTGCGCGGACGTTTCGCAATTACATTTTTCTGCGGCAAATTAACATTTCATCGCGAGTCGCGTGTATTTTTGCGCGGATAATTGCCACGCCGCGTCGCGTCTGGGGGAGGTGGCGCGGATATTTTCTAGTGTTAATTTAATTAATCGAACCCTTCGGTGCCCCGGTCGTCGATTCGGGAGCCTGTTTAATAGAACCGGCATATCGGCGGGCAATCGATTGGCATTTTTTCGGTGAGCGAGCGGACGAATAGGAGCTCCCTGAATCATCACCGAACAACGGCCACACCGGCGGACCCCGGACCATGGATATAATTATTACCACCTGCAGTATCGGTCGCTCGTTATGTATTCATTCATGGCAGCCCGATGTAACGCAATACTGTATTGTCGATATTGTTCGCCGCGTGCAATTAACGTAAAATATTACACGCTGTCGGGGGCTATAGATCGATTTTGCTCGCGGAATTCCCTCTCTCCCTCTCCTGCCCCCCTACTCACCCCTTTCTACGCCCTCTGTTCGCTGAGGGGGCGGTTGAAAAGTCCCACCCCCGTTGAAATACGGAACGAAGCTGCGTTCCGGACCCGGCCGGCAATAAATGTCGAAATTGAACGGCGCTAATGGAACGTAAAGTTCGCGACAGTTCACTTTTCCGCGGGCTACGGCGGACAAAGAGAGGAGAGACAATGAGGGGAAGAGAGAGAGGCTAGACGATGGGCTCAGCCGGATTATCCGTCGACTGATCGCGGGATTCGAGCGCTAACCGACAACTGAATCCGTAATTTGGCTCCTCCCCTAAAACCGACACTGCGGAAGGTATACCGGCTGACCCTTTTGCTAGATCATTTCTGATCTCTTGATGTAGTGGTATCATTCTCTGTTGACATTGCCTGTCTAAATTCTCATTTAGACGTAGCACGGTTGGCAGACTGGAAAATGAAAATTGCTGGAAGTAAACCGTTGTTTCGGATCATTTTTTTCCCCGGTTAAAATCAAATTTCCCTGAGCTAGTTCCTGCTCGGTTTCCTCGGTTTCGCTGAAGTCGGCGCACCACGGGATCTTCGTCGGGAAATGTATTCACCGGTCCGCCGACGTTATCGGAAAATATTTGAAGTACGAAATCAATGAACTGGGTCTCCCGTATCCGCGAGCGCCGGTTTCCCGGTCGATTTGATTTCCGGATAGATTCCCCTTTTATCCGATAGAGGTATAATAACCGAAGTCGTGCCGGCTTCGGCTTCGGCATCGGTGTTCCACGCGTTAATGTTCCCTCCGCGGAATCCGGCGATTTCGCGGCGCAACGACAATGAAGAAGAAAAGCCATCTTTCTCGCGTCGAAGGGAAAGGTGTGTTCTAAAGGAGAGAGAGAGCGAGAAAGAGAGGAGAGAGATTCTCGGATGGCTGTCCTCGACAGACTATCGCGAAAAAGAAGGGAAAACGACGCTGACACCCGTCGCCGGAAATCCCCGAGCCAGCCCCCTTTAAAATTATTACATTCTCCTCGAGATGATCGATGCTCCCTTTCTACGTTTACAACGCTGGGAGACGGTAATCGGTCGTGTCCTGCGAGCATCTTGCTGTCCAGGATGATATTTCTTCAGGATTGTAGTCTGCTTCTTTCTATCTTCTGTTCTGTGTTTCTCTTTTTCTTGAAGGTGCTGCCTTTGGTTGTTCTCAGGGAAACGTCCTATGTATAGGAATTTTACTGTTATTAGAGATCTTGGACAAAGTAGAATGAATTATAGCGTGACGTGAATAGGGACAGACCTCCGATGCTAGCACTTCCTTTGTATAAATTTTTTCTCTTATTAATAAAGTGATCTGTGAAAAGTGTTTCTTACTCGAATAGTTGTATAAATAGCAAACGAGCCAGCGAGCACGCAGATAGCGCAGATCAATTTTGTTCAACTCGATTGCGAAATTAATTCGGCGGGCGGTCGCGTCTAAACAATCGTATTTCGATGGCATGATAATTAGGCTACTCTTCAGTAGAGGCGCGACATTAATACAGTCCGAGCTCTCGCGCGTAACAAGCGCAACGCGCGGCGTAGTGCATTAACTATTCCGCAAGAAATGCGTCGGCCAATAACAAGCAAACAGAGTCGGTGTTTGAAATCAATTAGTATGAACAGCCACGGCTGTTTGAATGCCGTGTCGAGCGTGTTGAACGCGGGGCATTGAACGCGTAACGAAATAACAGGGGCCGATGCTTCAAAGCGGCGCGGCGGTGAAAGACAAACATTTAAATCCTTGATTAGAAACGGAGGTGTGCTCTCCGAGCCTCATCCGGTCTTAATAAAATAAGAAACCAGGCCAGGAGGGTTGCGGGGACGTCGAATTGGATGCCGCAGAATGTTGTGAGAGCGATATCCGAAATCTTCGACGTATCCGACGACCTAATATTTGCCCTCTAGATGAAAGCGGGATCCTCCCACACTTCGGACGCAAGAATTTAGGGACGGCATGCTCAAAAATCAAGTTTAACGTTTATATTGCTTCCTTAATGTCCATCGATCTCGAAAATGGCGACAGAAGCTCGATAACATTTTAATTAGAATTTCGAAGGCTGACATTCTTCACCCAACAATTGCTTTCCCTCCTCGTGATGTCCTGACGGAGCGATATTTTCTGAATAAAACGTGAGTAACGTTTCTTCCCCGAATAAAGAACACTTTCGTGCGTTAGAAATGTTAAGAATGATCTTCCTCCAATTAAGAATTGCTAATTACAATTTATTGAAAAAATACCGCACAGTACAAATTTGTCGATATTTTCTGCACTCGAATACAGGAATTTTCATCATACTCTTCGTCATTGATTCATGCAAGAATAATTTCGTAGTTCGTTCCACAACGCGAGTTACGAGGCAGTTTCCCGAGGAACCCTAAACTCGGAACACGCACTTTTCAGGTGTCACGCGAACTACTGTGCGCTTTTACGCGCGCATAATCACTGGTCAGGGGTGATTTGACGCATGGTAACGAACAAGGGTGGAGGTGCAAGGGGTTGCGACCCTTGTTCATAAGATTATCGACCTTGTTCTTGATGTGGTCAATCTGGAAATATTGCTTGGCGTGCGCGGCGATTAAGCGATTGGACAATTATGCTTCGGTAGAACAGCCGCGTAATTCTCTGAACCAGTGCTGATACCAGACCTATGTGAATTAACGATCTTTACATTGTTCGATAACCGATTTGGCTGTGCGAGCAGGTCTGCGAAGAATTTATATAAATAATGCACTAGAATGAATCTGTACTTGTGGAAAATCTATTTTAAGATAAATTGTATAAATAAAATTTGCACTCTAGTCTGGCTGTTCGAAGCTGGACCGAGAAACGCAAACAAAATCAATTTCGAGACTAAGGAAGCTGATCAGAGTCGATTTTTTCGTTTCGGAACATCGAAGCATCGGACATGCCGTTTCCACGTACATCTTCGTCGAATAATTGGCGAAAGGAACGTCAGGACGCTTCCTTTCGGTATTTTACTTTGTCGGATCCTGGTTTCGTCGATCCATCGCGATCCACGGGTCACGGAAAAAGTAATGGCGCCGCCGGGGACAATAGTGGCCGGCGTTTTCAGTCAAAGGTCGATATCGGCGACGAGCGGGACGCATGATTTGCGAGGTTCTTTCTTCGAAGCGATCGGGAAACGCTGAGTGTGGCAGCGCGAAAGTGGCTGCGGTAGTTAGGTGGACAAATGATAGCTAATAAAACGGAACTGGAGCGGAAAAGGAATCGAAATAGCCCCGGAGGTTGCCGTGCCGCTGTTACGACGCATTGTCAGATAGAAAAGCGATAAAAGCATAATTGATTCGAATGCAAACATTATTCATGTCCATACTATAACGTTCTCCTTTTTTTCGAATCGCTATCGCCGGAAAGAATCGGACAAGCTCTATCCAGTTTTTCTTTTAGATCGAACATTGCCAGATAGCTTCGGTTTAACACTTAAAATTTCCTCCAAGACCATTTTATCTTGCAGTTTTTCTTCGCGCACAATTGTTCGTGATTTAATCCTTGTTGCTCGTTCCAGGCGATGATTTAATTGATTTTGGACAAGTAATTTCAAGTAATAGCATTTTTAGTTTATTCTTGCCACGGGAGGTCTTACAAAGGATGAAGGGAATTTTCTTACCAGTCTGAAAGTGGAAAAGTTTGGTTAAAGACTCGCAGTTTACGAGTTCACTAACTTTTACATTTTTTTTCTGTGAAAAGATGCATAAAAGAGAAACCTCTTATTTTTATTAGCAGAGTAGTAGATACCACAGTAGATTGTAGATGAAGAAAATTTGTCTGACCAGTCTGGTTTGTGTTCACAAGAATGGGGATGTCTGCATAAAGATCCGCAGTTTATTGATCGAGTCACTTTCGGACCTTCTCTGCAAGAGAAATATACACAAAATATAATTACTGAAGAAAAGTGTGAATTGGTCCCTAATTCCAAAGGGACCGCCAACTCGTCACCGGTGAACAAAGTGTTAATGGAAGCTCGGAGAAGAACACCTTTGGACAATAAAGATTCTCAGCAGCGAGTTGACAGCCCCTGCAACCCAGTTGGCAAGCGAAAATAATTTTTCCATGGTTGAACCGAAAGAATTTCAGCGATTCTTTTATTCCCGCTCCAATTTACTAGGAGCGGAGAGTTGAGAGGGGGGAAAAAGAAGAAACGAAAAGTGGAACGGTAGAAACAATCAGAGGAAGGAGCTGTCGGTAACGAGGAAAAATGACTGGAACGCCGATGGCAGGGTCGGTTATGCTCGCGACTGCTATCGGAGATATTAGCCGGAATTGAATTCGCACTTACAGCCGTGTTAACAGTTACAAATGACCTTGTTGACCAAACCTGTCGGCTGTTCCGTGCAAACCGTCTAATGACCCACCGCTAATAACTGTTACCGCTCTTGTAAGCGCGTTCAGAATACGGACCATTAATTCCGCGCCGCTAAAGTGTATTAGCGCTGCTAATTTACCACTCGGAGCCTGTTATTTACAGTCTGGGCGGAGGGCGTCGTTGCCGCGACACCCGCCTTTACAGCCTTCAGCAACCTTTACAACGTTTACAGGAGACACACACACCCCCCCATCCGCCCCGTCCGAAAACCAATGTTGCCGCCGATTACGGTGATCCCTCTTCTTTTTATCAGCGGAACACGCGGCCAGAGGATTAGCGTGTCTCATTGCCGAGAACAAGGGATAACGCCCACGCCGACGTAAACTTCGAAATACGAGCCGCGATTTAGCTCACGGAAGCTTGGTAATAGGGTTTCTAACACGTTCGCCGCTGAGCAAAGAATTTTCACATAATCGCTACAGTTTGTTCCGTAAAACCCCAAAGTAATGTACTGAATAACCAAATTTGCTACACTCGGCATATTAACGGGAAAATTCATCAGCGAGGTGGATTGAAAAATATGTAAAATTGCTGATTGCAGATTTGAGCGGATGCAATTATTACAACCCCGTCCAAAAGATTCCTAAAATCGCCGAACACTCCTCGAAATGCGGTAGAGGGCACAAGGATTGTAGTGGACGGTCGTGTTTCCATCTGTCGAGGCAGCAGCGGCGTCGTGGGAGGAAATATGAGACTCCAATATCCTGTTATATCGTTTCCCAGCCGCCATAGAATTACGACAGAGGGTGCTTCAGCGGCGGAGAATAATTGTCGTACGATAATCGAAAGTAGCCTGTATAAATCAAGGATCAGTGGGCGGTTGTAAGAGAGAAGAAGAGCGGGGATGGAAAGAGAGTTTCCTTTGTATTCTAAATAGATAATAAATATCGAGACGCCGTAAAAAGTTTTCAGCGTTATTGCCAGTGAAATCGACGATATCGGCGGGTCGCATGCACAATGCCGGTTAGGATAAAAGGGGACCGTCCCGGCATCTTACGGTATCAGCCACTCGAGCGCGGGGGTGGACACCGCGACGAGTATTAACATATTTACGAGCGTCATGAATTCGAGCCTTCCCCCCACCCCTTCTGCCTCTCCCAAGCTTTATTTATCTTCCCTCGGTCCAGACAGAAATCGACATCGATCGACCAGCGAAGCACATCGAGAAAATTAGTCGAGCGTGTCTCTCTCTTGCCCTGCGAGGCCCTTCCCTTCCGAGGACCTCTCACCCTTTTCCTCATCATTTCCTCACCACTTTAACATCCTTCCTCATCCCTTCCTAGTAAAAACGTGCGTGCAAACTGATCCCAGCACGTACCCACGCTTCCCGTGTCCTTTTCTGTCTCATCCTCTTCCTCTTCTCTCTGTGATAGTCCTTTGTCTGACGCAGCAGGCGCCACGATCTCGACAGATCGCAACCAGAAGGGTTGCGAGAGCCAGGATGAATCACGGGAACCACCACCCGAGTCTTTCCAAGATTTCGGCCCAGCGATCGCTATTCATTTCGCTCTCCTTCGGGCCGGAACCCGTGCGCCGAATTAATTCGGTTAACTCAATTAAGCCCGGAAAGTAATTGCGGGCGGTCTTGCGTGGATCGCTGTCTCGGGCTGCAAATCAACGTCGGGAATAATAACATCTTCTCCTGGCGACCTTCTGGAAGGGTGGACGAGCCAATTAGGGAATGATGATTGTTGTAAATAAATTTCGGGATTGTTATCTCTCCTACCCTTTTCGCAACGATGACGTATTATTTCGCAGCGAATCAGTTAACATGCCGAGTGTATCCGCGCGTTGTTCGTCGACGGAGGATCGTCGTCGGTCGATCACGTCAGACCTTCTTCTTGGACGGGGAGAATCAAACGAGCATTTGCGAACCGCGAACGGATAAATCGCATTAGAGGTAATCCGATCAGTTGGCGCCGCGTGATTCTGTAACGTCAGCGATATTTCGATAAAACTCCGCGTCGATTTTAATCGGCGTCGGTGACGCAGTCGCTACGGAACTGGTGTTCAATTCAATTAACCAGCTCGACGATTCGAAAACTCGGTTAACAGTAACGAATTTTTCTTTTTGTCGAACTCTCCCCTCTCCCTCCCCTCATCCCTACCCATAGACAGTCGTTTCGTTCAGCGCTGGCTCATTGGGTCGCTGCAAATGAGACGATTCGAAATAGACTGGCTGAGAGTGTTTTCAATCTTGAATATTTTACCGCGAACTACCCCGTTAATCGTTCAACGCGAAGTCGCGATATGCTATACATCTGTAAGTAGATCGTTAATTTTTATCTCTTTAATTGTCCAGTCTTTAATTTCATTAACAGAATTTCCACGAAGAGCGTGATGTCAGTATTCTGAATGATTCTCTTCGCAGCAAGTAGAACCAGACAAGCATGGTCAGACTCGGCGCAGTACACAATCGACACTTGAAACTCAATTTTCTCAGAAACGGAACCACATAGCAGAAAATTGTATTCTTCATCTCGAACGTATTTTTTCACATAGAACCATCCTGTCCATCTCATACTCGGTTCACCGTCAACCCCATCGCAATATACATCTGAAAAACTAGTCCAGAAGACGAGGAACGTGTTGTTCGTCCCGTCATAACATTGACGAGCGATAAAAAGGACAACGGGGTCTCGTGTTCCGTGGAGACCGGTCTTCTTCAGGGCTGGTGGCTCGGAGGTATTCGTCTGAAATCGATATACCGGGGCTACGGGAAAACGGAAACGGATCTGCTGACACAGAAAGGTGACCGAGCAGAGCAGATCAGAGCAGACTAAAGCAACGTGGTCTTTGTATGCAAATGGCCACGGCCCTGGCAACTGTAGGAAAGGCGAGAAACTGACTGGTGTGTTCCTCGAGACTCGGGGCATCGCTATCGGTGGTGACGAATTCCCTAACGATAACTTTATTCGGGAAGTTGCCGAACTATGCGCCTTCGAGAGACGAGGCGACATCGACTGGCTGCGAGCTGCGATATATTTCCACTGGTAAACATCGACGCCGAGCGTCGCCCCGGATAATCTCGCGATTTGTAAAATCGCTTCGCCTCCTGATCTCGGATCCCCACGACGACGACGCGACGCGACGAGACGCGTTCGCCTTTATTCGATTCGGTTATGCTAACCGGCGCCTCGAGATCCACTCGAAATCTGCGAACAGCATATCCTAAGATCATATTTAGTCTATAAATTCCCAAAGATTGCACCATAATTAGAGCGTCGAGAACCGTCTTCAATTTGGGAATTAAGCGAAGAAAGGGGGGATCCAGAGGGAGAAGGAGGGACCCAGAGGGCGAAGCAAGCACGCATCGAGCGAACGCTTCAGACCATCTTTTTGCTGGCGGTAATGGCCGGAAGACTGATGGCAACATCGATCCAGGGTAGCAAAAAGCTACATATTCAAAGAGGCCGCTCGCGAAGAACTTCTGTAGCCGTCACCGCTCATTTCCATTGACGACAGCGACGTTTTCGTACAGGGTGCAGGGGCGTAGTATATATCGACGGCCGAGGGATAACCATCCATCACTCGATGAGAGCAGGAACAGGGAGGATAGAGGACGAGGAGGAAAAAAAGATAGAAAGAGAGAGGACGCGGAGGAAAAAAATACGATTCCTTTTCGACTTGTTGACTTTCCCCGGACTCGCTGCCACGGAAGCCAGGGATTTCTTCGTTTCGGCTGTGCCCTACCCCCGAAGCCAGCTTCATCGGAATTCCGTCAACCTTGCCAAGTCTAGAGCAAATCCATTCCGCTCGGCTCGGCTCCGCTCCGCGTTTCTTTCTTGCTTCCATTCCTGTTTCTGCCCCGGGAACCAGCTAAAAGGCCGCGTGTATTTATTATTCTCTAAATATACGTGCCTTCGATACGCGCTTAGGGCACACGACGCGACGCACCCCCGTGGAATATTCAGCCACTGTCAAAAGGCCTCGCGATACTCCGCGTCTCTGAGAATAAGAGGGAAAAGGAATTCCTGATTTCGTCGACTAGTGACGCCGTAGAATCATCGTCTGTTTTCGACATTTTTTGTACAGATGCAAAAATTCATCCCTGAAGAGGTTAAAGAAGATCAAGATAATTTGTTAGATATTAACCTTTTTAATTTGCACATGAGCTCTTTGGAACTTGCAGGATTGTGGAGAATGGATTTTTCCCTTTTACTCTTGGAATAGTCTGTTTATAGAAAACTCGGTGTCCACCCCCGCCTCAAGGTCACCCGGATCCCTCGTAGGAAGACAAGCGCCGGCAATCGACGATCTCCAAGACAAATATTATTCCGAAAAATTGGATTACCGTTATCGGCGCTCGCCAAACGTCACCAGAGAACCGAGCACGGCCTCGAGCGTCGACGCGTGATCATCCTGCGGGGGTGGAAGGACCACGGACGGTCCACGGACTCTCCTCTATCTCGCCTCGGCACCCAATTTTTCCTTTCTCTCGCTTACACTGCTCTTTCTGTGAAATTCCAGCCACTCCTAGACGTCTCAATTCGAACGGTTTTTCCACGCTCCGGGACCATTAACATTCGTATACTCGCGTCCAAACTGTTGCTTGAAGGAAATGCTTCCCCTAGCTCTAGCCAGACTGAACAAACTAGTACTCCAAATAATTGTTTCGTTTTACCATTGATGGAAATATTGTCGAAAATTTATTAATTTGAATCGACAAGTACATGTAATGTGTGTTTTAATTGGGCACTCTTTCATTAGAACTTCAATTAGTTATTTAAAATAATTATTCATGAAATTGCTCGACATTGTTTTCGTAAAAGGAAGAAATAGTTTTCAAAATCACTGAGGGTATATTTATATATAATATGAATAATTATGTTTGTATATTGCAGAGTTATTATTTTGGAGGGTGGGCTTTTCGAGGTACGTTGATATTGTCTCATTTCATTTTTAATTTATTCATTGAAATAAATTACATGCTTGTGCTTGAGAATGCGAAATAATCATTTCTCGTCTATCCAGCCTCCCTCCCACCCCAAAAATATTATTGCAAATTCCAATGTGCACTATGCATTAAATTTCATTAAAATTGAGAGGAGAGTCTACTCCTTACACTAACACTCTATCGCTCTATAAAGTGAAATCGTCATTTACTACATTAAAAACAAAGAAACCCGAACATTTTTAGCGAATAAAAATTCTTGGACAGTGATACGGAATACCACGAATTTCAAATTTCAGCTCGTGATCTCTAACTAAAAAAGTTGAAAAACGATTCCATAAATTTCGCTGACCTCCCTAAACGATATTCAATAGAAAAGAAAAATTGTTTCAGGGGATTACGGTGGTATGATGGGTCGCAAGCGAGGCAATCGCGAGGGGACACGCGTGAGAAGTAATGGGAAAATTCGAAAAATAAATTGAACGTTTATGGAAAAGAAACCTGTCACTGGTTGAGGTAGGACGGGCGAAAGGAGCAGCAAGAGAAAGAGAGCGAGAGAGTGAGTGAGTGAGTCCAGGAAAGAGAAATAGAAGAGGAGAGAGAGAGAGAGATAGAGGAAACTGGCTGTAATACTCTCTTTGATAACTTCACACACAGCAGGAGCGACGGCGGCGGCCTCGTAATACCAGGATTAATACGCCCCCAGAGCTTCGGCCCTATACCAGTTTATAGAAAGCTGCAGTGACACGCCTGCTGACTTATACGATTGCAGCTCGCCAAGCGCACACGGATCTACGTCGAAGGGAATCGAAAGGGATTTCGCCGTTCCTGAAACGTTCCTCCTCCTCTTGATTGTAAATAAAAACCGTGGAAACGATCGATTCGACTCGAACGGAGGTGAATCCCGCCTCGAATGGAAACGACCTGTCACCGAGCCTCCAGAATTGCTTGAATTACTCACAATTACATGCAAAGTCTTCCGATATCTTCCCATCCATCTTTGCTTTACCAGCTCGGTTCAAAAATGGCATTTTTTTTTAGAGGTTCACAATTTCAATTTACCATAAAGATCCAGTCTACCGATGTACAATAAAAGTAGCAAAGAGTAAAAATTGTAGAGAATATTTCTATTTTGCTCACAAGAAGAATTTTCGCCGCACACTTTCTTGGAAGAAAAACGCAGAACGATTTGTCAAGAAAGATTGTATATTTCACCGCGTTCCACCGTTCGCAGAATGATTTTTGCGCGCATTATTCACGGGAACAATGCGTGTCTTGGCGCGATCGAGCGACGCCGCGCCGCTTGATTTCTCGGCGATTTGGAGCGCATTCCGTCAAGCTTCCGTTACAAACGACCGTCGCTGATCGCTCGTAATCCCTCGTAAAAATATTGATGAAGATTACACAGTGTTCCCCGTTCGCGTTTCCCGATTTTTCGATTCATAGATGTGTATGTACAACGAAACAGCAGCGACGTAAATTATAAAAAGCGCGCGCCGCGACGCGTCGCGTTCGCTCAAGACAGGAATCGGACGAGTTTCAATTGTAAACGTGCACCGCTGCAGCGAATAATCCTGCACGACGAATTACATCTATATCAGATTATATTCCGCGCCTGGGATTACTCTTACAACGGGCTTTTATGTTTCTCCGGATTAATTAATTACCGATCGAACTGCGTCCTCCTCCGCTGGTAGCTATTGTTCGACGCTAGCTATCGGAAAAAATGTTCCCCGAGTAACTCCGTTTCAATGATTCCTCCGAGACACGAATACCCGACGGAAAGGCTCGAGGAAATTATTTTAATAAGCGTTATGTTTGTGCAGTCTACTGTGACGGTTAAACGTTAATCTCAGATTGAGAAATTATTTTAGTGCTAATTAGAAATTACTACAATCACTTATAAAGATATCTGCAATTCAATGAACCACCAAATGTGTACAATTAGACAAATCACTGAACGAAATGAAAAAATTTGTGCAGCACAGCCTGCTTGTTTCTGCGAAGCCTCGAATCTTCGAGGGGTTGGTCTATCGAGGGTGCAGCGATTGGCGTCGCAGGCGAAAGCAGGCGTAATTCAAGATCGTTAGGTCGCCGGAATCGCTATGATCGGCCTCGTTAACTGTTATAGTGTTATACCTGTTTCACTGTTATACCGTGTAACTGCAGGACCAAACCGATATTCGAGCGGATTCGCGTGATCGCACGCGGGTTGCGTGCACCGAGCCGGAGTTCGCACTCGAGTCACGCGGCCCGCTCTTTTCGCGCATACATCTGCATGCAAAAGAGATCCGCTTGTATCTCGGCTAAGCGACATTCGCCGTGTTTCCTAAACAAGGGACGACGGTGTTCCCTGGCCGCGATTACCAGCCGGAAATGAAAAATCCAGAACTTACAATCGAGTGAGGCGAGGTTTGCGGACTGATCCAACAAATTATGGATCTGACGAAGACGGAAAGAGGATTTCTGGGTGAATCTATGGTTGAATAATGGTTGAATAATATCAATTTTGTCAGAGAATATTTAAAACGATTTCAATCGCGCGCGCGCGCGAAGTCGTTTTTCTTCAACACTCTCGAGGAATATCATTTTCAAAGAATAGACACATTTTCAACTTTGAGAATTTTTTGTGCTTCAACTGCGAAAGTTATGCGAACGATAGTCTCCAATCAAACGTTTGAAGCAAAGTATAACCAAGCAGAAATATTTCCTCGCTGTCCAATAAAATTACAATTTTCTGTCCCTCCTTATACATATACCACCGTGAGGAACCGTCTCCAGCTCGCTAAGAAAATCGTTTCCAGAAAGGACACAGTAAATAGACGATTACGCAATTATTTATACAGTTCCTACGGATCCTGAGTCTGGCCCTATGAATTCATTGTGACACTGGGTATTCACCGTCGAATGGTCGAGTAATCGCAACTACGCTTCGAATCGCGAGTAAAAGGCTTCCGCCGTCGATTCAGGATGAATTCATCGGGCAGGTGGATGGTATTCGGTAAAATCGGCATTCATAATCCTGCTGCGCGGGGGTTGAAGGAGGATGGAGAAGCGTGGTTATTGTCTCGAGTCGGTAACCGGTCCATCCAGGCGGATACAAAGCCAGAGATCGACCGGGTTTCCCTTTCTCCGGTAAATGCGTCTAGCAGAGCCGATGCGAAGAAGCATGGAAATCCTCCCACCTCGAATAGCGGAGACCTCGATACCGATACCGTGGTTGTTCGAGGGTTGTGCGGGGTGCTGGGTAGAACGGAGAAAGAGGGTAGCAAAGGAACGTCGATGGAGAGAGGGATGGTATCGGGAAATTTCTGAAATACCGTGGCCCGTGAAATGCACTTGCTCTGCATTTGTACTTCAGTTGCCTCTTCCTGTCTAGCTATTCGTGGCCAAGCGCCTCTCTCAACCTATCTTCTCTCCGATACGCGTGCATCCGGCCTGATTCGCTATCCTTACGCGTCCTATCCCCATATCGATTCTCCACCACGAATAATTACACCATTGCCCCTCGCTTCATCATTTTCTTTACCTCCGAGCAGAACTTCCCTCATTCACAAACTTACCGAAGAAAAAAACGATTTATATTTCGATACGATTGTGTTGCGGTATTTTATGTTCTAGTCTATTGAATTAAAAAGCAGTTTCTAGGGTACATTTTGGTGGTAATTCATGGATTAAAAAAATTTTTTTGCTCGTGGGTAGAATCCAGATGAAGAGTGATATTTTTAAACATTTTTAATCAAAGACGGATTTCGTCGCCCAGGACGGAGGCGTCGAATCACTATGCGATGCAAGCAGCCGAGCTACCAGCGTCGTCGGTGGCCTAACGAGCGAAGGTTACGTCGAACTTAACTTATAAAGCAGGGGGCTGATTGTCGGTAGTTGGTCGGCCTCGTTGCAGCCGGAGTGGCACGAGTCTCGCAAGTTGTCGGTTTTGCGACCAGGTCTTCGATCTCTGCGGTACACCGAGCTCGGTGAACGTCGAAGACGGAGGAGCTCGCGAAGACCGACGAAAGCCGGTGTGCAGAAGCTCTGGTCCCCGGCTCTCGCAGCCAATTCTCGAATTAGTCGCAGTCGAATTAATCCCGCTTGCACCAAGTATGCACGAACGGTTCGATCAGCAATGCGAGATCCCTCTCCGAGCCAGGATTCGTGCTGGCGACGTGTTCCACGCCACCCTCTGCACCCTCTACCACCCTCTACTACCCTCTGCTACCCTCGTTCGTATTCTCTGTTTGCCATCGTCCTGCTTTTCCACCTTTTACTCATCCTTCCACCGCTTCGTTCCGCTTTTGCTCGTTGCTCTCGACTTCCAAAAACTCGGCAATCGACCAACAGTTATTACTATTAGAAAGTTGACCATGCTATATTAACATTCCCAAATTATTTTAATCTCTTCGCTAAATATTTTAAATGCCAATGTGTTGAGGCAAGTAATAATATATAGTCTAGCAGAAAGTAGCCAATTCTGCAAAATCTCGCGTTCGATGTGGTAAGGACTCTTATTTATTCGTGCGGCTCTTTTCGCACGCTCGAAGATATGGGCTTGCGGGCGGTAGCAGAAATTGGAATGGAGATCATGTAAAACAGAGGTCGGCGATCGGGGTTGGGGGCCTTGTATAGCTGTCAGACACAGGCCACCGGCTTACCTGCTTCTGCTCCTGTTCACGTTTTACCTGGCGAGCGCAAACGTCCGCTCGCGTTGTCGTTCGAGCGTGAAATCTGCACACCATTGCACGAAGCCGAACAACGAACACTGCAGCCTGTTCTACATCACCGGCAAAAAGTATTCGGTCGAACGAATTCACCCTGTATCGTTATTAATTATTTATATCGCGCGCGCTTACCACGAATCAAGCCGTTTTACATTTCACAAGATCAATGAGGATCTATGAAAGGTCAGAAATGTTTTACTTATTATTATACAGTGGATCTTTATGCAAAATAAAAATTGTCATGCGATACGTTTCTTTTCTGTCTGTCGCTGGTCGGATAATATAAAGGTGCATTTTGAATGATGGATTCCGGAAACTGATCTCGCAGTTTGTAAGGGAGAAGAACACGTAATTCAAGAGTTACACGTGTAATCCCCATCTTACACGTTACACGTGACTTTCGTCTCACCCCGTGGGACAGAAGTTTCAAGTGTCATGCACACTTCTGAACTTCGGGCGGCTGTAAAATTTTACTCACCGGCATCCGGGCCAGGAGCGCGGCATTTTTCGTGATAACACTGCAGATTTTATGCATTCGCGACAACTTTGGACGTGTACGAAACGCGAACGAATGGATCGTGTATTATTGTAGAATAATAACATTCGCGTTGTGTTTTATCGCGTGCGATGCCCCGGTATACATTCTACAGCTTGGTTCTATGTACAAGGAAATTTAAACGGGACACTCGCTCTTAGGGACCTCGTGTGACTGGTAGATTTAGCGTTAAAATTATTAAATGAAGGACATTTTTATTTAGCTTCCATATCTTGCAATTGCTGGAGAAAAATTGTATTTCGCATAAAGGAGGATCTCATGTGGATCAGTGCAAACCCACGCACTACTGAGGATCAAATAGCAACCCAAAGAATAAATAAAAAGGTTTTTCAGAGATTAAAAACCGTCTCCGATGAACTGCTTCATTCGGTCGCTGGTAGCAAGCGAAAATGCTAATTAGCGGTAGCTATCATTCAAGCTACCGCAACGAGATGGACAGCTACACTGTTCCTGGACACGAGGTAACGAGTATGCGGCTCGCTGTCAAACTCTCTAGGGAGGAACACTTGGTGGAACGGGTTCCGCCAAGACGGGGACAGATCGAATGAAAACGCAAAAGGGAAAAGAAGAAACAAAGGGATCCCATTGTGCCAATTACAGAAGGCCAGAGCTCGGTGAGCGAAGGGACTGGTCTCACGTTCCTTTTCACCGGCACGAAGGGGACCTGGATTTTCGAGTCTGCGATATAATCGACCCGGTAGCCCGGTCTTAGACGGTTCAAACTACGGTATTGCGTGTGCATGCACGCACACGATCGCGAAATGGCGTTGGTGTCCGACCACGAACGCACCTGCTACTCCTGCCGCAAAATATTCGATCCGAATCCGAAGAAGAATTGCTTGGAAAACTGTGCTGCACAGTGGATCCAAAAAATATTGAAACTTTTGCACAGACATATATTTTTACATTATCCAATGAAATGTTTCTGGAACATCACCTCCGACCTAATATAATTTCAAAGATATAGATGTTCCAATCTCCAAAGCCGTGGACAAATGTAAATCTGGTGGCGCCAGGCGAGCGTTTATCAAGCCGTCCGAGCTTGCTGATTAATCTCGGCTTAATTATCCGCAAAAAGATCCCCGTTCCGCGCAGCGGCGCGGGGCGGCGCCCCTATCGAATAAGTAAAACATTTCGGACAGAAATAATCCGGGCCGGTCGTTACGGATAAACAATGCGCAATATCTTATCCGTACACCGGGTATACGAGATGTGGCGTGGCGGTGAACGTCGCAACTCGCAAGGAAACCATTTCCTGCATAAAACAAAAGGCGCGCAACACGATATCCCGCGAGTTTCATACGCTTACGTCTCGTACATATTTCAGGCACGTCCTGCACTTCGAGATACGGGAAGGAACCGTATCAGGATGCACCGACTCGGTGCATTTTGTCTGGCGCGCAGGTCAGCCGCGCTCACCTATCTCTCTCTCTCTCTCTTTTTCCCTGGTTCTCCGTTTCTCTTCGTTGATCTCATTCTCTGTCATTCTATCTCTCTCTTTGTCCTGTCTCTCCGTGGCCCTCGCTTTTGCATTTCCAGGCGTATTTACAGCGAAACCTCTGCCACGGGGCTGTTTATAACCGTAGCGGACCGCGTATTTTTTGCATAGCGTCGCGACGCGTTGTCGCTTTGATGCCCCGCCACCGTGATGAATCTTTCTCTTGTTAATCCTCACTTTTAGCGACGGTTACTACGCTGCGACGCGACGGGCTACGCTGCAAACCGCCACGAGTCACAGCGTTGCCGAAACCACTACCGTCGATCCCGAAACCATCTCCTCTACCTTTTTGCCTTTTCGGACGATGCGACTGAGCTTCGTCGAGATTAGAAGCGATTTTACGAGATAGTTGATTGCATTGCGACTCTCGTTGCATATTCTATAGCCTGTTTGGCAGATTTCTGCGCGATTTAACTCGCTGCGTTCATTCGAAGTAGCAATTCGTCGTGCATGAAACTCCTTTTTAAATATTTCTCCCGAGTTGATTCTCACAGACCAAACCCACGAGTCTGGACTCGAGCACGTAGATCTCGAAGTTTCTTGTCCACGGATGTATCAGGAATTTCTGGAGGCCGTTCGCGGGAATGGACAGGTTAACCAACTGGCAAAATGTTTCGCCGGTGGATCGTTTAATACCCAGGGGCCGGATTTTCTACTATTTAACTCGGGCGTCGATCGTTCTCTGTCTGGATCGATGAGCACAGCTTAAACAGCGCGGGTACCCGTCGTTCCGGATATAGTAAACCGATCCATCCGCCGTGTTCGATGAGCAGAGTCCGGATGAAAGAACCAGCTGAATCTGGCGAATCAGCTCGACGCATTTACCGGGGAGGTCTTTCCATTCGGGAATCTGTTTTTCGTTCGGGGCTTGTCCTCCTCTCGGCGCCGGAGCCCCGAATCATCCGAGCAACGGCGACGTGGGGCGACATTGCTTTCCACTTACTGCTCGCTGCAATATTAATTACGCGACCAGCGGCGTGTCTCTATCTTCGGATATTAAAGTTTAATTAGCGTGCGATCGCTATGCTCCCGCACGATGCTCTTCTCCTCTTGGAAACGGCGCGTGTCTACGCGCTTTGCTGGACGCACTGTGCGTGCGCGGATTAAGCACTTTTTCACGTGGAAAACGGGGATTCTGTTTGGAATTAAGTGCGGTACGTGGTACTGTGTGTTAAAATAGGGGGGGGGGGGTCATCGCTTCGTTGAATTCGAATTTGTTTGAATCATTCTGATTTCTGATTCCTTATTGCAGCAGTAGGATTACAATCAAATTTCTTATCCAATGCAAGGCTCCACGATTTTTCTAGGCGTTGGTTAAAGCGAGTTTCCGGTCGAGAAACGCAGAAAGTTCACACCTGACCTCCATCTGGTTATAATGGTCCGGTTCGACTTATTGAAAGAGACATCGCGGTGGTCCAGCGACAGCGGACGATGATCTTCCATGGAAACAGGTCCGCAACTTCTGATTCGAAGTTCCTTTCATTCGCCGAGAACTGGGCTAACGATGATAGAAGCGCATTGTCTGCGAAGGGTCGCGCGGCCACCGCGCGGGGATGCACCGGACTCGCCCTCTCTCTCTCTCTCTCTCTCTCCTTCTCTCTCCGATTGCTGCAGTTCTATTAATATTTCGGGCCGCGGGTATCGTGTGCACGAGAGGGCAGGGTCCTTTGTATTTTCGAAGTATAACGATCATAATGGGCCGGTGTCGGTCCGCGGGGGAATACAATTGGCCGGGGTGGGTCGGTGGCTCTATACGAATCGCATTGATTGCACAAGTGGCGCAACTTGCATTCTCGAGTGGTAATTGGTCGCGGCGCTGCATGTATGTGGCGAGAGAGATGCGTCTTGAATTTATCGACCTCGCGGAAATTGATCTTGACTAGATTACTTTTTCACGATGATGTTAACAATTTTACTTGATATTACAAAATACTGGTCCCCTTGTTTTCTAAAACAATTGTCTCAAATTAATCTACGCAACTGACTGAATATTTCGAAATATGGGGTTGGTCGAAGTGAAAATTCGACCAGGGTTCGACAGAGGATCAACCGTCGTGTCGGTATCATTAATTTGTAAACAAGCGATCCACGATGGCGCATGTTCTCGACCCATTTCAGGATGCAGGTATGGGTGTCGGCTGGCAACGGTGTCCAGCGCGGCGCGAAGCACCACAATAAATTCGCGTCGATGGCCGTGTTTCCCTCGTTACACATATCCCAGCTTTCTGATCGCGGGTCACCGGTGGATCTCGATCGAGAGCACACGTACAAAGGTGAGCCCACACGTGGCTAGACAGTGTATGTAGGAATATGTGTGGGCACACGGGCCGCGGTAAGTGGCTCGGAACGACCTGGAAACTCCGCGGGCGAACGGCACTCGTGCACGTCCAACTCCGCGCACACCGAAACACCCTAAGTCCATAACGACCTCGTTGTTCATATGTCTTCGATTTAATGAACACACCGTGCCGTGAATTTCGCCCGATAGGCTGTCGAGCTAATTCTACATCGTCACACTTCCCGCGATAACTTTATCTAGCCCGTTCTGCTGCCTGTGCACCGAACCACACGCTTGAGAACTTTATCCGCTGCATGACAAGGCCAAACGGAACACTGTCACGTGCTCTGACCTGATCCTCTTGTTTGTTATGCGCGGTTTTTCGCTGCGATTCTCTTGCCGACAGTCTTTCACGCTTTCGTGGAAAATCAGCTCCATACTCTGTCGATTTCGAGCTCTCTTAATAATAATTATCTTTCATATAATTCTACAAGCCACACAGCAGTTGATCAAAGAACTATTTGGTCCTCGGCAAAGGCCACTCACGAGGTAAGCATTCCAATTACAATTACCGGACCTAGTATTCTCATAAACGGTAAATTGTTTAGAAGCAGTTTGCATAGTTAATTGCAAAGATCGAGACCGCCTTGAGCAAAGGAGGTCCGGAGCGTTTTGATTAAAAGTACACGAAGGAAGCTCGTCAGCAATTTCTTCAGGGCCACCCAGTGCATGTCGGTCTGGGTTCGTGTAAAGGGCCTTTCGCGTGTCCCTTGGCGTGTTTCCCAGCCCCCTTGTCCCTCCGAGCTCCGCGCCAACGAAGGCATTTAGAATGGCGATAATGAGGCCGGCCCGTTTAACCCTCTCGCCGAGTAAGGAGAAGAGTGTGTTTCGGGGGCTATCTCGGGCTGATTTTTCTAGCGTAATTTTCTGCTCGGTAATCAGGCTGATAAGTCAACAATGATCGCGGCCAGATTAAAGCCGCTGCTAATGAACAATAATTACCGTGGATTACGCGTTTAAGGAGGGAGAAATAATTCGCGCGAGCTCGAGCTTTAAAACACAGCGCGAGCCACAGCCCGGGCTTGCCCGAAAATTTATTTCCCGCGAACGGCCGCGCTAATTACGCCCGTGCCACTCGCCCGCGCGCGCGAGCGCGTCCCCGGTCAAAAATACAAACCCGTTCTGAATTAAGTTGCGCGCCGACGAAACAACTGCAAATAAGTAAATACGGGACGGCCATTAATTCGCATTTATTTCCCTAACATTTCGCAACGACGAATTGACGTGCCCCCACGCCAACCGGAATTTTATCCGTTTCCCCGGGAACTTTCTGCGGTTCTCTGTTTAAGCATCCAATATTTTTTCTTCCACGTTTTTTTCGAATGTAAGAAAGGGAAGACGTTGTTCGACGAGAAGCCATTCTAATTACTCGAACACGCCGGGGAAAAGGGTGAAAAACGCAGCCGAGAACGCTTCCTCCAATTAATTTCGCGCGATCGCGTTCGCGGCGACTCTAATTTAAATGAATAAATTACGTCCGCGCTTAAATGGGTCGTTCTATATTTATGGCACCGTTGGATACATATATTATCGGCCGCATTTCGTCGTTTGACCGCATCGAAAATTGCAATTTCAATGCCGAGTCCGTATAAATTATGAAATGATCCCGCAACGGGTTAGAATATTACACTCGCGACTTTAATTGAACGAATCAAATGTTCTGCGTGGACAAATTCCGAGCTTGCAGACTCGGATTTGCAGACTTTGAACAATGATTTGGATGTTCGGATTTCCTGGGTATCGTCACAGGCCGTCGCAGAGTGAAATCGCGACAAGTTCCATTTTATTAAAGCGGCGCGGCGGAGCGTGCAACTTCGTCGCGATGAAATCTCAAGATACCGGCCGGCCGTTTCCACACGCTTTATCAAAATAAAAGATACGATATCGCGCGAGGGCTCGGGGGTAGTTACAGCTCTACTCGCCAGGTGAGGTATACCTTACACCCGGCCACGGCAAAAAATTATTCGCCACACGAACACCTTCCGGCTGGGCTTGGTCACGTACCCGGATATGTGTGTTTCTATCCGACGATCGGCACAGTTTGGGCAAATCACGTGACCTCTTTCTGATCCTAACAAGTCGGAGAAAATTCCGGAAATTAGCGACATTTGTTGAAATTCTCACCATTCCCACACTATTGATACTCGTGTAGTATAATAAATAATTTTCCACTTCCGATTGCAAACCATTCGTTCAGCTAATATTCAATCGTACAAGTGTCAAAGCCGATATGAGAAACGATCAAGTTCATGGCAACATACAGTGGATAACAAAAGTAAGTTAATACAACAATTCAATATCTTTTATAATAACATCTCAATATTTGTTTAAAGTTGAAAATTATGTTTTTTTCTTCAAAGTCATGTTTCTCAAAAACTGTTCGTCTGGGGAAAAAATCAAGGGAAGATTCGGAATCAGCGCATAAAACTCTATAAGAACCACCATCGCAATATAATTGTGAAACAAATTTGGTGTTGGACAGTGTTATTAAACGATACGTTAACTTTCTTTTGTCACACCAAATTTTGTATATTTAGTATAGAAAAATCAATATCTTGATAAAACTTCAGATCACTGTGATAATCGTAATAAATTTTGTTTTCAACATTACCATTAAATATGTAATCAACTTGTTTATTTTTATAAGCGAATAAATATTACTGTTATCGTGATTTCATTATTGGAAATATGAGTGTTAACTTACTTTTGTTATCCACTGTATATATTTCTGACACGAGGTCTATCGGAAAAGTAAAAACGCCATTGAATTGCCCAAAGCACGCACTTTCACACCACACGCCAGTTCCGGGCACAGACAGTGCTGCTGCTTTCCGTGGAAGAAATTCGCGAAGAAAACTCTGTTCAAAGGTTCGCCGTCAGCAGCAGAGTTCGCGCTTCAGAAAGCGGTGGTTTCCCGGGGTTGAGAGAACACCGGCTCCGGCAGCCGCAACGATCGCATCGGAGGGCGCGGCAATTACGCGAAAATTTTCGATAATTTCCCCAAGTAGGAGTAACCCAATCCAGGGGCGCGAAACTCCCGACCACCGTTGCGCCTCGTTGCACCCCGCTGCATCACTGCCGACCCCGCTGCACCGTCAGTTTACGGGCTGCACGTAGGTGCACGTGCACGCGAGCGCGTGCACACCCGCTCTGCAGGTGCAGCTCGCGGCATGGAGGCGTTGCATGCACCGCGAGATTGCATAATGACATAATATTCATGGCGGTGCGCTTATGCTCGCGACCGAGTGGGTAATAAGGGTGTCGTGGACGGGGTGAGAGGCTGGCGCAGCAGGAATGCACGGAGAGAGAGACAAACTGAGAGATGAGGACTGGGGAAAATAATAGGAAGGGAGAGAGTGGGTGAATCACAGGGAAAAATTAAAAGAGAGAGTGAATACGTGAGCGAGAGAGTCTAGGAGAGAGTGAAAGAATTAGAGAAAGAGCAACAATCAGAAAGAGTAAGATAGAATTAGGAAGTAGAAGAGTAAGAGCGTGTGGGAAATGTGAAAAAAGAAAGAGAGAGTGAAACACAGAGACGGACACAGAACGAAGAGAGGAGGAGAAAGAAAGGAGAGAGGGTGCATTGAGTGAATGCAGGAGAGGAGGGGCCGAGGAAGGTGACGGAGGTTATAACGGCGGTAAGAGGACGCTGCTCGGGGCTGGAGGCGAGGCTGACGGGCGGCGGACACATTTTTAATTAAGACAGTTTCGAGGCGTAATTAATTTTACGACGGCGCTACCTAACGACCGGTCTTCTACCTCCCACCTTTGCCCCCTCTTTCTTTCTCTTTCTCTCTCTCTCTCTCTCTCCCCCTCTCTCTATCTCTCATCTCTTCTTTTACCGACCGACTACTTCAATTCTCTCTTCTTCCTCTCATCCTCTTTCTCTCGCACGGAACGCGCTTCCGTCGATTCTGCGCCGCCGCCAGAATTTCCGCACGACCGCACCGTTGTCGTTGTTGCCTTTCTTCTCATTTTAATAACACCGCTGTGTCGTGCATACTGGATACCGCAAAGTGGGCCTACTGTTCTCTCTTGCGAACATTTCTTTGCCCCCTCGTAGTCTATGTAATGTACATCTTTGACTTTTTTCTTGGGGTGTAGATAGAGAAGTGTTGGTTCAATGTTCAGCATTTTGTAGGTCCACGTTGTAGCACATTGTTTTTGTAGATAGATAGTTAAAAGAAGGAAGATATTTATATTTGACTCCTGTGTCTTGCAACCGACAGAGAATATTTTGCACAAAGGTGCACAGCAAACTAATTACAAAGACCACGCAGACGTCGTCGTATATCCGCGATCCACGGAAGAAACTTCGCAACGAGGCCGTCCAAGAGAGCTGGTCCGATAGAAGCGGGACCATTTTTCACCGGAGCAACACATAATTTGTGGCAGCCATAAATCCGGGACGTTCCACGGGGGGCGCGGATGAAAGTTTCCTTCGATTTTTGGCAGAAGAAGAGTCTATGGGGTGGGGGATGGAAGCGAAAGAGGGAGGCGAGAGACAGGCTTGCTTGCTTGCTTGCTAGCGCGAGCGGGGGTGGCAGAATCGCCTGACGCTTCGTAATTTATGCTTTGACCTCCTTCCTCTCCCGCCGGGCTGTCCCGCGTCGTTGTAAACGCGGGAAGGGGCCAGGGGAGTGAAGATGGCGCTGGATAAAAAGTCAAAAATAACCGGTGTGATACCGTGTGCCTCTCTTATCTCTGTCCGAAGTTTCTTTTTCCGAGGGGTGGCAGCAGCGAGAGAGCAACGCCTTTGCCCGGAATTTATCAGGCTCTCCTGGCCCTTAACAGTTTCCAGTTAGACTGGACCTCGAAATGAACGGCAACGGGCTGAACAATGCCACTCGAGGCCCGTTCGAGAGCGAAAGTTTCACTACGCGATGAAACAACCCTAAACTTTTGGCGAGACGCCGAAGAACGCCCGAGGAATTAACCCTGAATCACTGGAGTACTCAGTGGATTAAAGCTGATTTTATGCATATATTTCAGGGGGAATATGTACAATAGATGTTGAACGCAAACCAAATGCAGATGTTTCACACAAAAAACGCTAAAAAGGAATGATATTATATTTATTATATTTGTATTATATTTATTAAAAGGAGAAGAAATTCCGTTAATTTAATTTAAAGGACACCCGTGCATAGCCAGCGGCGATCACTGTAAACAACTGGCTCGAAGGAAAATGTTGAACGTCGAGGCACACTGTTTTTAACGATTCACTTCTTTGTAGTCTCCTTACGACTGTAAGGGATTATCGTGGGCGGTCGTTGAAAATTCCGGGACAAAGGGTGGAGAAGAAAAGCGGGGATGAAACCACCTTACCAAGGGATGGGTGACAACCTGAAGAGAGAGAGAGAGAGAGAGAGAGAGAGAGAGCTCTATACTCGCGGCGAAGTTACTGTATTATGCAGAATAATCTACGGCCAGCCGCCATTGAATTAAAAACGCTGGAGAAGCTCGGCTGCAAGACCGAAATGTACTATAATAAAGCGTATTGACGTGGACTGCGAACGATAAGATAACGAGATCAACGTCAGCCAGTAACCTGTCTGCATAATTTCAGCCGGCCGTTCGCCAGCACAGACCTTCCGCTCATAGTAAACGGACGTTTCAACTACCCCCGTTAAGGGGTGGATTCTCGTGGAACAGACAGAACGGATTTGTATGAATTTTTCCACGGAAAACCATTAATGATGTCAGCAGGAACTTTCTTGGGGTGTGTAGATACGTCCTTGAATTGCAGAAATATACTTTTGTTTTGGGTGCAACTGAAAGCATGAAAGATTCAGAATTTTTATTCGACTATTGCCTGAAGGTTCGTTGTGTTTTATGGTGTTTTGTCGATCTCTAGCAAGGAAACTGCGAAGTATCAACGGGGAGTTCAGGTCAGGCCAGTAGCCCCGGCTGTCCGTTGGTATTATAGAGATATCAGGATCGTTCGGTGGTCTCGTTATCGATCGTTAGCGGAGAGTGTCAATGATAAGGCTTCGTCGAAGGGTGACAGAGTGTACAGGTAAGGCGGGCCCCGGGTGTTTAGCGCGACATTTATTGGATAGCGGTTGGCTGGCGGCGTGCTTCCGTTAACAGGTCGTTTTCTTTAATAGCCGGATAAACCGACAAACCGTCGCCCGTTATTTTCCCCCAGAATCGACCGTAAAGAATACCCGGAAAAACCGGTGAGAGACTGTCTCTCGCTTCTAAAAGGTGTGTGGAAGAAAGAGAGCTACGTGTGCCAAGCTAGATACCTATTTTCCGCGCGCGAGTAATTAACTTTTAACCGAAGATCAGGTGGAAGAGCACACCGTTGGAAAACACTTCGGCCAGCACACCGCGACGCTGTTACCGACCGACAAGAACCGAAGGAAAACCTGCCCGCGGGGTTTTAACGGTAATTACAGGCCGCTTGGGATTCGATAATTGTTCGCGAAAGCAGCCGGAATCATAATAAAACAAACCGTTTAATAGGATTCCACTTATCGCCGGTGGTGAACTGAAAACGCTGTGGTTTCGAGGCACCAAGCTTCACCGAAACTCCTACCTATTTTATTTTACTCTCCTCTCCACCTAATCCAGGCCTACTTTATTTTACCTTATTTTGTTGCGTATTTAGTAGCCAGACAAATACGTATGACACTACTTCGAACGGAGTGTCTATTAAAAAACCAGCACGATGATAAATGTTGCTGCTAATGTAGCAAAAATAGGGTCCGGAAGGAGGAGCGTCTCGAGCGATCGATAGAAGAGCCTCGGCGCATAATTTCGGTGGTATAATGGAGCATGATTTCATTCGGTAACGGTCAAGTTTACGAGCTGTTTTTACGGTGCCGGGTAGAAATGGCGATACGCCGGGTGGGTAGTTTATCACCGTGTATCGCGTGTATACGTATGGGGGTCTGTCTGGTATAGCCTGCAGGTTGCTGGCGAGAACAAAATGCACAAGCGCTAACAGGAGAGCAGAGCAGAGCAGAGAGTCACGGTCGGTGTGGCGTCGCGACGCGTCGCGTCGGGTCCTGCAGGATAATATTTAGTATTCCCGCGGCGTCGACTGTCGCGGCTTATAATATTTCGCGTCATATTAATATTCCAGAGGGATGCCCAGCCGTGCAGCCCGACTGGGGAGAGGACGTCCTGGATGTCCTGGACGTCCTGGTCGACCGGTGCACAGCCATTGCAACCGCGCGTCGCGCACCGGGTCGTAACCCAACAGTCTCTCTGCCCATTCAAATCCCGGTTTCCATCTTCTTTAAGGAACCAACTCGCGTCTGATACTTATCGAGCGGCACGGAGAACGCATTTACATCGTTTCATTAGCAGTTTCCTCCGGATCAACCTCCGAAACACGCGAAACTTCCCTCGGTGACGTTCCATCCGGTTTTTGGTTTAGCAGTTCCGCTGGGAATTCGAGGCCGTCTGTATTTTTGTACGGATATGATTTATTTTAATTCAATGCATCGATCTGATAATTGGGAATTGTATAAATGGTTTTCCAATTATCTTTTACTTTTTGTTTAAAAACTCTGCTGTTGAATTACATGGACTCAGGATTTTTGGGTTTATCTGATTTGAAGCATCGGCATATATTCGAATTATATCTCAGCGACTTCTTTTTAATTTTACAGTAAATCATCATTAAATAAATCATACGTAATTAAGTACAACGAGTAGTGCAAACAACGTTAATCTCGTAGCTTTTTCAGATTTAAGCTTTTAGAATGACACAGTTTAATCTACTTAAGAGGAGTCTGTGTTTTGTCACGCTTAAACAGCCAGTGTCCTTCTCTACGTCCAAATTTAGTTAGTTAGAAATCGAATATTTAACAGTACCTACTTAATGTACGTAATTAAAGATGCAGTCTAATTATAACCATTATAATTATAAATTATTATTAGTGCTACTATGTTGGTTAGATTCGTTCAACGGTGAGTGAACGGCGCAAAAAAATTGTGAATCATATATTGGAAAAATGTGTGCAGAATTTTCTGGACGATCTAACACGATTTTTATATGGGTTATTATGTACATGTTTGTTCGTACCACTCGTTAAACGATCGTTTGATCGCTAATGCAATGGTCCAGCAACATAAACGCGCCCTTAGAGCACGGAATTCGCTCGCGGAATCGCGCAAATTGATTCAGCCCGGGCTCGTTACCGCGCCGCGAATCCGCTCCGCGTGTGTTTCGTTCGCGAATCCCCTCGCGCACCGACACGATTTATTGCACGCCCCCGTAAAACCGACTGATCCATTGTTTTAGCGCTCGGATAATGTTTGCGCTCCGGTGATTCCGGCTTTGTTGCGTGCCGAGAGCGCAAAGAAGAATTGCGGATTAGGCCGCAAATATTGTTCCTGTCTTTTTTGCGTGTAATTATTGACACGCCGCTAATTAACCGGCTGCCTGCCGTGCTGCGACAAGCGACGACCATGCTTGCAACCCGATCTCCCTCGTAATGGAATTTTCGAATCGACTTCGGCTTCGTAAACCTGCTCGACTTCTCCTTCTCGATTTATCTGCTAATAAATCCACATAATCCAAGCATTGAAATAATATCAGGTCCTTCAGAACCTTCCACAGATTTCAACTCTAGTATTGAAATTTTTACAAGAACTTTCTGTGCGAAATAAAAGAAAATTTAATAATATATTTCTCCGCTTAAATAAAATTTGATAAAACTGTTCGGATAAAATTAAATTTAATAAAAATATTCCTCTAGAATTAAATGCAGTACAAATTTCTATGATTTGTCTTATAATTCTTTCCAGAAGGTCCACTCTTGAAATAAAAATATTATCAAATGAAAATGTCAGGTGGTTCAATACCAATTTTCGTCCCAATCGAAATCAGACGACCCTCAGCGTGTTCGACTTCGCGCAGCTGCGTGCAAGCGTTTTCACAGGAAGACAATAGATTTCTGCGCTCCACAAGATCGTCAACGGCAGCAACAACACGAGCACACCCTAAATCAGCGACGAACATCGACGGGACGCGATTACAACCGTCTGAGATTATCGCTGTTCTTCCTCCCGTTTCTCGGTCGTCTCGGCCCCCTCGCTCCGCAAACATCTCCGGGAGGACGTCTCTCGTGTTTGAGCCTGTCTCGTGAACACGCAACGATATCGTAACGACGTCGGCTCAACGGAACGATGTCTTTAACGAGACACAACCTCCATCCTTCCCCCCTCGTCAACACCGAACACACAGCAATTTTTATCGTCCACCCCTCTACATACACACACGCCTTCGTTAAACACCGATTTCAATCTGGTTGTACGCTATTTACGTGTCGCCGAGCTATTAACGCCGCTATTAAATTACCTCGTTGAAATCCCTGGTCTCGAGATCCCGCCGTTCCACGGGAAACCGTGTCGGCTACTTCCGGTTCACCCCCCAACACAGTGTCAATTTCATTCACCGTTTCCGCGAGAGCTTTGTTCCAAACGAGGCTGCGAGATCATTGTTCCAGATGCTGCGAGTTCGATCGGTACTTTTGAAATGGGTGGAAATCGGATTTTTAGATAGTGGACACTAAAGTTACGAGACACAGTAAAGTAGTAATAATAAAGTAAATCAGTCCCGTAACGAGAAGATTGAAATTCTTGTTAGAATAATCCGATGTTCAGTGAACTTGTGAACGGCCTCGTTGAACGAAGAGGACGATCCACGACTCTGACAGTGCAAACAATCCGCGAATGACGGAAATCATTCTCGTTTCTGGAGCAGGAAGCACGCGAGCCACCGGCCGGCTCCCTCAATCGAGCCCTTCCTTCTCAGCCGGGCAATTATCAATTCGAAATCGTGACGCGAATTCAGCCGGCCGAAAATTGATACCGCCGCGCCGCGACTAGCAACTCCGGAGCCAACCTTAAGCTGCCATTCTACTAACGCGATTGAAAACGTTTCGTAGAAAAATCAAACTTTTGCGCTCGTCTAATAGAAAGAAAAACTTTGTAGTTTAGAATGAGTATTACACTATTCAGTGTAGGTATGTCTACGATTGTTTGGCGATCTGATGTTGAAAATTGGGCAATGAGAAACCGGTGTAAGCGTCGCGTGCGATTGGAAATCGCATCGGGTATAACCGCACCCTTAAACGTCGTTCCACGACGGCTTTAATAAGGTGAACGTCGGAGAACAGACTCGAGACGCCGAGAGAGAGAGAGAGAAGGTGAAAAGCGGAGAGCGTGGGCGTAAGGGGCCGAGGAGAAGAGAGACGGGGAGAGAAGGGACAAGGAGAAAGATTTAAAGGGAGGCGAGCGAGCAAGCAACGGAAGGGACCGAGCTCGCGGTAGACGAAGCCATTTACGGGCACGTAAGCGGTTTCCATTGTCTATGGAGGTATAATGGAGTAATCTCGCGGTGATGCGCCGCCACCGAGGCCGATATTCAAATT
The DNA here is from genome assembly GCA_028455795.1 of Lasioglossum marginatum. Classification (NCBI taxonomy): domain Eukaryota; kingdom Metazoa; phylum Arthropoda; class Insecta; order Hymenoptera; family Halictidae; genus Lasioglossum; species Lasioglossum marginatum. The sequence continues at coordinate 3,512,158 of CM052258.1, read as the reverse complement.
ACGCGCCTCTTACAAGTATATACACGGAACCGCTATACCGACCCTTCCGATCAGGGACGGCGCACAGTGGGAACATTCGACCAAAGTCGATTCAAAATCAAAGAACTTCCGATAGAACTTGTAGAATTTCAAGAAAATGTGGTTTCTC